>STHB01000004.1:19055831-19066587 GCA_018908115.1 Anopheles rivulorum
TATTCCCTCCTTCACCACTCACCCCCAAAACGGGGTTGGAAAAACGCTTTCGTTGGCGTTTGCGTGACGATGGCTGTGTTGGTTGTGCATGACGTTCCACCGGTCATGGGAATGGAAATTTGAAGGTCGCGCAACCCACCAGCACAGGACGTGCACGGGGTAGGAAAAATCGATTGAACTTGAGCTTGAAAATTTTCCACCACACCAATACCAAGCGATAAGGTTTGAGCGAATCACAAACACACACACACACGCTAGCAGCAAGCTTTAACCTTTGCTGGGTTCGTAAGCGCCTGTATGCCCTTTGTTATGGTGTGTCATCGCGCTAGTAGTGGTAGTAGTGAGCAAAAGGGCTGATGATTGTTATTTCGATATTTTCCATCGGTTTTGTTGTTGTTTTGAACAGCAACGGAGTCCGGATTCGCATACGGGTGGGACATTTGGTGGAAAAAGGTGGCCAGAAGGGTGTGTGGCTGTGAACACACACACACACACTGCGTTTTGGCAATGGTTAGCCCATGCGCTTTCGCTTGGCGTGCAGTTGGACCTATTCCAGCGCTGACCCCAAATGCGCTTTGCACGAGGGGAAACGGGTTGGGAAGATGGTCAGCAAAACAAAAGGAAAGATTGAAAACCCTAGCAAAGTAAGTGAAACAAAGAAACAACCAAAACTGGAAGGATAACTAACTAAGCTAAAGCTGGCTCAAAATGATAAAAAAACAAACAGAAAAGTCTTCAAAAGAAAGGTCCATCAAGGTTGCGCACACGCGCCGTGTGACTGTGTGAGTGCCAAATGGGTGGATGGATTAGGATTTTTTGGTTTCGGAACTCTGTGCCAATGAGAGAGAAAGAGAGACGGAGAAAGGTATAAATATTGGCCATCTCGGAACGGAAACGGATGTGGCAGCGTGCCAAGCTTGCAAGATTGACCGCGTCCGCAGGAAGATGGCAGATGGAGCGAGCAAACACATGCCAGCAATCGATTGGGGCAGGGATGGGAGAGGGTGGATGGAGATGTTGAAGGGAGAGATGTTCTTCTTTGGGTATTGCGTCGCAGAATATTTTGGATCCATCTCAAGCATTATCTCTTGTTAAGGAATGTTTGGATTCTAAGGAATTTTAAGTCTTCGTTTATAAGACTTTTGCAATTAATTAAACAAATAGAAACAAATGTAATCATAAAATATAAACACACAAAAAACATGTATAAAATTGGGCAAAATTTTCATAAAATAACATAATGTGTAACGAGATTTTTAAGTTTTCCGCAGTAAAAAATTATAAATAAATAATCAAAGTCTTATTGTACACTTCTCAGAAAACCGTTTTACCAAGGCGTTGTGTGTGTGTGTGTGTTTTTTCTCTACCCTCGATGACCTTGCTGTCGACTAGCGAGATGCACTGGAATGCACCCCTGCCGGTGCCAGCTTGTGGCGAAGAATTGCAGCTGTACGTGAGAAAATGCACCATCCAGCTGGTTTTGGTATCACACCGCAGCGGGATTACCCTTTGTTGAGCCGCCCTTTTGCAATGGGAGCAATTTTGACTGTGTGCAAATATAAATGCATACAAAGGTCAGTGATCACATTTCGGTGTGGTTCGCCCCTCAACAAAGAATGTGTAAACATTCGGTGAAATAATGTAAACCAACTGGCTGCTTTTGGTGCGGTGAAGGTGCAATATATATATATATTTGGCATTCCAAATCTGCAGCTGAAGCTGTCTTTGTGGAAAATGAATTAAATTAAACGAATGCTTAGATTTATATATGTTTTGTAAAAGATGCTTAACTCCTTTTGGTTGTCGCTTTTGTTATAGTGTCAATCTGCCTGGTGTACAGTGATTTGGTAAACTATCGTCTTGACACGACTATTGATCCAACATGACCGATTCTTTTCATTGGAACGGTTTGGCAAGGAGAAAGGTCAATTTTCACACCGTGACTACAATGCTTTCGATGTCGTAGCGAATAGAAGAATAAAAAAATATGACAAAACTAAAACTGATACATACAGCTGGTCAAATGTCACATGGGACACAATACAATTTTTTTTTACTTTTTAAATATTTATTTTGGAGCAGTTTTGACACTCTTAAAGTTACTTTTTAAAATTTACTTTTTTATGAAATTTTTCTCCTCTTTTAAAATATTCTATCATATTCACTGTACCGATAACGTCCTTTTGATTAAATTAAAAAAGCTACAAACTTTTACATAAATACTCTGAAAGTAAAGAAACATGTACTTAAATACTATAAATAAGTGCAAACGTCAGTAAGTAATTCAAATGTAAAATAATAAAACAAATTACTCACATGTTCTATCCTTAAACAGATATTTTGGGTACAAATTTGTTAAGAAGAGGTAAAATATACAAATAGAAAAGAATAAATAATGCTTAATATAATAGAAAGGAACTCATTGTATTGCAGCAGTTCAAGTTTAATAAAACTGTTTGTTTGGGTTTTTTATTAACAAAATTCAATAAATTAGTAAACAGTTCATGTAAAACGAATGTTGAATAAAATGGTTCTAATGCGTGGGCTTTTCAGTTAAAACATATCCATTACATCTGAATGTATCGATCCAGATGAGAAGAAATCCATCTTCGATGCGTTAAGATCAGAACGATTTACTTCAATATATCATTAATTTAAAAAACAATTCTTTCACTAACTACAGCAATAGATAGATAATTGTATTTCTAAAGCTTTTAAATTGGTGAACATTTTTATTTCAATGCAATAAAATAAAATCCCTCGTAAAACAAACACATCGGTAACTCAACGGACGGTCAAATTTGTCCGAATGAACATTTCACCAACTGTAATCAAAGGGAATCCGTGAGCACCACTACTACAGTGTGAAGCGTTACAACCATCAGCACAGCTGCCCAAAGCCACGACTGCAAATGATACATGGTGGAGAAGTTGCAGCTAAGAATACGCGCAAATGTGCTCGATCGCATGCTGAATGCTGACGATGCGATGGTGTAAAACTGTTTGTTATTATTTTAGTTCTATCGATTATGTCAAGATTTATGCTTGTAGCTACAGGATAGAGACTAAGGTTCATTTTTATGTATTTTCTTTCTTTCTAAACTCGTTCTGATTTTGTTTGTTTATGTTTTGCAATGCCATACGATGAAATTAATTTTCCCCTTTATTATTAATGGTGTGTAATAGTTCCGATGATGCTGATGCTTTACTTGTGTTTGGGGACGCATGCGTTCGTATCACGTGTACTGGTACTGATGCGATAGGGGAAAATATATTGTCAAAAAATAAAACATTTAACAGTCAAACCTGGAGGAAATGTAATAAAAATTAAAATGTTTCTCTTACTAAAAAGATGTGAATTTTAATCATCTTTTACTGAATGTTTCAATTCCAGGTTAACTTCCATGTATAAAAATAAACAAAACCTATGCTTCGCAGGTTCTTCTTAACGAAATCTTCCAAACAAACATAAACAAAGCCATCAAACTAACCAACCAACCAACCAACCAAGCTAAATTACATACAGAACATGCAGGGCTAAATTGCATACAGTTTTGGTACTGGTTTGCTGTCCGCTTTTCTTTTCTTTTTCCTGCCCAACATTTTCACTGCGCGGCATCGATTGACCCTGGCCGTGAAAAGCAAACTGCTGAAAGATTTTGCTTAGCTTTGCTTGCACGTTCCGCAGTTCTGCTGGACGGTGCTACCGATACGGCATGATAAGTACTTTGGCATCGAATGAGATAGATTTTTCCATTTCCATTCGTGGATGGAAAGCGCAGGGTGCTAAGCAACGGGGGTGAAAGTGGTAACCATAGCTTGCCCGAGTTATTAGATGGTGTGTACGTACACATACACAGTATGCTCTTTCTGGTTTGTTGGCAAAATTTTGCTTCATTGCACGGTTGCGCGCCAGCGTGCGCTTATGCGTATGTATGTGTTTGTGTGAGTGTACGTGAAAAGTGACCTTGGCCTTTAGAATCCGGGGAAGCAGCAATTGAGCAGCCACTGTACTGACGCGTGCCATGGTATTGGTGCGCGTTGGAATTCATCCAAATTTTGGCTCACGGTGCAAACGCTTTTTGTATTTGGCCTCGGGGAGGGATTAAATGGTAAACCGCCGGTGACACAGGATGCTGCGTATGAATATGAAGCGAATTTAACCGGAAGCACGGAATCAGCTGTGCGATAGATAAATTTACAAATTATCTACAAACGTTGTATGGTGAGTTGGTTTTCTTTATTTAAGCATTTATAAGGTAAGGAGCTGTGCCCAGCATTCAGTTCGATGTTTGCTAACGGAATGGAATAAAAGTTTAGGAATAGAAAAGTAAAGAAAGAAATAATATAGCGGCTTACCTGCCCTCGTTGAATAAATCCATCGTCTCAAGAGTTATTATGTAAGAGCTCTTGACTCAAGTGACTTTGTAGTGCAGTCGAATGAAAATGATATGAAAAAAATGGCTTACTTGAAATCTTATACTTCACGTCTGAACGTTACATTTCGACTATTTATTCAATGCATGTTATTGCTTTCATTTTGATAAAAATATTTGATTTTTATTGTGAATGTACATCTTTGCTTTTTTCATGCTTATTCGCAACAAAGAACTTGTAATAGAAAAACGATAGTAGGTAACTTTGGCAAACAATTATAGAACTTATATTTAATGCACCACAATTTCATGAAAAACGGTCTATTCAAATAACGGGCACATAATACGACATCAAGATGGCGGTGCTTCGGAAGTTTGACATATAGATGGCGCCAACACGCAGGGAACTTCTACATGTAGGTCACGCTGCATGATACATTTCCGGTAAATTAAATTTAAAAAAGATACGTTTTTTATTCAATAGTTTTTAGGATTTTGCTGTTTTTTTGCCATAAAAATAAAGGATAAAATATATTTAAACAATAGTTATTGCATGTTTTTGTGTACATCAAAACGGCCTTGTCGTATCTTTTATAAGATACGATTTAATTAGATCCTAGTTGTGATTCTAATATATTCCATTGTATGTTTTGAGAACGTTTTATGTCGATTACATTCACATGTACAAATTAAGGAATTAAATATAACAAACGCATATATTATACACGCGTTACAAATACATTACAAATACAATTGACATGCCACTGCGAAAAACCAGCACCTAAATCTCACTGTTGCAATCCATCAGCTTACAGCAGATTCCACACGTTCGTGTTAAAAACTATAGCGTAATTTATTGACTTGCCTGAATATTGTATGAATCGCGCAAATGGCACAACGAGCGAATAATTCTCACGTTTCCATCCGTTTTGTTTTGTCCTGTTCTATCGATTCATACATCCAGGTGGTTAGTAGGCAACAAAGCGATACAAGTGCGCTAAGCCCTCTGTGCTGCAAACCCGTTTGCACAAAGATGGCTCAATTGTTTGTGGTTTTTAGCGAATGTGCGGCACATCAACAGCGGAAAGCGACATGCACACATACACCCGATACATCGGCTGCTTTTTTCCGATGAAAATGACAGTCTTTACCACCTCGCATACCTTTCCAATTAAAGCCCAGCCGAAAGTGGGGAAGGAGTGCAGCTGCAGTTCGAAACGCCATCGTTTGGGCATCGTTTGTTTTCTGCATAATTTATGCCCCGTTGACATTGTGTTGTAATTTTTGCAGTGCACCTCATCGCCCGGTGACAGCATGAAGACGACACACACGGAATTAAGTTCTTACGGTGCCGTTGAATAGTTTATGACCACTAGGGCTGGGTAAGCGGGTCCAGCGGGTCCGAGTTGGGTGTGAGAGGCTTAATGACATCTCTCTGGCCAAAATGGCAACTTTCCTACTCGGCTCCTTCCTGGACTAATTACCGTGGTCTGCTTCGATGGGGAACGCTCCATGCGCGAAAGCGCTTTCAGACTGTGAATAACCCCCACATTCTGGATTGGTTCCGGTCGACCCACGCGTGCATAGGTTGTCGCGACCGATTTGCATCCGGTAGCATAATTGGGAGGTGGACAGTACCCGTGTCAAATGCCAGCTGGTTCAAAGTACACGCCTTTGACAGAACTGTTTCACGGAAGGTCATCGTCAAGCGGCTGGCGGGTGGCAGATAGGTGATTAACTTTGATAACTCAATCCTGTCATAAATGCTGTGGTTAGATGTGGCATTGTTTATTTTGCCATGTCACATCGTTGTCTGTATTCGTGATTAGTTAGTTGTTAAAAATGGATAGTTTTACATTTTGGTTAGTAGATGTAATGGGACAGTTAGGTGAATCTCCGTTTGACCAGTTGGATTGTAAAGAGTAGGCTAGATCCAAAGAGTTTTTGGCTACATTGGCTTAATGTATTGAAGGCCTTTGTTTCGTGGAACAAATAAGTTTATTGAGCCTTTACATGTAGGGATGAGTAATGCAATAGAATAATGAGCTAGAAAGTAATCTGAGCTCTTGCTGCATTTTAATCATAGTCCAACTCATGAGGCTATTCTAATAATTTCTATAAATCCTTGCAATTGAGGAAATCTTTAAGTTGAGACTCCGGATTCTTCTAAATCTGATGCGCCATCTGATTGTTTCGGTTATCTTAAGCTAAGGCTGTATTCATTCCATATATAAGTTAATGACTTTTGACTCTGAAAATAATTGCTTAAGATGTGATTTTACGTTAGCAAGTTCTGGTCAGGAGACCTTACCAGTCGTAAAAGTTTATCGCATCGGTAAAAGATTTAAAAATTTCATACATTTTAAATGCCGTAGCTCATTTGTCTCTATTGCATGTTGATCATCGAAGAAATGTTTCAGTGCAATTTTTCATGAATTATTTCACACAGTTGTTTCAATTCTACGATCGTAGTAACTTTCCGATAGATATGTAATAAACACTAGTAGAAAAGTAGGATTGTAGATAAAATCAAAATCCATGTGAAATAAAACAAATATGTTAGTTTTGATACAATAATTATAAGTCACTTGTGTAATTTTTTATTAATTTCAATTAACCAATTAAATTGGATTGCTTGACGTAAGTCCACCGCTCGAATGAGCGACCAGGTGTCTCCATCGGCTGTGTGAATTACAGGGAAATCAAAACAAAATATTACAAAATGCACTACAAATTATTATCAAAACGCCTAACGAACTATAATACCCTCGAAACTCAAAGTAAGAAAAAAAGTTATAAAATCTTCGCGTGGATATTTTCTTTCGCCCATCAAAAGTTATTCGCCGTTGATTATCACCGTTCCATCATTCCAGCACTGACGCCGAAGCGGGAAGCGCACAATGAATAGGAAATGCATTATAAAAGCCAATTTGTACGTGATTCAATTTCCCCATCGGAACCGCATAGTGCACGAACGAAAATCCTTCCCACGTTACTTACCGAACCGTAGAAATGCCTTTTTTTTTTTTGAAAGACATTTTCCGATTGCTTTACCAGTTTCTGGTAGTCCCTTCCCTGTGTGTGCGCACAGTAGCGTGCAGCCAACATTTGCTCCCTGGGGTGTCTAATGTACGGTAAATATTTGATTTCCCTCTGTGACAACTTCCATGCCCACGGTGGTGTGATTTTCGTTACAAGAAAAAGAAAACCCGCCCCAAATGTATCCGAACCCGCCGGACAATCAGAATAAAACAAACAGCTAAAATGCTCAAATCAAATCATTCCCCACAGCGGTGTCCCTTACGATCTTGTCCCTCGATTTCTTAGGAACTTATTCCTTTTGATTTCCGTTCCCCAAAAAAAAACCTCAAGCAACTGGTAGTGTGTGGTCAGTAACAGCGAAAAATGTCAATCACAGCAATCGATATCGGTCCCGGGACAGGCAGAACATCGGTCATCAGTGTACCGGTTAGTTTCCGAGTAATCGAAACCAAGTTTACCTTTTCCTGGCCGGAAATTGAATGACCAAACCCCGGTACGATTGTTTTACC
Organism: Anopheles rivulorum; assembly: GCA_018908115.1. Lineage (NCBI taxonomy): Eukaryota > Metazoa > Arthropoda > Insecta > Diptera > Culicidae > Anopheles > Anopheles rivulorum. The sequence goes on from STHB01000004.1 coordinate 19,063,759, forward strand.
TGGTGCGTCCGCGTGTCCGCGTGTACCGTTAGGTCTTTTGTTTGTCTTTGACAGCTTAAGAATATACATATTGATATTGGATTAGTCACATGTCACATGAATGAAGATAATCAAAAGAACAAGCAAGCTTTATGGGCCATGGTTTTTTTTTGCATTATACTTTATTTAGTTACACTTTGCTTCGAATGATAGTTCCACCGTTTAATTCTCGATATGACCGGAAAACCATCCGTGCCCAACTTTCTTTTCATTTATTAGAGACATTTTTTGTTGTTGCGAAAGGAAAACATTGTTGGATGGTTTGTTGTAAGAAGGGATAATATTAAAACTACAAAACAGACTCTATTTATTAGCTAATAACGATTTCTCCCATCCCCGGTCGGTGGGTGGACTTGTAAGTTAACGGAAGTGTCCCCCCAAAAATAGTCGAATGCCAGATGATTTCATTCACTTCGAAATGCCGTCGGCTGTTGCTGGATATGTTGCAGAATGGTACGGGCAGGGGAAAACGGTGGCAGTGGTTGGGCTGAACCTGGGGTTGGTATTTGTTGCTGCTGCATCGCTCCAAAGACGGATGCCAGTGCCGGGCTCGTGTGGCTTACCGGTGCATGATCGCTTGCAACGGTTGGTACCGGTTGAATGGAGGACGGGATGGTCATGGAGGAGGGGGAAGCTGCGGTGGCAGTCGGCATCTGTGCAGGTGGTAGTGATGGTGGTGGTGGATGGGGTGGTGGTATTGCGGAACTGTGGCTTGATGTTGTTGTTGTTGTGGCTGTTGCAGTGGCCGGAAGTTGATTTGGGTGTGCCGTGGGCCAAACGGGGGCGGCGGCCAGCCGTGGCACTGGCCGCAGAATGTTGGGTCAGGTTTTGTCACGCGCGAACTGAAACGGTTGAAAGCTGAAAGGGTGACAAGTAACACAATTATGACAATTGGAATCATGTGAGCTTTGTAAAGATTTTAGCAGTAAAGTTAGCGAAGCTAAAAAATAAATTAAAATCACCGTACATTACGCAGACAAGTGATGATAATAGAAGTACAATTTTATGTTAATATTCGATGAACAAGCCTGATCGATTATAAAATATATTTATTGTTAATGCTCAGAAAACATACTATTTACACCAATTTGGCAGATTGTAATGTGTTATTTAATTGAAAAAGTTTATTAACTAAGTTTAATTATAAGCACACCATAAGTTCCTTTTGAAAATAAGGAAAAAGCGCTGGCACTTCTTTTTTCTCCTTTATTTAAAAGCATTATTAAGTCTCAGCCTGTCAAATTGCTATGTTAAAAGTTTGCGCCTTTAGGTAGGCAATGCGCAACACATTAATAGAGTATTATAAGTGTTAATTGTTATTTAAAATAGATTTACCGATTTTTTAGAATGTCTGTACAAATGTAATAAGTTGCATTAACGAGCAGCAGGGAGAAAAAAAAACCGTCCGTAAAAGCTATTTGAGTGTCAAAATTATGTAAAAAAAGGTTAATCATTTATTAGAGCAGCATTTACTTGCTTCAACAATTCTGAGTATTTGATTAGTTCTAAAATCGAACGTAGTCTACGCTATCTCAGACTTTCTGCTTCTAAGGTTCTGGCCAAAAATTCATTTTATTGCTAGTTTGCTTTACAGCAAATCAAATTAAGGAACTCTTGGCGATATCCACAGTTCAGAAAAATTATAACAAATTAAGCATTTACTAGTAATCAGCACTCACCATTTCAAGTAATCCTCATACTGATGCTGCCGGACGTACTGGAACGCGGACAGACGTTCGCGCTGCTGAAGGTACAGCTCACCGAGTGACTGCCAGCGCCGTTTCTCCAGCTCACTGTAGTGCGACACATTCGGCACAACACTACCACCCACCCCGCCCGCACCAACCCCACCAGCCCCTCCACCCCCACCTGCCACAGCCAGTGAGGCCATGCCACCGTAACAAGCGGCGAACGGAAACAGAGCCGTGGCGGATGTGGGCGCTGCTAATGGGCGCGTCAGCTTGTCAAATGCTGCCGCAAAGCATCCGGCAGCCGGCGGTCCACTGGCGGACAGCAAATGATGATGGCCACCGGGGAAGGTAGCACCGAGGCTGGTGACGACAGCTGCCGAACTGCTGGAAGAATGCGCACCGAATGAGTCACTGTTGAGTGGCGTAGGTCGTAGGTCCATGTTGCGCAGGAGTGTCGGTTCCATTTGGTGCGAGACGGCATGCTTCTTTAGGTAACTTTGTCTGCAATAACCACAATCAAAAACAAAAACAAAGGTTTATCAAATAGAGAATTATCTTAAAACGCACAAAGAAGGAACAAGGGAATGTTCTTGTACCTTCGGAATGTTTTCCCGCACTGGCCGCAAGGAAACGATTCTTCCTCGGCAGCAGATGGTGGCGTTGGCAATACCGTCTGCTGCTGCTGAATATCGTTCGAGTTGTCCAATATCTCAATCGGTTCGTCCTCGCTGTTACGCTCCTCCTGGCGCGTGGCCACCACCTTCGAACCACCTTTCCGCCCATCGGAACCCATACCGCGCGGCTTGTGCCAGCGCTTGTGTGACGCCAGGTTGGCGGGACAGTTGAACACCTTGTCACACTCGGAGCACCGGTACTCGATGTGCACGATGCGCGAACACCGATGCTGGGCCAAACCGAACGCATCGTCGTACAGCGCCCGGCACAGCTGGCACAGGTAGGAACCGATCTTGTTGTCAATCTTCGACAGGATCTCCTTCGCTTCGTCGGTAATTTCGACCACGTTGAACGCCGGATCGATGTCACCTTTGCGGACGACAAGCTCCTCACCGTCCTGGAGCTTCCGGATGATCGTACCGGA
>STHB01000004.1:19077935-19123673 GCA_018908115.1 Anopheles rivulorum
AAGAAACCGATCGTGCCACCGTGCCAATTGTTTTCCTTCAATTCACACCACTAACGAACAGGACTTGCACTTGACAGCTCACCGCTCAATGCGCGCCGTTACCAGCGCCAATAGGTAACGAGCTCATTAGCATAAATCATTATCAGCGTCGCGATCAATTGACTTTTCCACGAGGCGTTCTCACCAACACCCACAGTGATGTGTATCGGTGTTGGACCCCAAACCGGGCCAACCATCTCCAATGCAACAGATTGCAGTGGATCTGCTGCAAGGCAAGTACAGCGTTCAGACAGATTTTCCTTCTCTCTGTGTCCCTTTCTACCCCGGTGGATTATGGTGGCAAGCACCAGGACAGAATCCTGTTTGCTGGTAGAACAGATGAATTCAATTTTAAATATACCAAACAAAAAAAAAAACACGGTTCGAGTGCTGCCGTTGTTGGAAATATCCTAGCGTCACCCTTCCTTCTGCCAGTGCCAGTGTGCACCCTTCGCAGCATCCCCGGAGGCAGTGGAAGTAATTCTTCGAGGGGTGACTCGGTCCCGACCGAATCGGATGTTTTAGAAGGCTAATTGAGCGAACCGACAACCGGGGAACGGCTCGTGCGGAAACATTGCCATCGTGTAAACAAGGGTTCCGGCGATACAGTGCGGCAGGTCGAGTGCGCGATGTTGACGTGAATGTCGGGATTTGTTTAAAGGGGTGTCGCGTTTAAAAAAAAAAACGAGTGTTTTACTGTGTCCTTAAGGATGATGTCCGGGATGATGTTGTACAAATCATTCCATAATGGGGATGGAGAAGAGGTGCCATGGGTGTCAATGTTTGGTGCGCGAGGATACGCACCCGACGGTGAGGCGTGTGAAATTTGGTGTGCCAAGCGGAACCGAACATGATGAACCGAACAAGATGTTTTTACAAGCGATTATATAATGTGGCCAAAAAATGTGATTCTTTGATTTCGGTTTTGAGATTTTTATTGTTTATTGTAATGTTTATTATTATAACCTAAGAAATATGTAAATAATATTTTATACGCATAAAATTAAATGAAAAAAAGAATAGTTTCATGCTTAAATATAGTCCAAATGGTTTCTAAAAATATTAAACATATTTTACGTGCTGCTTTTGCACATTTAGTATCAACAGATACATTACGATCTGGCCGTTTTTAACGAAAATTTTTATAAAATAAAGAAACACATTAAAAACTAGATAAAATAAATAAGCAAATACATATAAAGAAATAAAGAACTACATAGAGGAACAAAAATGAAGAAACAATACTTCAGTTAATAAAGAAACAAGTAAATAAATAATGAAATTGATTAACTAATTAATTAATAAAATGTAAATATATTAATAAAAAAATTTAAATATAAAGAAATTGGTAAACAAGTAAATAATTAAAAACTAGATATCTAAATTTAAACTTGCAATTAGATCAAATGCCTCTTATGTGTTAATATATTTGATGCATAGAAGAAAAAGGAACAAACAAACGAACAAAAGAACAACAATATCTCCACTCAACAGGCAGAGAAAGATCAATGTGTTCAAGAAAATGGACAATAATAAATATTACCATAACTCCGTAATTTATCCATCCAACCTGTTAATTAGAAGGAAAATTATAACTTTCTTCCACATTTCTACACCCTTTTGCTGGCGATACATTTGGTCATGCGTGGTGTCGTGTGGAAAATTGGTTTCACAAACAGTAGTTAACCGTCGTTGCGCTGATGAATTTAATTAGCCCAATACCAGTGGTTAACCTTCGGGTCGGCAGCCACGCAGTGAAACGCTCATGCAAAAGTATCTCCCTGTTTGTTTTGTTTCATAAGAAAGGCAAAAAAAAACCCTTTTCTACCCGATGGTGTATGGGACGCAAAAATATCGCTGCACAAAGCACACAATAAAAGAAACACTTCATTTAATTTCATTGCAAAAACCCTTGCATTCGCGTAGCTGGCGCAGGAAGCCGGATGTAATTTCTATGATTGCGATTCGCACTGGGGGCGTCACCGTGTGCGAGGCGAAAGCATAAACTTATCTTTAGGAAATCGGATTGAAGAAATGAAATTAAAGAGCAGAAAACCGAGGCAAAAAATAAAAGAAACCAAACATACACACACGTCCGTAGGTATATGTGGTAGGTTTCAACCGAGCGCACGTGTGAAAAGTAATGAATTTAATGAAAACCTTCCACCGCTTTTAACATCCGGCATCGTAAGGAAGGAACACAAGGACAACAGGATGGTCCTGACATCGGGCGAAAATTATTATTTGAAAAATTACATTAAAATCGAGACATGGGTTCGGTGCAGTTCTGCACGCGTGAAAATCAATTTCCCATCATGGCTTAGTGAAAGAAGAAGCATGAAGAAAGTGAAGCAAACAAAAAAAAAGAGGAAACCTTCCACACAAGATTTGCCGTTCGCCGGAATGGAGAGAATGAGAGATCAGCAACAACAAAAAAGAAATCGGAATCGAATTACGAAAGGAGATCTTCTTTGATAGCTTAGCTGCATCAAAGACCGAGCCCCAGAGAAGGAGCATTTCGAGGTTGACGGTAATGGTGCCGGTGAGATTAAATTTATCCTGCAAATCCCACCATCCTGTAGGCATGCGGGCAGGTGATGACGCGTGCAGCCCGTTTGCCACCAAATCTTCGTTCGCTCACATGCCACCACGAGTTTAAAGAAAGAAAAAGAAAAAGAAAAACGTTCCTTTCCTATCGGAAATCGGCTGGAAATCAGCTAAATTTAATATTTTCCAGTGAGATTGATAGCGTGTTTTGCTTGCTGCCTTGCAAAGATCGCACACCGAACTTGTGCTGCGTCACGCAATGTATGGAAGTTTTGCAGCAGCCGAAACTAATCCGATCACAGTAGACGAGACCGAATGTCTGTGTAGCGTGAACACTTTTGCGCTGCTACACGGTAAGGAAATCAAAGTAGACACATCTAATCCCGTTTGCAGCATTCCATTTCCATGTATCATATTATCAGTGAGATTTGTGCGTTTTTTTTTTTTGCCTGTGTGATAAAAGCACTCTCCAATAGGTGAGAAAAGAACGGGATAGGTAATGGAAGGTATAGGGATACACCTTTAACCTTGAATTCCGTAAGTTTTTCTCGTTCCAGCATCCAGCGTGGCGCAATTTCCGCACAACGGGACGAGAAGGGGGGAGGGAAGGGGAGGAAGGGTGAACCGGGAGGGCGTATTTGGTGTGCAGAATTTTGGCCAGCATTGTTGCTTGGGTGGCGCACGCTTTTGACTACCACAAAGTTAATGTGATTGTCATTTGTCCGCGTACTGTAACCCGTGGAATGGCTGGTGCGCCGTGTGTTAGAACAGTGGTGTACCACACAGCATGTACCCGCAAAATGGTTCTGCTCCCTTTGCATTCGTTTGATCACTAGCAGCCACGTAAATTAGGATCGATGCAGCGATGCAGCGGCGCTACCTGGACCGCCACTGCGTACGCCGTATGGGACGAGTTCAAAGCGAAACGTCAAAGTCGTTTGCAAAGTAAACAAACACCGCCCTCCCTTCGCGAACGCACCACCCTTTATACCCGGTGGCTCCCTTCACTTACGTCCGTTACGGACCTGCACGTAGCGTGGTAGCCAGGTAGCCTGCTGGTTGGTTTGGGCCAACATTGGGAGGATGCACACACATATGACGAACGCAGGCAGACGACGGGTTGTCGAGAAACGTAACCAAACGCACAGGCAAACGACACACACGACGGTGGTAAACCGATCCGACAGGTAGGAAAGGTGGGAACCGATGTGTAGGAAAAGGACAACAAAGGTAAATCGAACCCGTTTGCTATCTGCCGCAGTAGGGAGAACGAGAGAACGCTTGGTTTTTGCTATAAAACTGTCCGCACACTATCATTACCCCTTATTAACGTTGCCAGCGTGTCGTCAGTCTGCCATCAAATTTGGCACCAACAAGATCACGGTGCGTGCGGATCACGGTTTCGGTACGTTGCGATCAGACCAACCAACCAACACCTTTTCCTGTGTGCCTTTTGCTCTGTTTTTGTGTCCAGTGTTGACGTGCGCGCGTGCATACTAGCTTAGATTAGTAGCGCCAATACTAAAGGACAACACTAAACGCACACCAAAGAAAGAAAAAAAGCAAGTTTCAGATACACTATACGGGTCCGAAGTGTGTGTGTGCGTGTACGGGAAGGTGAAATCTGCGAGCGAACAGTGCGGTGACACACAAGACTCGTTTGACAGCTTCATCCTCGTGTTAGCTGCTTCGCTCGTGTCAGTGTGAGTGTGGGTGCGCGATCGTGTTATGATAAGGTAAGCCCGTTGGCTGACGGGTTTATCCGCAAAAGGTTGCAGGTTTGGTTTTGTATTTCCCGCACACGGCAATCCGCATCATGTTCCTGCGGGCACTGCTGGCCGTGATGTTGCTGCTGCTGACGCTGATACTGCTGCAGTGCGATGGCCGTGCACTGAAGCGTGACAAAACACTGCCAGCTGATGATGGATATAGCTTTCTGTCGAAGAAAGCGGCCACGGAGAATGCTTGCGAGCAGCTGCCACCACCGGTGCTGACCGAAATACTAGGACCGGCGTTTAATCCACGCTACATGAGCATCGAGGAACCACCGGTAGCGGAAGCGGTCGGTGACCAGACGAACCCGGCCGGCAAGCGGGATGCGGAACCGTTTCCACCGTTCTACGTCGACGATAAGTACTCGCTGGAGCTAAGCCACAAACCGGCCTGGGAGGTGAAGCACGTGTCCGACCCGATCCCGCACGGTGAGCTGCCGGCCGGCCGGGTCCGGACGCGGCGTGACCTCTTCAACGACATCCTGGACACGCTAGAACCGGCAACGTCGGCGGTGCACGGCGCAGAATCCGCACGCCCGGCACGATCGTTCGGTGGCAAGGGCCGTACGCGCTCGTCCGGTTCGGGCGGTACACCACGGCCGTGGGAGTGTGAAGCCAAGATACGGTGGATCGATCTGGGTCCGGAGTATTTTCCACGCTTTCTGCGAACGGTTGAGTGTACGAGACAGAACTGCTGGTACGGCCACTACTCCTGCCAGCCGCGCTCGTTCACGGTGAAGATCCTGCGAAGGCGCACCGGCGAATGCGTCCAGAGCGATCGATTACGGCGCATCGGCGTGGACGGACTGCCGGGCGAGCTGCGGGAGCTGTGGGTATGGGAGGAGCGGGCGGTCAACTTTTGCTGTGACTGTGCGCCTGCCTTCTGAGACCTGGACGCTGACCAGCCGCTGAGGGGTGGACAAAAAAAAAATCTGTTTGTTTCTGTAGCCGTTGTATATTTAAGCGTTTATTTAAATCTTTCGTACTCGTTGACGCACTGGTAAATCTTAATGTTGACATTTGGATAAGTGAAGTATACAAAAAAAAAAAGGCAAAACAACAAAGCAAGCGAACAAGCGCAGTAGCAGTAGTAGTAGTAATAGTAGTTGTAAGTCATGTAGCCAAAAATGTGTACATATTTAGTCATACATACGGGCACTAGGTGTTAAGGGAACACGCCAGGGGAACACGAGCACGGCGATTGGTCATCCTTTCTGCCGGTTGATGTGTGCTGTGTGCGTGTACGTCCTGCCCGATCGTACTGATACGCGTGTTGTGTAGCACGGCCATGGAGTGCGTGCGGGTGTGTTTGTGTGTGTGTGTGTGGGCGTGAAGTAACAAATAAAAAGTAAAGCTTACCGCTGCCCAGCAGCGGACAGAACGTACCCAATTAGATTTGATTTTTGCTTTTTGGTTCGAATGATACGGAAAGGATACGGTGAGTATGGAAGTTGAGGCCGAACATTTCGGTACCCGCTACAGTCTCGTTGTGCTGTTGTGGTGTACATTTACTTTACCTCGAACCGTTTCTTACTGCTCGGACCGAAAAGATGAAAAATAAGGGCAGGGTAAGGGTACGGGCCTTAAGCCAACATACGGCCAATGTGTCACACGGCGAACCGGGTCCATTAGCTTGGTTTTGAGCTGCATCTGGCCATCGTTAAGCACTGTGCGCGCGAGGCAGATACGAAGGCTGTAGTGCTTACCCGGCTGAAGGACTAATTTCGGCGTCCTTGTTATGTTTTGCATAAATATTGAAAATTAGCTTACCGAAACAGGTTCCTTTCATCGACATATCGACATATTGTCGAGGATGCTAATTTACGCCGGCAGCGTCAAACGGCAATGCATATTCATAAACCGTAACGCGTCGTTAAAAGGGGTTTTGGTTGCACCCTTTGTGAAAAGTGTGTGGCAAACGAGTATTTACGAGAGTTTTTTACAGCAAAGATTATTGAAGACAATAAAAAAAAATCAATTTGACGTTCGTTATTTTTTTTAACAAATTTCCCCACTGTTATTTATAAAAAAATAATAAAAAAGTAATAGGTTTTTTTATATAATGCTATCTATTTTGCCCAAAATCTCCTTTTTCATGGATACCTGCATAATTGTTTTGAAATTTTAAATTTTAAACTTTTTTTTCTATCAATTATCATATGTTTTCTTTATTTTTCTTCTTTGTTGTGAGTTCTTCTTAACATTTTCTACTACTTGTAACTTCTTCTTTCTTCAAAAATTTGTATTTTATAATTTTTCACTTTCACATCAGCCTTTAGGATAATTTAATTTTTAAAATTTTCAAATAAACAATAAGTAATAGTAAAACGAACTTTATTCAATTTTAGATCATGTTTATTTTGTATTCCAATGCAATCGTTCATACAAGCTAGAAGAAACGAACGTCACATCGTTTGTGCACTTTTAAATTACATTATGAGTGGTGAGATGTTACGAAACAAAGCTTAGCTGAACTTCCTTCAGAGGACCACTGGCGTAGTGTTAAAGCGTCCTTTTTAGCATATCGTTCCAACAGGAACATTCGCAGCAGGATACGAGTTTTCCCTTTTACTGCCTAAGAGGCATAGGATTTTCCCGCGGGGCTATCATTGAATCGCGCAAAACCCTCGAACATTCGTCCAATTCCACGGTATTTGAGCATTACCCGCAACCATTGCATGCCGTTTAGTTGAGCAAATATTTTAACGTATCAGTTACACACCAAATCTGTACGTGTGTCTGTGTGTGTGGAAACCGCGTAGTCACTCGCCGATGGGATCTTCAGCATAGTTTCGTGGGCCTGTTCGGTTGAACCTGCCTTTCGGTTAATTACCATTATCGTGTCCGATTACACAACAGTTGCCCACAGCCGGGCTACCTGGAATTTTGGCAAAACGAAAGGCAAAAGACCGAACAAATGTGCAGCATTATGCCGTGTCGTTTGTTTTGCGTGCGGTTTTTTTTTGTTTTGTTGTAGGTTGTGGATAGTAGAAACGCTGTAGAAACATTCGGGAGAAAAAACCTTCCTCGATATGGTATCAATTACGGCAGAGGGTTTGTTTATCATAGATATGCTAACGTGTGGAGGAAGATTTCATTAGATGGGAAGTTGTTTAAATCACCTAACGCACTAAAGTTCGATCGTAGTAGACAGTAAAATTCCATGCGCCAACACCGAAAGCATCGTTAGAAAAAAGGTCTCTTAAATTCACTGTAACTATTTTGTCTTTACCTTTACTGAATAGTCAGATCGTAAGGATGGTTAATTGCAGCTTAGATATCGATCCAATTTTATCGTACAAATTCGTAGTTTATCATATTAACCATATCATATGTTTTGCTAAGCTGAAGAGGTATTATTATTCTTTGTTTGAATCAAGCATTAAGCCTGTCTGTTGGGAACACGAAACGATTAGCTTGATTTATTTGGCCCACCGAACCATTCGATGCCAATGCCATGTTGACGAGGAACGCACACAAACCGAACAAGCGAAAATGGATCAAAAAGGAATAACAAACAAACGGACTGTAATCAGTGATTAGCTGGGTTGGTGGTATACAATGAACGATTGAGATTATATACCGATGGCTGTTATCGCAAACCACAACCTTGCGGCCCACAGAGTAAGGACGATAAAACGAGATCCAAGGAAGAATGCCGATTATAAGGGACGTTCAATGACGCGTAACATCCAGTAATCGATGGGTGTAATTGCCAAGTCTTTGGTAACCGTACTGTTGCCGTGTGTCTGGTGTCGATAAGATAAGCTAACTATAACCTACAGCAACCGAATATTTGTTATACAGTCACGATACATTGGATCACGATAAGTAGCCTTTCCCCGCAGCTGATGATCACCGGTGTATACTTCCAGCGATACCGAATTCCGTCCTCAACATCGCAAGAATGCTTCGCTCATTGCTGCCTACCTTCCGGCGCTGTTGCCGAAGTCCTCTAATCCATTCACGGTCAGCCAATCTATTATCCCGATCTTTCTGGCGATCGTATCAAAGTTATCACTTTATTAATGTTAAGGTCTATTATGTCTCCATTGTCTGTCCGTGGAGAAACTAAAGGGACTTTATAAGCTGGGTCGTTCGGTGTCATTTGCTTGACTTGACCAGCGTATCAAAGCTTTCTTGATCTTCGGAGCTTCTTCCTCTAGAATGCGAATAACAACGTTTCGCTTCTTGCCTTTGGAGTACGTCCATTTCTCAATGTCGTATAGTTGTATTCTAATTATAAAGGTTCCATATAGTCTCAGCTTCGATCGCCTTGATAAGTGTTTTGAGATTCTTGAGATTATAGAAAGATTGGTTGGGGGTCGGCACTCTATCCAGCATTTCATCATCAATGTTGTTCCGGTTCTGACCTTTGATCGAAGATCGTAAAACATTTTTACGACTTCTAAAGTGTGTTCACCAATTCGGACGGCATCGCTGTGTATGTCGGGATTGGTACCACCATAAATCTGGGCTGGGAGACTTGTCCGCTACATAGGACGCCCGCATTAATTGGATTGACTTAAACATTTGGAAATCGTACGCGGAGTCTTTTGGAATATAATAATAATGTGTTAATATCAAGTCAGATTAATTTGTTGGTTGAGATCTTAAAGCCTTATGCCTAGAGCATCTTAGGATTTAGCATTCGCGAAAGACAATGTTTCAGAAACCCAAAATCATGATTGCGCCTTCTTTTCTCACAATCACAAACTAAGTTCATCAAATGTTTCGCTGATACTTCATTCATCGGTTCACAAAAACAGTTCAGTCACGAACGGTTTGGCTTCCGAAAGGGCAAAATAGTTGAATCATGTATGCTTTGCTGGTGTAAGTGAAGGAAGTCTAAAGCACCCACTGGTAAACGCATCTAATCTTGCCTGATCTAATGCCTTAATCCTGGATGGTTGGCTGACGTTCATCGCGCTGCCGGATCGATTTCGGAGGGAGGGCAAACCGGGCGATAAAATGTATCGCGCACGTAACGCCGCGATAAGATACACACAACAAGTATCAGTTTGGGCGATTGGCTCTTTTGCTGTTAAATATCCTGCGCATATCAACACAACGGTGCAGTACAGTGCGCATTAAACATTGATCAGTGATCTCGACAGTTTGACGCCAGCGTTTGACGATGAAGACCATCCTGCTCGTAGTTGCTTGCCTTCCGGCGCTTGCCTTCGGTCTTGCGGTGCGGCCTTGTAAGTTCTGACCGGATTTACCCACTCTTCCTTTGGTTTGTGTTCACTGCAACAATATATTCCCGGGATCTTTCGAAGGTGCCAACAATGCGCCCATTCCGCAAGATGTGCGCGTGATCGGCTGCACGGCCGAACCGTGCGTCATCCCGATCGGCGGTATGGTCGACATGGACTGTGACTTCGTATCGCCCCGTGCAACGCAAACCGTGCAGGCCACGCTCGACATCTTCTTGGGCGATTTCCGCGTACCATACGATCTGCCGGCAGCGCAGCAGAACGCCTGTAACTTCTTTGAGGCTGGCAGATGTCCGGTGACCGCGGGCGAGTTCATCAATTACCACTTGAACACACCGGCGGCCGCACCGTTCGCTGGCATCACCGTCGATCTGCAGCTGCAGCTTACCGACGACAACGGGGAACCGCTGTTCTGCTTCCGCTCCTCTGCCCAGATCGTGGCAGTGTAAAACTAACTTCTCCGTAGTGTTGGGGGTTTTGAATGGACCGCAAAAAAAAAAAAAGAAATACATACCTGAATAAAATGATCTGATGAAGGGGTTTAGAAGGCAAATCCCTTAATCAACGTACGATTGTGCATGTCGCGATCAAAGTGGGCAAGACTTATCTTATCTGCTTCTAAGCTTCGCAGTGGCTATGCAGCTGAGGAGAGTCGTTTATTACCTTAACCTTAACCGTGTGGCATGGTCAGTAGACTCCGAAAGGTAGCTGTTGTAGCACGGTCGCTTAAGATTCGAAAATGTTCAAACAAATCGTAGCGCTGGTTCTGTTGTTCTCGGCCGTTGCCCATGGCCTGCAGACTATTCAATGTAAGTAGTAACGCTGTAGGAAGGTGTGAGTGTGTTAGCGTCACGAGACACTTAACGTACAATGGTTCTTCTGCGAAGGTTCCAACAATCGTCCAGCCCCCGAAGAAGTCGTCATACCGGGATGCAGCAGCCTTCCCTGCTCGGTTCCGAACCAGTCGGACTTTAACTTTAGCGTACGTTTCGCACCGACCTTCCCGACCAACTCGCTTACGGTCGATGTGCGTGCCTCGCTGTTGGGTCTGTTCCTGCCGTACGAGGTACCGGAACATCTGCGCAATGGCTGCAACAACATCAACACTTCCTGCCCGCTAACGGCCGGACAGAGTGTAACGCTCACGGGTAACGCACCGGTTGAGGCTCCGCTGACGGGTGTAACGGTTACGATGGAGTTCGAAATTACCGGTGATGGTGGCCAGGTGGCCGTTTGCTTTGCCGCCACCGTGACTCTGACGTAAGACAATGTAAGCGTACATATGCAATAAAGCAAAACATAAATGCTTTTAAATCTCGCTTCAATGTTTTTATTATTAACATTTTAACGTTGGCTTTCTGTTGCATAAATTACTTACTTTGTTGCTGTTTTTCATGATCATTTATCTCTTTATGGCTTAATGACTTTCTCGATTTGCCGTATCAAAATCTGTAGAACTAATGGTACTAAAAATAAAACTTCGGCTTATCGCTGTATCAAACACCTGTTTCAAAATCATGTATTTCATTCAGTAAAATAATCCAAAAAAACACTTGACGTCAATCTTTTTGGGTTCATAAAAAAATGGGACAAAAATAAAATTGTAAAATAAAAGCAAACAAAACAGTAAATAAAAACAAATAAAACAATATCACGTAACGTAATACAGAGATGTCAAATGGATGGTAATGTCTAATTTTGTAGTTGTAATCCGACAATGATTATAAAAAAAATAATGAAATGTGCAAAATCATAAAGTTTTTTATTAATTTTTTATTAGAAAATGCACAAATTATTCATAAACATAATGTTAATAAGTATAACAAAAAATTCTGCTCGAATGCATTGCGGCTTAAACGTAAACGCATTTCTTGGATTTGATGTGTACTAAAACATGTACTAACAACACGCTGGGCTTGAAAAGTTTCATCGCAGGTTGTAACGCCTTTAAGTATAGAGCGGATTGTCCTACAAGTATTGTGCTAAGCTTAAGTTAAAATGGAGCTGATTAGGACCAAAAAAAAGGTGAGATACAGATTTCGGTTCTTCAATGAAATACTCGGCAATAGAAATTGGTTCTTATCGGCTCGTACAGCTCGATGATAAGGCTACGTTTCTGCTACGCTCGTCGCGTAAGTCACGAACCGGCTTATGTTTGATGAACTTTAAACTGAGTCACACACGGGGCACTACGAAAACGTGATTACCGTCGTTGACGCTTATCGTGGCGATTGATTAGTCGACCGGTCAGGTGTTCGTATAATTAGAAAAGTAAGGCACCATGTCCATTGCAGAAGTCCGGTAGATCTTCACCGTACGATAACTGGGCCACAACATCTTGCAGGTGTCCCGAACACCTGCACTTCGTTCGGATAAGATTAGTGTTCCCATCAAGGTGATTTGCACCATGCGATGTACTCTTGGTATAAAAACATGCGTACCCGTTCCCGGGACAGTCAAGTGCAGAGTGCCAGCGTGTAGACCATTCGCGTCGCAGTGAAGAAGTCGCTCCATTCGCCAACAACTATCCGCCAAAGATGTACCGATTCGCAGTTTTGCTAGTGGCGCTGGTTGCCAGCGGTAGCCTTACGGAGGCACTGCAGACTCATGCCTGCTCCAACGGACGTCCTCATGCAAGCAGTGTGGAGATCAGTGGTTGCTCACAAATGCCCTGCGATCTGGTTCGTGGTAGCGATGTCGGAATGGTTCTGGAATGGGAAGCACGTAAGTTTTAGCGAGATGATTACGAATAGTTATACGGCTTACTGGTTAGAAGGGAGATTAAATGATTACCTTCACTCTCATTCTTACAGCATTCTCTGCCCAAACGCTGCAGTATCGTGTAGTAGCCACGGCCCTCGGTATCACCGCTCCCTATGAACTGCCTCCGGATCGTGCTGCCGCCTGTAACTGGCTGACCGGATCTGCCTGCCCCATCAGCCAGGGTGAAGACATCGTCAGCACTCTAAGCATGCCGGTTCTACCGATCTACCCGTTGGTCTCTCTGGTTATCGAAGTGAGCATCCTAGACGAGCAGGCACGTACCCACACGTGCTTTGCTGTGGATGCTCGTGTGGTTGTTGCTTAAGAGCGTACCGTAATCGTGATATGTAATGTAGTGAAGTAAGTTTAAATGCAATAGAATAGATACTAAACTATCAACGATCATCAACGTTTGAGATTAGAATAGTCGATTATGACAACTTTAGTACTGTCGTTGAAGGAAGATTATGCTGTATGTTTGGCGTTCGAAATTGTTTTAAAAAGTCTCAAATGCATATTTAATTTAAATCAAAATAATGTGTTGTTTTATGAATGCTCATTTCTTTGTCATCACAATGTTAGGTAGAACATCTATTTCTACTGTTCCAGCTGTATAAAAATCCAAAAATTACAAAACTAATGTAAAATGTTATTAAACTCAGGTAAAATCAGTATTGTACAAGTTTTTTTTATGGAAGACTTCATTATATATATCTCGTGATCTGTTTCTTTGCTCCTTTACATAATCGTGTTTAAAAATCCCTAGCAAATATGCCACAATCTTATTAAGTAAAAGGAAGATTGATGGACGCATGACTAAAAACTCTTATTCACCTCCCAGCAAAGGTTAGAATCAATTTGACTGTATTATAAACTCACCACACCAAAATTCATTGTGCGCAGCGCCATCTAGGTGTGAGTAACCCAAGCACGTTGTTTCAGGGTGTGTTCTGTTAAAACATGCTTCAAATATGATTTTACGAATATTTCTAACTGTTTCAAATGCGTTTGTAAAATTACAGGATATAATTTTTAATAGTTGTCCGGTGCTATTGAAATATGTTTTCATTTGCCTTTTTCTGTGCGTTGAGTTGTCGGGTGGATATATTAACGAAATGAGACTAATTCAAATTATTAATTCATAATATCGTCATCTGCTCTGCGCTTGCGATCACCCTAAAAGTACAATTTTGGAACGAAGTAATCGTTTCCATCGAGAATTTCTAGAAAACCACATATAAATATATATTTTAGCACGTCAAGCCATATCTGACACGATGATTGATAAGTTCATAACCAATCCTTGCTATTAATTTTTATTAATGAATAGCTTTAATTGTATTAATGAGATTTAATCCATCATGCAAAGCTGTTATTTTATTCTAGCTTATTATTATCATTACAATGTTGCTAACACGTTTAAACTAATATGAAGCCTATATTTAGAGCATGTCACATGGTAAGTTGTGCGATAAAAGAAATTCTTCAACTACTCTACAGCTACGAATCGGCAAGGAACTTTAGACCACACGCCCAGAGCATCTCCTAGTGACCGTTCCGTTCCATGCTATCAACGTTAGCGTAACGAAGTTAGCGTTATCATTAAATCGTAATCGGTGCGATTGGCAGCCAGATTCTCGCTCACTAAGTACTTGAACGCTAAAGGAAAGAAGCAGTCCACCGCTCATCCGCTCATCCGCCACGAACGCAATGGGAATCAAAAAAAGAGCAAGCGAACTGGTCGATTTGGCAAATCCAGCCCCAATTATTGCAATTCGGTACCTCAAGTGGACCACCTGTTCGCCTTTTATCGGCAAGGCTTATCGCTGCCAGGTAGTTATCATGGGATTCTCATCAATAAAGTAAGAAAAAGTAAACCAAAACGTCAAAGGTAAAACAAAACAAACAAAAAAACGTACTTGCTCCCTTACAGACCTATCAGACGATGTACGTACGCTACTGATCATCGATATATGGCGTTTGCTTAGCGACCCGTCTCCCATGCTACCTACAGACCCGTGCGATGGTGCGTTAAAGAGCTGTAGAAAAATGAAACAAGAAATACAACCCGTACGAGTATAAAACCGGGTGCCAAAATTTGGATAGCTTGTCAAACGTGAAAGCTTACTGGCGGTAGCAAGAAGTTTCGGAAGTCTCGCAAACGCAATCCACACAAACAACACAACCATGATCCGTGCTCTTCTTCTGATTGCCCTTGTGCCAGCCGTTGTATACGGTAACGTAGGCCGTGCCTGTACCAACGGACGTCCGCAAGCAACCAACGTGAACATTATTGGTTGCAGTGCTCCGCCTTGCGATCTGGTCCGCGGCCAGGATGTGATCGCTTACATCGATTTCACCACTGGTAAGTTGTTCATTTTGGGGGAGCATAATTACACTTAATTAATGAATGCACGTGCCGATCTTTGTTGCAGACCGTGCTGTCACCTCCATGACGACTGTCCCGACGGCGACTGCTCTCGGTATCACCGCACCGTATCCGCTGCCGGCTGAGTTTGCCGATACCTGCGCCTGGCTCGAAGGTTCCAGCTGTCCGCTCAGTGCCAACGAGGACGTTACCTACCGACTAACGATTCCGGTGCTGTCGATCTATCCGCTCGTGAGTTTGAGCATCGAAATCGATATTGTGGACAATAACGACGAGTCTGTCACCTGCTTTGTGGTCGATGCGCAAGTCGTACCGGCTAACTAAGTCCAAATAAAAGCGAACGATATTATTCTAGAGTAATTGATTTATTGGTACCCTAATTCTTACGCACTAACGAGTTACAACGAACCCTGCATAGACTTTACACCACCTTGGTTGGTAGCTGGAAGCAGATAACAGCATTATCGTTCTGATCAACGAGCTTCAGTTGCACCGTCAAGCTAATCGAAGGATAGCTTGCCAGCACGGGTATGTGCAGCTCGTACGTCACGTCCTCATCTTTGGACACTGGACAGGCCCCACCGATGAGCGATTTGCAAGCATCCCTTTGAGCTTCTGGCAGCTCGAAAGGTATCGTCACTCCGGCGAAGGTCGTTTCTATCTTTGGCACGAGTGCTACCAGCTGGCGGTCTGCCTTAAAGTCGATCAGCACTGTCGCTTCCTGGCCTTTGTGTATCTCGCACGGTGATTCCCGACATCCAGTCACATCCACCGATGATGGTACCGGACCATCAGAACCTGCCAAATATCTGAATTAAATCAGGCTTGTCGAAAGAACCACAGAATATCACTTACACTGCCCTACTATGACGACATCTGCAGTGGCCAGGCTGAAGAAGGACACGATCGACAGAAATGCTAGCAGCTGCATGATGAAATCGGAAAGATGGAAATGCGAATGCACGGGAATTCTAGATGCACTTCGCTTAAATAGCAGCTAAATAGGTATTAGTCATAAACGGCTCAAAACACAACACAGCTGGAGAGAATTAAACACTTAAACATTTGAATTTCCATTTTTATTGATTAGGCATAGGTGTACAATAGCTGGTGTGTTCAAGTGGCATGCAAAGGGCTGAAGCTAATCTATTTATTGTTTAGAGTTTTGTTGGTTGAATGTTGTGCACGTGTTGGTTCACTTTCGTTCCAGCCGTAATGGTCAATGAAACAATTTTAGAGATTCTACTAACACACAAACCTTCCAAGCAACAGTGACGCTAAACGAGGTTGTATTAGGTATTTGTGAAATATTACCGTTTTTCCCTTGGGATATTATTGTTTAGTATATGTGTGACATAACTGAGAACAAGGTCGTTCACCTCTATACAAAGTCTAATCGCTGATACTATTTCCTGATTCATCTAAAAAAAAAACATTTCTATTCTAATAGTAGCTATCTTACAATTGTTTAATAATCATCATAAGGGTTTTTAGTTCCAAACAGTCTGTATTTCTATGCTCTAAATTAATCTTTACCGGTCCGGTCGATAAAACCTACTTCAAAAGGAATAAACGACGGTAGCGCCCTCTATCTGTCAATGTTCATACTGCAGCGGTAGATTCGAATGAGTCGTTACGCCATACGTTACGTTATTAACGTTTGAATTGTTTTTAGTTTGGTAAAATTATTATACGGTGCAAGCTGCAATAACTATTTCGTATAAAGTCAAGATATTTGTTTATACGGTTTGTTTAAATCGTTTCACTTTCTATACTATAATTTCATATATTTCATCTCATTTTGCTCATGGGATGTTCACTTTCTATACTATAATTTCATATATTTCATCTCATTTTGCTCATGGGATGTGTAAATTGAAATTATTGTGTTTTGCTAGTAAAATCCGCTTTAAATAATAGGTAAGTAAGTAAGTAAGCAATGTTTTAAATAAAAGCGTATCTATTTGATATTAAAATAAAACCAAAAACAGTAAAAATTACATTGTTTACAATCTCTGAAATTTCTTTAATCTCACTGATACAGTTTTGAGTATGCAATGTAGTGGTTTACATTGGAATGGATGGAACGCTGGGCTCACTGGATGCAAACTGGTAGCTGATAGCAGAGCAGCATGTCACCTTTTTTGTTTGTCAGCTCCCAGCGAAGTTTGCCATTAATCTGTGTCACACAGTAGGAAAAAATGGGGAATATTAAGGAAAGTGATTAGTGCACTGGATAGACAATAACAAGCTTTGCTGGGTTAAGCCAAGGTGCAAGCCAAGCAGCAGCTAAGCAGCTGAGCCCACTCGAACACCTACCGGTGGGAGATCCGCATTGACGTAGATGTTGGCCGAGAACAGTAGTCCTTGCGTGCCCTGCAGCGGACAGACGCTGCCCTCGCAGGTGGTGGGAGTGATAACGGCTTTCGTCTTAACGCTGTTCAGTATAAAGTACGCTTCGTGCTTAAGCACACTGTCCGTCGATGCACCTAGGTGGGTGGGCAATGGGTGCAATGGGAAAAGATGGACGTAATGAGATCAATAAAATCGAAGACCTTACAACTCGGTCAATATTTAGCTATAGTATAGTAAAGCGATTGTTCGGCAACATTGGCAATTGTTGTTATTTTCTGCCTTACGGCACACGGCTGAAGCGCCACTTCAGACGTTTGGTAATACGTCGGACGTTACCAGATGTAGCCTCACTTGGATATGGGTATCATTTGGCGGCGAATGAGGTTACCGCTTTGTTCTCCGAGCGTTCGAGTGCGTTCGTTCGTATCGTTGATCTTCCGGGGAAGAAAGTCTAAAACCGTGACGGTCGACACTTACCATCGGAGCTGAATTCAGCCATCACGGTAACGTTTGCGCCACGATGCATCGTACAGGGTGCGGTTGCACAACTGGACAGATTAATAGATATGACATGGTACTTTGTGCCTGTGGAACGAGAACAGAGGGGAACAGTGTGTGGATGGATTAAGAAGTTAGAAGAAAAAGCTTGCGAACACAATGAAGCTTTTGTATGCAGCAGAACTTTGCCGAGCATCTATTCAAGATTGTTTTATTTGCGTTTAACTTGACAAAACTGTTTGTACGACGTGTGAAATTTCTATATTGACAGCCAGACACACGTGTACTTTGTACCTCGTTAATGCGAACAGTAGAAGTCCAGAAATCGGTTATCAGTTCTATTAATATACCATCAATCACACGTTCTGCGTCTATTTGCAGAGATGTCAAACAAGCGGGCATGTAACTGACCCGTAACGTAAAAAACGAAAAGAATGCTAATATTTCTTGCCTTTTTTATATATTTGAAGAATACATCGAACATTAATGAAAAGTTGAATTTTGATTACTAAAGCAATTTTTTGCTAGTTTAAATTAAACGTTTAAATCATGTTCATATATAAACCTTAACAGTTATGTTAATGTAGTGCAAGTTTAATAAATCAATTGAGGAATTTAAAGTTTGTGGTTTAAATTTGTCGGAAGCTGGTTGAAATTGCATTTTCATCGATTCTGCTCCTTAAGACCAAGCACTATAAACAACACATATGGTTTATAGAGTCGTCGATCCATTGCTGGGTATTTACAAGCAAGAAATTCCGAGAAAACGACCACTTCAACCATTCGAATGTGCTTTAAATATCTTATCCTACAGGCACTTATCATAGCCAAAGTTGCGCTTAATACGGCAGCGAAGCAATCAATCTTTTTTTATGTCACACACTTTTGTATTACACATATTTCCGGCAAAATGCCGTCCCAGCCCATGGAGTGGATTGGATGAATTCCAATGGCTACTTACCACAATCTTCAAAGATGAGACTAGAGCTGACCAATGGGTGACGATGGAATTTCCACCAAAAATCCCACCATCGCATAACACCACCCTCGGCCGAACCTGCAAGAAGCACACAGCACACCACCACGATACATCCGGTCCATTTCATTTTCGGAACAGATTTGCTTTGGTCCAAGTGCGCGATGAGTATAATATTGAAGAAATAAAGAAACACTGCCTACTGAGTTTGTTGTAACGCGCGCGAATGATGGTACACGACTAAACGCTTGCACAAGTGTTCCACTGTCCAATATTATAAGGGCCCCCACGGAGTGGGTTTTTGATCCACGCAGAATCACACTGATAACAATTGCGATTTAAACCGTTTCGTTGTCCAAACCGGTGATTGTTGTCCGATGCGATTAGGAACTTTGATTCCGCTGAATGGACCCTCAGACTACGTTGCGTTGCGTGCGCCGTACACACTACGGGTATGTTGCTGTGTTGTGTCACGAAAACATGATACTTCCGGTCTCTTTAGTGCGTTAGGCCACCTTAACGAATGGTACATAAAGCGATGCACAAAGGGTGACTCTTTACACGAATCTCCACATCCACGGATCAACGGCACAAGAAAAAAGTTGACGGGGATGACGTTTGGGCGAGTTACTTTGTCACTCGTTTGTGTTGTGCTTGGATATGGAGCCACCGCGAATAGCGTAAGTGTGTGTGTGTGCGTTTGTTGCGCAAGGAGATGAAAAAAAGGGGAGCTGTCTAACGAATCGCATTGTTGTTGCATGTTCTTGTCCGTTTTGCAGAACTTCGATGTCCACATCGATAAGCTGGAGCGCGTTGGCGATACGGGTGAATATTTCACGTACAATTACACGTACGAGAAAATCTCCGACATGAAGTTTTCCATGGGCGCCCATGTGCAGCAGCTGAAGGAGCTGGACGATACGTACATAGTGAAGGCACTGATGGCCCGGGCCGATCTCGCGGACGGTAGCGAGTACGAGGTGATGATGGACCTGCAGAAGACACTGTGCGACTGGATGCGCACGATTTACAAAACGTACTTCTACGAAGAGTTGGTTCAGGTGAGCAACTTCCCGCATTACGACACGTGTCCGCTGCCGGTGGCCGAGTATGTCGTCGAGAACTATGTGCTCGACACGGAACCGTACAGTGAGATGATGTCCGAGGGCCGATGGAAGATGGAGATGATGCTGATGAAGGACGACAAAGTCTGCTCCGGTATTGTTATGATGACCACGGTTAAACCGAAAGAATAAGTGGTAGATATCATTAGTTAGAGAATTTCGTTTATTGTGCATGTTGTAGTACGTATGAAAATGTTGGGTTTATTATTAAATGTGATTGTAGTACAAAGATGAAGCAATGGGTAGTAGTAGTTATGGATACGGTACGCGGAATTACGCCAAAAACACTGATGACAGGGTATCGTTGTTAATGAATATCTGAAATGATTAATCTTTGTTAATGATCATCTGAGTCAAGGATCGGATCGGAATGATTAATCTTTGTTAATGATCATCTGAGTAGATCAACGGGGTAGATCAACGTGCGACGATCAAAACTCTTTTGTGGTCTCTTATCGGGACACGTCAGCAAAAATAGTTTGTTCCATGGATTTCAGCCTCTGTTCCTCATGCTGATCTTCTGTCCAAGAGCCTCCACATCAACATATTTATCAAACTCAAGGTGACTCACAGTCTCAGTGTAAGCCAACAGCTTATATAAATCCACACAGCAATGTGGGTTTACAGAAACGATATTTCATAAGATTCTGGTGGCCAAAACTAAGTGGGAAGAGAACAAATGATGAAAGTACCTGTTATGATTTTGAATTAACAGTTGAGGGCCTCGCTCACTCTGCTCATCCAAATGAGTGAGTGAGCATCTTACTCTCTAATGTGTATGACGACCTATTTGGAATCAAGGTTTTTATAAGGACAGAGAACGATTCATAGCTAAGAGGACATGAAGCTAACATAATGAGTAGTTCACGATAAACCTTCTTCAAAACCAGGAGGCCAGCGATAGACCTTCATGTGTCGCTAATGGCCCCTCGTGAAAGAGTCTCCTCAAAATAGGGCAAGACACGATTTGGCATTCAGAGCATTCTATATCTTAAGAATCGTGAGCTGACAGTTTGAAGTAATAGATAGAGGGAACTCCAGGATAAAATGTATGCATCATCATCATGTTTTTATTTGTCTCCCACTAGAATCCCTGTCTTATTCCAACCTCTCAAACATATTCCTTCGTCAGCTTCACATACATCTCACCACGGGCGACTATCTCGCCCGTTCCGATAACACGCAACTCGGTCGTTGCACGCCAGAACCCTTCCGGTACGACGATCGGTATGACGGAGGAGTCAATGTACGCATCCTTTACCCAGTAATCACCCTTCGGAAACGGGCATAGTCCTTCGTCCGGTACGAATGGTAGATTGGTGAAGTTGAGAAACAGATGCTGATAGTCGTGGTAGTGCGTTTTAATAAACTCACAAAACGGTCGCGACGCAAGCTTCATCGGATAGGCGTCGTACTGGTTGTTGCCCTGTGCGCTACGTGCGAAGCTAAGGCCGTACTGCAGATGAAGAGAAAATGTTGTGCTTAATCCATATACAAACCCATCCATCCAAACCCAAGATCCATTGGAAGAACTCGCATACCTCGTACTTGTCGCTGAGATCAATCAACAGCGCGCCAGTACCGTTTAGTACCGAGAGCGTACGATTGAACTTGCGTACGCGTAGCTTTTCCACGTTAAAGATGTCCGACCCGTTGATGTGCTCCCAGCGGTCAAAGTCGACGATCACCTTCATGAGTCCTGCGCTCGGATCGAGGAAGAAAAAGGCAACGGCAACTGTTGCCAACAATGCGATTGACGACCGCATGGTATGTATTCACGTAAACAACGTTGGAATTACTGTATCGGGCTTTATATTGCACATTGCTAATTAAATGGAAGATTCACACGAACATTATACAGGATGGCACGTAGCGTAACGTGACTGCGTATTGATCTATTTGAGATGATCTTTTGCACATGTTTTCTGTATCCTTGTGCTCTTGTGAACGGAAATAATCGTACCAAACATAATAATTATCATTCTGAAGGTTACAAGCAGCGCTCAATAGCAAAAATAAGTGACGTAAATATTTTAAAAATAATTTATGATTATTTAAAAACAACTGGAAGCAAACCAGCAAACATGATTTGACAAATAAAGTTATTATTTTAATTGATATGATATTAACTATACGATTAAAATGGGATGTTTACCTATTTAAGCGTTCTCTCCGTATGTGTGCAGGGTTACTCAACGCAAACTGTGAGAACTTATTGCCGAATTAAAATATTTACAACATATGATCATTTTGTATGAAATGAAAATTATTATCATTCTTTAATAAATTTACTGATTTTGTTTACTATTTCTATGTTTATTTATTTATTTATTTATTTGTTGGATAAAATACACAATCGAGACCAGGATAAGGCAACAAAACATGAACATTATACTCACTGTAGCCCTAATTTAAGGCAGATTCGAAAAACACACATATAAATATCAGAACACTGACATTTTGATCTTTTTTACTTAAATACTTGAAGACGAACTGATGATTGAACAAAGTTAATGATTTGATAAATAGCATCCCGGGAGGGTTTTTTCTGTAATGTCGCTGGTTTATAATGTTCAATAAGAACTACTAATTGTAAAGCAACATTGTTCAAACATATTCCTTCGTTAATTTAACATAGAATGATCCAGTCGCTATCAATTCTCCCGTTTCGATAAGCCGTAACTCTGGTGTAGCCTTCCAATAGCCTTCCGGTACGACCACCGGTATGACGGACGAATCGACGTACGCATCCTTCACCCAATATTTGCCCTTGGGAAACGGGCACAGTCCCTCCTCCGGTACAGGCGGTAGATTGGTGAACTTCAGAAACAGATGCTGATACTCTCGGTAGTACGATCTAATAAACTCACACATTGGTTTTGATGCTAATTTCATCGGGTACGCATTGTACTGATTGTTTCCTTGGGCACTACGGGCGAAGCTAAAACCATACTGATCGAGCAAGAAGAATTTCATCTAAGACATATGGTACAAATACACTTAAGAGGGCTCTATCCCGTACCTCATACTTATTATCCAGTTCGATCAATAACTCGCCCGTACCGTTCAGGACCGACATCGTTCGGTTGTACTTGCGCACCCGTATCGATTCCATGTTGAACACATCCGTCCCATTAGTTAACTCCCAGCGATCAAAGTCAAGTATTACTTTGAGCAGGCCATCACAGCGCTGCATGGTGAAAAACAGAACTACAAACGCTAGTGCCTTTAGATACAATATGACGTTCATGGTAGCTTGAAACTGTTCGAAATCGCACTGACATGATTTTAATGAAGGGAGAATGGTTTTATTGCATGTTTAATTGGACGGAAATTGTTAATTGAGATTTGATCTCAAAGTTGCTACAAGGATTTGATAATCAAGTGCACATAATTAGATGGACAGAGTGCAAATCAATGCAACGTGTAGATAAAGTTAACACAATTAAAGAATTATTACAAATAAAAAAGCTCCTCTTTGTTCAAGAGACTGTTGCCAAATGTATGCCATTTAAGATTGATTTCGTTGCAATAACGTATGGGTACTCGTTTATATGAGTTTAAGGATCACATTACCTTAAGCTTGCACCTACTCGTTGTGCATTATTTTCGATTGTATCAAACATCGATTTTGTTTAAAATTTTGATATATTTTCTTCTATGCTTCCATTATACATCATAATCCGATCGTATTTATTAACTCATTAACATTCAGTAGTTTCTCTAGCCATGTGTTCTACATCAGTTCTTTGCTTAATCGAACGTACATCGAACCACGGGCGACAAGCTCACCGGTAACCGTATCGACCAGATCGGTAGTACAGCGCCACAGCCCTTCCGGCACGACCACTGGAATGACGGAGGAGTCGATGTACGCATCCTTCACCCAGTATGTCCCTTTAGGGAATGGACACAATCCTTCGGCCGTCACGTGCGGTAGGTTGGTATACTTAATAAACAGATCCTGATATTCACGGTAGTACGAATTGATAAAGTCGCAGAACGGTTTCGCTGCCAGCTTCATTGGGTACGCGTTGAACTGATTGTTGCCCTGGGCACTGCGGGCAAAGTGTACTCCGTACTGGGAGAATAGAAAGAATAATTTAATATGGAAGCTTAAGATCGATTTGACTGTAGAAATTACCGTGTAACGATTGTCCAAATCGACCAACAGCACACCAGTGCCGTTCATCACCGAAAGCGTGCGGTTAAACTTGCGCACACGGAACTTTTCCATGTTGAAGAATGCTGAACCATTGTTAACTTCCCATCGATCAAAGTCTAGAATGACGCGTACCAAACCATCACCAGGAACGATGAAGAAT
The DNA here is from genome assembly GCA_018908115.1 of Anopheles rivulorum. Lineage (NCBI taxonomy): Eukaryota > Metazoa > Arthropoda > Insecta > Diptera > Culicidae > Anopheles > Anopheles rivulorum. The sequence goes on from STHB01000004.1 coordinate 19,101,943, forward strand.
AATGCACTGGCGAATGCTATTGTCAACAGGATCGAACGCATAATGTTTGCTAGATGAAAGCTAAAAGAACTGTGAGTAATGAACAAACGAATGATAGAAACAGTGTGTTTTTAAAAAGTGGCGTGCTGCAGTTGTATGCTAAAACCACGAATACTCTATCACCGTCGATGATCTATTGCAGATTTCGTTGGAACAAACGCAAACTTTCCTGATAGTGTCGCACCTGGAAAAAATGCAGCAACTATAACTACAGCCAGTATCAGGCTACAAATTGATACTTTGCTAATAATTATTAAATTTTTGTTTAATATTGTAAAGATATATAAATATACTTTTTTAATTATTCATTTTGGTTATTCATTTACATATTGTTTGATAAATTTATTTAATTGTATATTAACTAAATTGTTTTGATTATTTGTTTGTTTATATTTTTCCTTAATGAATTAAATACTTATTTGTTTGCTTATTTACATAGTTAAACATGTATTAGTTAATGTTATTAATTATTTATTTAGTAACATATTTATTTATTTATTTATTTATTTATTTATTTATATATTTATTCAATTGTTTATTTATTTATTGGTTAATTAATCTATTTATTTCTATATTTATGTATTTTTATATTTATCTTTTTATAGAGAATTATTTTCTATTTCTTTATTTATAGTTTAATAAAGAAATAGAAAATAATTCTCTATAAAAAGATAAATATATAAATACATGAATTCTATTCTTTATTTATAGTTTAATATTTTTATTCGAGTAGAAAAGAAATTGTGTCGTAGTGCAATATTTTAATCTACATTACCCCCACATTGCATGGCCATGCGCATTACACGAAAGCGTCTCGTGACACCTTAAAAAGTACTTCGGTATTCACCAAAACCATCTTTCTCATCTTTCACCTGCAGTATCTCAAACTCCGCCTTCCACAGGCCGGGCTGGAAGTAATTGTTGATAATCTTCGAATCCAGCACCTTGTTCTTCATGTAGTACTGCTGCACCGGCATCGGGCACGTACCGACGTCCGGAAAGTTCGTAATGTGGCGATAAAACTCCCGATAGTCGCGATAGGTCGTGTTGAAAAACTTGCACACCTTCTGCATGGGTATGCGGAACGGTGACCGGATGAACTGGTTGTTGCCCAGCGTACTGTACGAAAGGAAGCCGGAAAGCTGCAACATAAAGTGCACAAAATGCAGCATGAGTCGGTTACCTTTCCGAAGGGTATCACCAGTTATACTCACGGCGTAGCTATCATCCAAGCTTGTGTGCAAATCGAACGTTCCATTAAACACTGTCAGCGTTCGGTTGAACTTGCGTATGCGCAAGTTGGCCATATCGATGATGTCGGAACCATTGTTTTGCTGAAATCGTTCATACATCACATAGACCGGGGCGGTGTACAGTTCCATAATGCCCAGTGCCAACATCAGCAGTGCACCGAGATTGATTTTTGGTAAACTATTCGATGATATGTGAAACATGCTGCTTAAACAAGGGAACGTATAGAACTGACGTTAATCGTTCCCTTGTTTCCCTTGAACGTTAATGGGCTAATTGCTGCATAATTAAATCGTTCTAGTTATGTCACTAGAGGCAAAAAAAAAGCTTATATGATAGGCATGTTTCGCTCCTAATCATTGATCTGCAAATTACACAGCCAGCAAGACAGCTGGAACAATGTCATCAAAGCATTACAAATTATTAAAGGTTGTAATTAAACAAAAAATGTACTTCACTCTTTACTATGCGTCAGTTTAGCCCCAAAAGTTCTCGCATATACCTAAAACGTATCACTCGGCTAGCTAACCCCGATCGTACAGCTCTGCTATTCACTGTTGGTAGTACGGCTAATCGGTTCTTTCTCGCTTAGACAATCTTGGCCGGTACCTCGAAGCACGTGATCGATCGGCCACTCTTCGTCTGCAGCTCCCAGTGGATGGTCATGCTGGGGATTTTGGGGTAGATTTCGAGCACATCGAAGCTGCGCTTGTACACAACCGGCACGCCCGCCTTCAGCGGACACTCGAGCTTACTGGTGCCGTCCTCCGCGAACAGATACGGACAGGCACTGGTACCATCGACACCGATGAACGGCAACGGTAGACCCACGATCTTCGCAAACACCGTCGTGCTAAGGCTCTTCACGTCTTCGGCTGTGGCAAGCGGAGAGGAAAGCAACCATACAGACGATTAATNTGTGTATGGGTCGCTGTGTGTTACAGCACGAATACATAATTTGTCTAAACTTCGCTGCGTCGTGAAGAAAGGGGCACGAGCGATAGTGGCGTACGGCGACCGGGCGGGAACCAGTCGATCCGGGATCATACTAATGACGTTCGCACATATTGGAGAGAGACGTATTAGGTGACACGCCCGAAGGAATGGGTTTCTGTTTTTTTGTTTTTAGCTTGGACTTTAGTGCAGCAGCATGCTCTGATGAAAGGGTCTGATGATCGTTAATGAATGGCGTCGTCGGTGGTGTGGAAGTTGTGGCGGGTACGAGTACCAATTAGCTGGCTCGACGACCAACCGTCCCATGATGACATTTATCGTTATGAATGATTTCTCTGGTGCCTGCCAAAACAACTCGTACAAATGCGCACAGGGTGGTTCGGTGGTTTGCCGTGCAGGTGCAATTAGATGCATAATGACGACCGAATGCACTAACCCAAGTAACATAGCAAGCGCACGCTATGCACAACGCGGTATGGCGTTCTGCAGATTTGTTTTGTTTCGCCATGTTTTCCACCACCAGGTGGCTTTTGTGGCACGTTTTTTTTTCTCGGTTTGCTTCTGCGATGCCGGTGTTCTAGCCGCAGTCTTTTCCTTATCGTACCTCCGCGTTGTGCGGAATATCGTTGAGGTAGTCCCGGGTTTTGATGTTTCACCGAACGCAGAATGGACGGGCAAACAGTGTGAAACGGTGTCACACCGCCTACCGAACACCTGATACGTGTTATCAGATAATTTACGAAACCACATGGTGGTTCTTGACGCGACTTTCAAACCGGATGAGGTGGCCATCTGTTTCGAAGGTGATTTTACGGTGCAGTCAAAAAAAAAAACGCTAGCTCTTCCTTTTCAAGTTAATTTATTTAATTAACTAATGATTTTTTTAATGCACAACCGACTTTTAATTCGCTGAACAAACTTAGTTGAAGTTTGAGTCATGTTTGTAAAAGTTTTTCCCTCGTGTACGGGCCACGATTGCACGCTTCTTCTAACCGCGCGCGCTATCAGCAGCATATGAATCATGCTTCCAGAATAAACTGGATCGTCTGTTTACACTGATGCACAATTGAACTCGTACATTTGCTCGTGTTAACCGTTTTGTGGTTGTATGTTTTTACATTTTATTTGTCTTATTTTATATTACCCATTATTATTATTACCCGCGAGTGATTGCTGATGCACCGAACTTCGTGCTGTCCGACATCAATAGCGCCACACTGTATGTACGGGAAGGTTCGTATTGCAGTAAGCACCGTACCTAATGTGCACGCACACACGCCTCTAGTGGTGTGTGGTGTTTGACACATCGTGAAAACCGCGAAAGTGTGCAGTACTGCTACTGCTGCCGCTTGCCGATGCTGCCGTGTGTGGGGTGCGGCGTCTGCGCATTCTTACAAAAACATACAACCCCCTTTCGCACATCACTCCCCCCCAAACAAACTTCCCCGCGTGAGATGTGGGAGCTGCTGCAATAACGTTTTGCAACTCTCCCGTTGGTACTGCAACGATCTGGTTAGATCGATACTTGCTTGTCACGGGGCTTGCAACGATCCAGATTAAACTGCTCCGTTCCCGGCGGCATCGTCGTTATGCGATCGACGTAACGATGCGACCGATGCAGTGTGAGATAATCGATGGTTTGTGATTGCCGATTGCCGCATCTTTAGGGTTTAATGATGTTTGAAGATACAAAGCTTTGGATTTTAGCACGCTATAGACGATAAACAATCGAGCAAATATCGAGTGATGAATTGATATCGATTGTGATGTATCCATGCTGAATGGGTTGTTTGGTTCTGGCTAAAGCTTTTGATCGATTGGATTCGATGTTTAACGAACGTTTTTCAGTACAATTTCAGAAGAATTGTCAGAAAAATGCGTTGTTTTGATATTTGTGGAGCACGTTCTTTTGGAAAACAATAAATTCTCCACCTTACGGGCGAATTTTGTCACGATAATTTACTCAAGAATTACGTCATTTGAACCCTTTTTTTTTGTTAATTCAATTCTTTAGGAGCATTTTAATTCTTCGTGCATTTTCTTTTTGTTCCGCATTGTTAACATTGCTGTTATTGATTGCGTTACTTCCTTTGGCCGTAATGGCAGTGTAATCCCTTCACTTTTTGCCATGAAGCAGCAACACCATGCATGCACCAGTCACCTAGGCTGGCTGACATTGACCATGACGTTGGTACGAAATGCATTCCCGCGCGTGTAGTGACATTGAACGACGAGAAATCGTTTGTGGCTTCGTTTTGCGATTCGCATCTTCCCCAAAAGCTGTGAGGGTCATTTGGACTTTTGGACAGAGTCAAATTCGCTAACCAGGTCAGGTCGCATTTTCAATCCACGCATCAGCATATCCACGTGAATCTCCCGTGCTCGCGGTATTGTGTATCGCACGTGACCGATCGGTGGTGAAATATGTTGCGCTGTTCGTTTCGTTCGTCGGGCGTTTGGATGTCACAAATATTTAACTCGTACCCGTATGGCGGGTGGGGAATTATCCTTCTACAGCAGAAAACTGTTCAGTAAAGAAATCCCTAGTTTTAATGATCGACGGTGCACAAAACCTGAACAACGGGTATTTTTTTGCGTTTCTTCTCCTTTCCACCTTTGTTTCCACCCTACCTTGTGAAAGGGGGGATTCCCAAAAATCCCCCCAAAAAAGGAATTAGGAGACAATAACATACAGCGTGCTGCTTGCGTCAAAGGGGGTTAAAAGTGGTGAGGTTGGTGATGGGAGAGGGACACTCCATCGTCTTAGGATGTTGGCGACAGAGCTTGCAAACGTAAATAGTGCCGTGCCGGTTTTCTTGCTTAAAATATACAAACAAATAAACGAATCGTGCAAAATTGAAATAATCCGTTGGTGGAACGGAAAAGGGCTCGTGGTGCGGTGGGGTTTGCGAAGGAATAAATACAGGGTAAGGGAGGGGGGGAGGGGAGGAGGGGAGTGAGGGAAAGGTTGGCAGGAGTTTTGATGTGTATGTAAAACGAACGGAAAACCAGTTCCAACCGGCAGCAGATATACGGGCAAATTGTCGGTTGACAAGAAGAGGGATGGCGAGCAGTGGCAGTGGGTTTGGCCAAACCCGGCGGGGTTACCTGGTGAGTGTGGTTTTTTTTGTGCTGCTGCTTCTTCTTCTTCTTATCTGTTTTTGAAGTAGCAGGAACACAACACCGTATTATCGCAAGGCAGGGTAGAGAACCGGTCTTTTACCTAGCAACTGGCGTGTCCCATGTCCCGTGTCCTCTGCTGTAAACGAAGGAACCTCCAGCACCATGCGCTCTCTCACTCACTCTCGCACACGCACACACTCTCCGTGTTGTTGGTTTTCGTTTTTAACCAGACGCAAATATCTCTCGCACTGTTTGATGCAAAATTATCATCCGCGGTGAAATAAACGGATGCGATTGTGCCGGGTAATGTGTTGTTACTGTTGGTTTTATCTCTTTTGTTGTTTTTTTGCTGTTCGTTGTGATGGTTATTCATCTGCATTTACATTCGCGATAAAAGTGATTGACCAGTGATCGAGAAGGAGAGCGAGAGAGCGAGAGCAAGAGAGCAATAAAAGCCAATTGTTTAGTGTTGACCCTTGACAAAATAAAAAACGCGCGTCGATACACACGGACACTCGTTAACGTACATGACAAGCGAAACAATTCGTTTGGCAATCCTGCAACGAACAACCGGTGTCCTCTCGTTTGATGGCAAATTAAACGATAATCATTCGTAACAGGTTTCTCTTTTGCCGCGATCGATCACACTCGTTCGTTGACGCTCGTTGATGCTTAAAGCTTAATCCTCACACATCGCAGCGTACTCTCAACCGGCAGCGACACATACTCAACTCAATACGTGTTTTATTTGCTCTAAGTTTTGTCCCGCATGTATGCATGTACACTTGCTGTCTTCGCACATGACACGAATTACTTACACCGCATACCACCCGCGACCTGCACCACGCGATGTTAGCTCTTGCTGCCCCCTCCCCCCCCCCTCCCCAAAAGCGTCGCCCGAACACGGTTGTGGTGGTGGTAGGTGCTGTGCGGTCTGCGGCTGGTCGAGCAGTTTCAAGCACTCTGGGGCCGCTATATTTACTTGCGATAGAACGCGCACCGATCGTGTGCAGCGACAAGCGATGGCGTTGTATTCGTGCACCCGGTCGCGCCTTAGTGCGCGCGCGAGCGGTTTTGATAGATTTTATTTAGGTCACTTTTACTAGCGGCCCTAAGATTGCACGGCTGTGTGCGCAACAGGGGAGTGGGTGAGCGGTTGGGGAAAGGGGGCGGCTAGTGATAGAGAGGGTAAGAACGCTCAAGGTCCAGCTTGTCCATCCTCCGTCCACACCACACACAGCAACAACAGCAGCCACTACTGTCCACCACCGTTTCATGAACGTAAACACACACACACACATACACACACGCACACACACGGGCAGGATCGATTAGATTTTGCTTCGTACGTGCGTGTTTTCAGCTTCAGCTGTCAGGTGGTGCGCTGCGTGTGCGTACGCGTAGTGTGCGCTTGCAGCACCGACCAACAGATGGCGCCAGTAGCGATCGCCTGGGATTGGTTTGTGTGCGTAGCGAGCAGAATTTGTGTTTTATCACTTATTTTGATTCTAGGCAAACAAAAAAGATGACATACACATTTGCAGTGTCGTGAGTCGATTTGTTTTTACCCTTTTTGAATGGTTTTAATTATGTGTTTTCTTTTCTACAATAGTGCTTGCCAATGCCCCTTATGTCAAGCGCACCTGAGACCACCTATTTGACATGGAAACTCCATTTGTTGGGGATTTTCAGTTGCACGAGTGTTTGGTGTTATTTCTCGCCCTGCTCCGATGATAGTTGTAGGTTGGTTTGTAATTTGCTATAGTGGACAGTGCTTTGCAATTTAGCACGACAAATATTAGCACTCGAGGGCGGGTACTCGAAGCAGTGCGAGAACATGTCTGTTAGCGAAATGAAAGATTTTTTTTTTCACGACAAAAAGAAAATAACAGACATATTGCATACATTACACCAACACCAGCAATGAGTGATGCCACACGAGTAGTTTTGTGTGACAATATTTAACAAAGAAGAAGAAGAAGAAGAAAGAGAAGGAAAAATGGTTGCAAATCACGCTGATTGCGTTTTTACGATACGCCATTATTGACGGCGCCACTTGAAAAGTGACACGAGCTTCAAACACACACTCACCTGCACTGCCATGGTACGTACCCTTGCAATTGCTGGTGTTTACATTTATCACATTCTTGTTGCTGTAAAAGCGTGTACAATAAGCGCATATACAGTGCGATGCCATGGTTACGTCTGTTACCAAGCGCAAAACCGTGAAGTCACAAACAGCGTGGACCAGAGTGGACAGATAGTATGAATGTACGAAGATTTTACCAGCGGATGATACGGCAAAACATTGACGAAAAGGAAGTATAGAATGCGCGCCACCATCGGCACGGAGCGTTGCGTGATAGAGAAACGATGCACACAGAGAGAGATAGAGAGAGAGAGAATGGGAAAATAATAAATCAAAGTTCCACTCGTGAAGGACGTTTTGGAAGATCGTGCGAAAAAAAAAACACCACACCGTATGCGGGGTATACTGACGAGCAAATAAATAATAAACCAATTCCTCGACCGCCTGGACCAATGATGTATCAAATGATTGACAATCAATCCCCGGTGACGAGGTGGCGATCGCGTCGATTGTTTAGTATTTGACTTTTCTCTTCAGGGGGGAACTTTTCGTTTCACATTTGACCAAGGTAATAATGTAAACAACTGACGTTGATGACGTTCGAGCAAGATCAGTGAATCGCTGCGTGTTGCGTGTTTGATTCATGACCCAGAAGAGAAAAAGCGAAAGAGCGAGAACGAAAGAGTGAGTGAGAGAGCGTAAAGAAGATCTCATCGTTCGTCATCAACACATGTGTCATAATAACTTGCAATGCAATGCAAAACGCATCTTCGCGTAAGTTGGTGACTTTTTCTTGTTGCTGCTCGTTCTATATGCCACCAGTTTTTGTTTCTATGCCGCCAGCTGCAAAACCGGTGGAATGTTTCTAGATGAAAACATCCCGCGGTCACAGTCACAGATGGATATATATATATGTTTTTTATTTCTTCTCGAAAAACTATAAATAACGTACCGGTTTGCCATTTGACACACAGGAGCGAAGCGGACGAAAGTAAAGGGGAAAACCAAAAACTGTCCAATGGGAAAAAGGGTCCGAATTGTTTTCGTGCGGTCCGGTGTTCTGTGCCGAATCTCGGCGGTGGTGTTTTATGATTAATATAAAATGTCAATCATAGAATTAATATTTACTAATTCTAACCCTCCCTCCCCCACTCCCCCCTCCGCGCATCAATCCCTGTTTTTTTTTGCAACCCTTTTTGCCTGCTCGTGCTGTGGTACTAAATGTTGGACGGGTTTCTTTCTGCTACAAAGCGCAAGAAATTGAACGGCGTGTTTCGCGACCCGGTTTTTTGTGGATAGAGTTCTTCGCAACCGGTGCCAAAATCTCGCGCGCAAACGATGACGCGCGGCTTCAGTCGCGTGATGATCATGATGTGTGTGTGTGTGTGTTTTTTTTTTGTTGCGCCTTTGGTGATTGGGTCATTTGGGAGTGTTCCGTCGTTCCAAGAACAACCATTCCGCCGGGAACCGGCGGGATCATCCGCGCTCGGGCGAAGGAAATCTTCCGCTCGATGGAGATGGCATTTTGGTGGCCGTGCACAGAAATATGATCTTTCGCTCGCGACCAAAACTCATCCCTCCCAAATCTTGCTTTTGGGGGTGGATGGGTTTGTTTGCATGTAATTCTTGTGTATTTCTTCGCAATCGCTATCTTCGATACCGTCACCTTTTTTTGAAGGTTATGTTGGTTAATTGAGCAAAAATGAGTCAAAAAAAAGTCAATTCTCGCATGATGAAATGCCGGCCAAAGCATATTTTTAATCCCCCAATTCCACACTCCCCTCGCTTTATTTTGGCGGAGATAATGAACGTCTTTCGTTCGAAGGTGTCGTTCAGGTTAGCCTCCGGTTGGAGATATATATATATATGTTGTCCGTTCAATTCCATCGATGCTGATAACCAACGAAAACAACTAAACCAAACCAAAATTCGAACTAAACTGCGGTGACAAACATTTGTCGCGGCAATGTTGACATAAATGTGCGATCGTGTGTGATCTACCGGTAGTGCGATAACGCGGCTTTACAATTTTATGTGACTCTTTGCCTGGGAAAAGAAAATAAAAACATCCACACACAACTGTTTTGGGCGATTACTCATCGTCAGTGATAATAGGTGGCTAAAGCACATTTTGCGATAAAAATTACATCTCCAGTCAGAAACATCTTAAAGCAAAGGGGGAGGGGGGGGGGAGGGGAGGGCAACAAGACAGCCACATACACACACGCACACCAGTGCCCAGTTTACCTTAGTGTGCATTAAATTAGCGCCAACATGGTGACGATGTTCCCACTCGGCCCAGGCATTGAAATCGCACAGTCCCACCATGATTGATCGGTTTGGAGCTGTTGTTGTGTAGTAGCAGCAAGAAAAAAAGGCCCCTTTAAAGGTGGGGAAACGATTTCCAATTGGAACGTGTGCGGGTAGCCTTAATGATTAGAAAAGTGGTTTGAAACACAAGCATTCACGGGCACGGGCAGGAAGCGCACCCGGGTAATGATGGCGTTACCCGACGTATGTGCAGGTGTGCAGAGATAATGTGTAAATGATAATATCGATAAATGATAATTTTCGATGTTGTTTGACATCTGTAAGTTTCCGTCGATGGGGTCGTATCATACGGTTGGTAAGGCAACGAGTTTTGCTGGAAGCAAACCCGAAGCTGCCGTATTCTTCCCCTCGCTGATGAGCAGGCAAAACATCAATACAAGAACTACACAGTTGCGCTTATCAACGTTGTCTTTTGGTGGTGGGTATGTTATTTGTGTGTTTTGGAACACCACCACCCCCTAGTTTAAATTCACCTCCACTCTCCGGGGGTGGAAGGGTGGGTGGGAAGTCACCGGTTCGTGTCGTGACACATAACACCGCTCACTGCCGTACACACACACACAACCTCTGGTAGGCAACATTGGATGTGTTTCCGGTTCTGCTGGCAATTCTGGTACGGCGAAAGAGTTGCTCCGGTTTTCCGGTAGTTGTGTCTTATGTAACAGCGAACCCCTCCCCTCGGGGTGTATTGATCTGCAAGCGTGTCGCTGCTTTCGGTTCCAAGCTTTGTGAAGCAAACACCGAAATATCAAGACCAACAAGAAACGAAAAACATTCATTGGACGAAAAATGGAATCACCAAGGATTTCTGGAATTTTTTTTTGTTATTTTTCTTAGAAAAACCTTCCTTCCGTCCATCATCTTTCGTTGCATTAATTTTAGGTTTTTGTTTCCAAATGCGCGCCCACGATGACACAGTTATTCACTTTTCCGGTTTGCTAGAGTGATACGACGATAGCGCAGCTGATGCTTTTTTTCCGTTGCACAGTTGCACATTCTCTTCCGCTCTACGCGCACTGTGCAGATGAAAATAAAGCAAGCGAAGGAAAGTTGGTTGGAAAATGAAATCCATAAAAAGAACGATGACGTCACGCTGTGTGGCAGCTTTTGAGCAAATATGCAACCGAATATTGCAACATAAACCCCGTTCCCGTTCGTTCCGCTCCAACCAACACCCGCTTCTGACGGTGGGACACGAGCCTTTCGATCACGACGTTATATTATTCTGCATTCTAAATGCACCGGCACACAACCGCTTGGGAATAATGAAGGCGGCGAAAGCGATTGACACAGCGAACGTGAGCCTCCATCGGCACTAGTTGATTATTTTTGCCACCGTATTTCCTGGGCGCATTAAAAATTGGACGGACGTGATCATGGTGTGATTGCTTTGGCGTTTTTTTTTGTATTTTGCGTAATTCTTGTTACGAAAGAATATGGAATTGTTCTTTTAAAAAATTTTTATAATTTTAATCTTTTCTAATAATGAAATCTATTGCACTCTTCCAGCCATTTGCCCTGTTTTGGAGAGCAAATCGTGACCGGGCAGTAGCGCATAGGGAGGAAAGAAAATACAACTCCACGGGAGAACCGCGCGCACTTTACTCGCATTCTTATTCTATTAGCTATTGATTTTTTATTTCCTCGGTCCGCTCCAAATAAGGCAACCGTGCGAAGAAGTGAAGAATGGCCATGGGTAGTCCGTGTGCCGCGGTAGCTCAGGTTACGTAAAGAGTCGATTGTGAACCTTCGTTACATCATAAGCACTCATTTATTATGCCCCGTGCCCGGATCGGATGGAGGAAAAGGTTTAGCATAATGTTTGGCGAATGAAATCGTTCGATGGCGGACAGGAATTACTAGCTGGCAACGATTTGGCGAGTGTGTTGGTGAAGAAGAAAGGAAATTTAAAAAAAAAAATATGTGCTGCATTTTTTAAACTCATCCACTGCTAATGGGCATTCGGGGACGATCGATTCCCGGCTTCCCGAACGACGTCGGTTCATTGTTACTAGAGCGTCCATTTTTGTGGTGAGAGATTTTCCTGAGACAGACACACATATGAATGACATGGCGTAGACGACGTGTGGCATATGGTCGTTCTGATAGCGGAAAAAAATCGACTGGAAGGTGGAAAATGGGTGGGACGGCACCGGTCTGCCAGACAACTCGTCTCCGTGTGGGCGCCCGCGTCCCCCCACCTCTACACCCTCTACACCCTCTCGTCCTCGTATCGGTCGTTATTGATGTCTTATCCTGGGGGAGGAGGGTTCTGTTCACCCTTTGCCAGCAGCCTTGTTTGCATGCCGAGCACAATAATTAGTTTTGTGGCTCAATTGCGCACGGAAGCAGCCAGTGGAACACTAATAATATGGTACTGTGGCGTACAGGAGTTGCCTAGGAAGCTTTTAAATTTAAACGCTAACATCGAGTTGAGGTGCATGCGTGTTGAGCATATTTCTCAAAATAATTTTGTTTATCTGTGTTACGCAAGGTGACTGGGGCCTAAATTCGTTGTCCACAGGTGCTGTAGGAAAAAAAACACACCCAATTCGGTTTGTTTTGATTCTACCTTAATTATATGTTTCATCGGCGCGCTGCAGTAAATGTCACCCGATCGGCCGCTGGGTCGACTTTTTTGACGACTTTACCTTGACGAGGTTAATAAAAAAAGCAACCTGGCGCACGCGTGTGTGTGTGTGTGTGCAATCGATTTGTCCGCATTGGATGGTGCAGAGCATTACGCGCTCGCCACCAAGTTAACCGGTTCTCCAGCGCGATTGAATCTATCGGCTCTCGGTGGTGCGAAGGATTAAACCATTCGCCTTGATACGGGACACCGCGAAGACCTTCTGACCGGTGTAGAAATTTGAGGAAGGGGAAGGGTGGGGGTTAGTTAAAGAGGGGTGACTGTTAGGTGGCTCTCCCAAACCGAAGCAGCAAAACCGCCCCCCCCCCCTCCGAAACACAAACCTGATAAGGGTTTAGATATCGATTTTTCAGCGCAACCGGCGGACCTCTAGTGCCGATAGTAATGACGTGGTTTTGTCGCTGTCTTACCCCGTTACCTTTCCGTTTGGGGCCACCTTAATCACACGCAACTCACGTCTGTGTTTGTGGACTGCGTATGAATGTAATTCCTCCCGGTGTTCCCCAAGAGGAGGGGGAGGATCGGCTTTAGGGTGGTGACGAACGACGACGACGATGGGTTTGCTGCTGGCGCCTTATCGAATCGTCCCGTTTTTCCGATGCAGACCGACGGTATCGGCGAAGTTGTGTCGGATAGCTGCGCTGGTCTGTTATCGGTGGACCATAGACAACAACCCGGTGGTGAAAAATCTGCAAGGTCGAGGCGCGATAAAATAAAACCCCGGACACACACACAATCAGGGCTAGGGGGACCGCTTAGGGATAAGGGAGAAAAAAGAAACAAACAGATAAAATAGGAAAAAAAGTCTATCAGCAGGCACGACGACACACACTGCACCCAGCGTGCAAACGGAGTCCGAGGTTTTAGAGTGAGTTAATGTCCGGTTACGTAACCCCTCGTAACCTGATGCTTGGGATTCTTGTTAACATGAAGGTGGGAAGGTTATATGTTTCGGACGACCCCCCCACTGGTGCGGATGACATGCTCTCCTGCCTGCATGCTGCTGTGCTGCGGTATGTGAGTGAACTTAATTGCATTATTTTTTCAAGTTACTTGGTGGAAGGTAAAGGAAAGCGTGCAGATGAAGGTTAAGTGCGGGAAGGGGAATATCTAGCACAATTCTAAGCTGCGTTATGGTTGCTTGTTGCCAAAAGGTTTCCAACGTTTCCAGAGCACACCCTGTGCGTGTGTCGATCGTTATGCGATTAAGGGTTTCGCACTTTTAACAAGCGTGGTGTCGTCACCCCCAATGTTGTAGTTCCAATGTTGTTGGAAGTGTCACACACTCCCACCCACACATACACTCACACACGCTCGCATGAGCTCTCTCCAACCGATGGAATACGGTGTGTGTATTGATTTAGCTTTTTTTCTTTATCGCCTTTTGTTCAGTAGCTTTCGTTTAGCCGTCACACCGATAAGGGGCTTTTGTAAGTTGTTGTGTTTTCTTTTCCTTTTCGCTTTTAACAGTACAATTTTTGAGAGCATTTTTAAAAGGAAATACGGGAGAATTATGCGGTTTTACTTTTACCACTGTACGAGAATTTGTGCGTGACCACAGCGCGCACCGTGGTGTTGTCCTTCAAGAATCTCCAATCTTCAAACCAATACCATCGTCGAACGGGACACGAGGCTATTCCGTATGAGATCCCGCAGGAACTCGTGAGTGCAATGAGCGAGAGAGAGAGAGAGAGCGCAAAAAAAATGAAACGAGAAAACGGATGCGCGCATCCTTACTGCACAGATGAAAAGTGCGCAATGGCGCGCGCGCGCCTCTGTGTGTGTGTGTTTGTGTATTGGTAAACGAGCCCCCTTTCCATGTGTGTCTGGTCCATGTGTCCATCATGGCACGTAATCACGCACGCACGCCCTCACGCACGCACGCCCTCACGCACGTCCGCGCTACGGCACGTCCTAAGGTGGTCTTAGCCAGCACAAAGAATGGAAGCCAGTCTCCCATGTTCCTTCTGGCGGTCTTTCTGGGGGCATTTTTCACCCATTTGGAGCAAGTTGCTCAAGGACGGACAGTTTGGTGGTGGGTGTTTCGGTTGCATCAGGGACTAATCCTACGTGGGTCCTTGTTGGGTCCGGGGCTCAAGCATATCGCGTTAGAATATTTGTATTTCCACCTTTGCTGTACCTATATAAGTCCATCTACTCCATATCTCGACGTTGTAGCGTGCGTGTCCCTTGCTCGAAGAAAAAAGCCAAACAAAAGCTTCGCTCACGTGCTTTGATGCCTCCGGCATTAAGAGGGCGTTTGGCGCTGGTTATATAACCCGTTGCAGTCTTGCGAGTCGATGCAGTTTCCATCCAGCTGCAACGGTTGCATCAGCTCAGGAGAATGTTTCAATCTCTTTGGTTCTTCGAGTTGTGGAGTGGAGTGTTTGGAGATTTTCTGTAATATGGAGCATATTTGATGAAATATTTAATATATTTTGTAAACGTATATTTTTGAGTACCTCATTGGTTTGGTCTAAAAATTCTGACCATCACTGAGAAGCAGTTTTATAGGTATTCGGTAATGTTATGAAACTCCAGATCTCTGGATCTTGTCGACAGACCGAGCCCAAGACAAGCGAATGTTTTTTTCGCCGATTAGGCACAACACGGTATTAGACGGCGTGCGCTAGTTAGAATGTTGGAAGATTTACGATCGCACTTACAATGATTGCCCAGCGGGACGGGTTTCTTCGCCTCAGGTCGGGAAACACACGCACGGCGAGCACACTAAACCTTCCAGTAATGCTTCATGCTCCAAGCGCGTGCCGCGTGCTTGATGCTTTGCCCTGTTTTGCCCATAGCTTCCCTTGGCCGCGGATGCGGCGAAGCACCGGCCAAAGATGGTGCTGGTCAGGTCAGTGAAGCAAAAACATTGTGCCCACGGCGATAAAAGTGCGGATGCATCAATTTAGAGGCGAAGAAGTCGCGCGATTGTCGCTGCTCGGCAATAGTGGACCGCTACAACATAGTAGCCGTTTGGCTGGCCGGCTGGGCCCATTGTTGGTGATGATACCTTGGAAACGCACTTTTCTGACGAGATAATTTACCCTAATCAGACAAGTCGCTGCGGTGAAGAGAGAGGCGTTTGTTGGCATTAGATGGACAGGAGAGAGTTAGAGTTAGAGTTAAGGGAAGAGTTATTGTAAAGGAGGCATTACTCATAACTGAGACATTGGCGTGAAGAATATTCCCGGTTGTTTGGAGATTGGTTCAGAACATTTTCATGCTGCTTTTGCAATAAAGACAGTTGGAGAGTTGGAAGGAAATTTGCACTAGAGCTACATAGTCGCCATATTGCACAATTCTAGAAGTGTTTCCACTCCATTTACACGGCATTGGAGCTCAATCTACCTACAGTCGACGGATCTTGGGCCAATGTAGACACAAGGATGGATTTTTATTTATCAGCCACACTTTCGAGTGGCTATGGTAGCTCAATCCTTCCGTTTTGGTGTGTAAAGATAATGTAGTAGTAGGAGGGGCGCGTAAAGTGGGGCAAATGTTGACAATGAGTACGGGCAAAAACTTAAACGACTAATTACGCCACTAGCGAGACACTGTGACCAACNCTCCATTTACACGGCATTGGAGCTCAATCTACCTACAGTCGACGGATCTTGGGCCAATGTAGACACAAGGATGGATTTTTATTTATCAGCCACACTTTCGAGTGGCTATGGTAGCTCAATCCTTCCGTTTTGGTGTGTAAAGATAATGTAGTAGTAGGAGGGGCGCGTAAAGTGGGGCAAATGTTGACAATGAGTACGGGCAAAAACTTAAACGACTAATTACGCCACTAGCGAGACACTGTGACCAACAAGACCAGCGAGAAGGCAATTGGGTTCGGTAGGGTTGAGCCTTTGCAAACAATTATCATTTTAGCCCACACCGGGTTGATGATGGGCCCGACATTATCCACCTCCAACCTGCTACCAAACCTTTCCTTCACCTCCCCCTAGGAACTCGTCGGAACTTGGCGGAACAGGGTCGAACTTGATGTGTGTAAAATATTGTCCGTACGTGTAAAGTAAGCAATTGAGCAATGGATCTACAGACACACGGCGCGCAGCCAGGGCACGGATACACGATTGCGAGCGGCCCTTTAGTGTGAAGGGCACCGATGGTGGGTCCGAGGGGAGGGAGGGAGAGACACACACGTGAAAAGGCCATAAAAAAGTAGTTCTCGCTGACTGTGAATGATTGCGATTGCACACTTCTGAGGATGAGTTGGGTTGGGATGGCTTGGAAGGAAAGAAAGAGGGAGTAGGGGGGGGGGGGGATGGATCAGCAAGGAGGCAGGAGGGTGTCAGGATTACTACGGTGGCGATTTCGTTTGCGATGGACTTCAAATGATGTTTGAAGGGCGTTTTGTTGGAGTCTGCCCGCCCAGCATCGTTGCTTCGAGCGACGGCCGATGTAGTAGAGCTGGATGGATCTGGATTGCTGCATTTTTTGCAGCCTTTGTTTCTAATGTTTTTGAGGGGGATGATCCAGGGAAGCACACGCTTTTAGCTGGTGGTGGTGAAGAATGTTTGATGATGATAATAAGGAACGCGCACAGCGTACAATAGAGACGACGGTCCGCTGATCGCGGATGTCTTCAATTGAAAGTAATATTTGTATGCATAAATGATAGGACTGTCCCGGTGGTTTAGAGCGTGTGTACGCTTCCTTCGGCATCGTTCGCTCCTTTTGCTTGTTATATTGTTTTTTTTGCCTTCTTCATTTGGCTCGCGTACGACACACACGACTGCGTACGTGGGTTGATCTTTATTCTGCATACGTCAGCGTATTAGTGTCACGATATAGGGCTAAAAGGGAGGGGGAGGGGGGGGAGAGGGGATACTACGAGAGATAGCGAGCTTGGTGGCGTTGGCGTTGTGTAACCAACAGTGTTTGCCCGACTAATCAACGCGATGATGTCAAAAATTTGATCCGCAACCTGCCTGGGTTCCTTGGCGGATGTTGACGACCATTTTGCTGGGCACGGGTTTAAAAAGTTTGATATTGGGTTTGTGTGTGTGTGTGTGTGTGGCCTCGCTGGCCCTCGTGCAGACACTCAAATTGTCATAATCAGGTGCGTAAGGATGTTTTAGGTTGGACAAAGATGTGTGCCAACTGACGACATTGTCTGGTTTGCTCCACATTATAGTGAGTGAGCAATTAGAACCCGAAGACCAAAGGTGCAGATCTCGAAACAACTAAACAACACCGCGACGATGAGCCGCGACTTGTTAAAGTTGGTCGATGTTGTTGGGAAGTTTTCTTCCATGGTCGTGCCAGAAAATTAACACTTGAGGTTACGTATGCATGGTTTGGTCTAATTTAATGTGCTAGTCGTTACGCAAAGCTCTCACTTCCGGGTTCACCACGAACTGCTCGTGGAAGTTGGATGTGCGTTGTACAACTTGGTCCAGTCACTTGGTAACAAGTAATCAAACCTAAAATTTAGTTGTTTCGTGCTGTTTGTGCGAGAAACTTCACAACCTTTCACCTTCGGAAAGTGTGGCTCCACTATCCACGCAGGGATAGAATCGATTCGACAAAATAAAGACAGGGAAATAGTGTCCCACAACACGTTACATATATCCTTGAAATTTTCTTGGCAAGGCGTGTGACATAACCGACCGGATGCCAAGTGTTCCACATTTTTATTGGTGTCCCCCCAATAATGCCTCGGCAATATGAGGCGCTGGTGCTGAGGGGGGGTGTGAATAATGTTCCTTTTGGATTTGGAGTGGAGTAAAAATTAACAAGTTTGGCCTAAAGCCCTCGGGTCGAACCATCCAACGGCAGCGGCGCAGCGTTTGGCAAAGCTTAATGGCAGCGGTGACATTGAGTCGTACAGCAGAAGACGTAGCTAAAAAAAGACAATGATTAGGACGATTGGGTAACGAACCTCCATGCTTCTCTGGTGTTTTTTGGCCGCTTAGGAGCAAGCTTCCTGCAATCAATCTACAGCAGGCGACATTCGCGCCTAAAAATTCCGCTCGCGAATTGTTTCGTTCCCCGTTGCTAGGGTTTTTGTTTCGGGTGAATATTAGTTCAAAGTTCGACAAAGAAGGACAGTTTTTGGTTGGTGGAAGCCTTCGGTGTACGGCGTGCTTTAGTGTCTTTTCAGCACAATTATGTAACCGCTTGGGTCGAAAATTTTGTGATCCCTGTTTTTTTATTTGCTATGTGAAGGAGCAGAGAGAGAGCAACATCATCGGACGGCTCTCTCTGTCTCTCTCGCCGTGCGCAACCGGAAGCGGAACCGGAGAGCCCGCGAGAGCCAAACTTGAGCGGTCGCAGTCACGCGCGCTCGTAACGCGTGTGAGAGTGCCGTCGGAAAATGGGATCTCCAGTTTTTTCTTTCCAACTCTCATTTGCAATGTAATTTTGCTTGGTGCTCGGTGCGACGAAAAGCGAAGAACAAGTCACTCATTTGCTGTGTGTGTGGAAAAGTTTCGCTTTTACACACGGCAATTTGGTGGCTCTCTAGCTTTTGGCTGGATCTCTACTCTCGAAGGCTTCTTCTGGGGAATAGCCTCTGCCAGAGCACTTGAGCGCCGTGTATGTGCTTTCTCCCGGCTTTTCCGACCTTTGGTGCAGTGTGTGTGTGTGTGTGTGTGCGTTCTTGGGAACTTTGCTGGCGACGGTAAGCCACGGTGAACTTCACTCCCATCCTTCCCCCCCTCCCCCCTCCTACACCATGGTGTCTTTGCTCTCATCGTGCTGTGCGGAGGACTCTCAACTCGGAGCGTGTCAACTTTACCGTTCAGGGTTATGTAATATTTTCCATGTGCCACACACACACAAACACACAAAAACACTGAAACAGTTTCGGGGTGGCCTAGTTACAAACACAGCGAACGCACGTACACAATCGCGGGTGCTTTAGGGATGATTTTCTCCTGTGCCGTTGTTGTCAACGTTATAGCTTTCTCTTACGTTTTATGCTCTCTTTTTCTCTCTCTCTCTCTGAAATGAGTAAAGTGCTCCAAAGCTGAGTAAATGTGCTGGAAAAATGGGACGGGAAACAGGGAGCGCAACGGAAAATGAGGGTTGGCAGAGTGGCAGAGGTATGGTATGAAAAATCGTATAAAGTCCTGTGGGAAGCTTTTCTAATTGACGTCATCAAATAAGCTTTCGAAGGGCGATTCTGGAGCCGTTTTCCAGCGGGTATCTTGTGAAACAAGCCTCCTCGTTTAGATCCAGCAAGGCAGATTTTTGGCGAGTTTTTGTTTCGTTTTTTATTGGCAATTTTTCGTAAGCAGAGCAAAAAATAACTTCTTTTGCAGCTTTTTGTTGGGTGAATTGTTCCGTTCCTTATGTGGAAATGGAGGAAAAAAACAAAACCTTTTCGAGCTACTAACTCTCGCCCCGAATGTGGATTGGTTTGCTGGAAAGTTGTTCGCGTCCTCTGCGGAGAAGGAACTTCCACTGGACTGACTGATGATGTAACTATAGCGCAAGCAATCGACCGACAGGTTTGGTCGGTACCGGGCGCAAGGAAGAGCGCAGATTCCAACTATTCCGCCTGTAGGCAAGAAGCTTCGACAGCAAGACGGTACGGGTAAAGGTAGGAGCAAAACTAAGTTTTGTCCAAACATCCAGCCGAGCCTCCACGATGTTCCTGCTGCACTGTACCCCGGATTTGGTAATAATGCAACCTTGGGAGTCAGGGCATACCTTTGCAATGGGAAAGTTGGTTGCTTTTGTCTTCTCTTCTTCTTGTTCTCTCTCTCTCTCTCTCCCTCTCTCCTGCACAACGTTTCGGGACAAGAAAAGCACAAACCATCATTATTATTCAATCCTGTATCCGCTTCGCTCTCGGGAACGACCACAGCACCGCTTTGCTTCCTTGTGCCGCGTACCAGATGTCTGGTGCCTTTTTTCGTGTTTGTTTGAACAGAAGCAGAAAACTGTCTTGATAGTCAGTCCCGTACGGGTGCACCCTGTGGTGACGTACGTTGGCAAAGTCATAAATACTGTAAACCCACCCAGCACCAGCAGCAGAAGCAGCAATCCATTCTACCGGGGGGCCAATGGCGGTCTCGCGGCCATTTGCAATCATCATGCAACATTGTGCACTTTTGTTCCGGATGGACGTTTTGCGGTGGGAGAAAAGGGGATGTGACCGGGGGGGCTTGTTTTTTTTTGCACATCCCGACCCAGATCCCGTGGCCGATGTTACGTGTGTGTGTGTGGGTTTTTCATGTTTTTGTACATTTATGTTTTTTCTTCCTTTTGTTGACACCGTGTTTCACATGTTCGCCAACTTGTGCGCTTTCTGCTTGATCGAAGGAAAATTGCAATCCGAATACGCTGCCAAAATCGTACGTCCGCCGCTTGGTGTGAAGCTTGTCGTTGCACAGGCCTGTTGTTCACACACATTCACTTAGAGTCCGAGTACTCGAACAGGTCATAGGCGGCAGGTCATCAACGGCAGTGTTTCCTCTTGGGGGTTAAGAGAGGCGAGAGGTAGAAAGACGGAGGGAGAATGGAAGTATTAACGATTGAATTCCACTTGAAACAAAGAAATGGATACAAGGATACTTGTGGCGTCGAGCTCTCTTTCTCGCTGGAGCTATTTCTTTTCTTTTCCCAATCCCACTTTGGCCGAAAAGCTGTTTGCTCTTCATCTATTGCACACATAGCGACTTGATTCGAGTTTTGCTTTGCTAAATCAATAAGCGGGGCTTGTTGTGTTTGTGCGTGGAACAGAGAGCGCATCTTAGACGTAAAGCCCTTTTGATTGCTGCCAACTTCAGCCTCTAATGGTGCCCACTTCTGTGTGAGGCTAGCTGGTCAGGCCAGCTTTGTTGCACAATTGTTTTCCGGAAGCTTCACCAAAACGCTTCTGTTGCTCTGTTAGCATCAAGAACTCTGTGACGGAGTCAACAAAACGTCACACCCCCCGGGGTACAAAACTTACACACACCCAGGCCAGTCCAGGCCGATATATGGACATATGGACCAGCAAGAGCACGCTTGGACTGATCTGGCTCCTAATGCTCATGTCCGGATAATCGCTCGAACGCGCTAGAGCATAAGAACCCGTCAGCTAAAAGTTGGGGACTGGGTGGTATGTATGGTGGCCCCATTGTTTCGCTCGATTTGTGTGTTGCGAATAGATGAGGCTTTGGGGGGGGGGGGGGGGGGGGGGGGGGGGGGGGGGAGAAAAGGGGGGGGGGGGGGGGGGGAGAGAGGGTGAAAGATGGCAACGGAAGCTGATGGTGTGGGTTTTGTCCGGGCTGCCTGATCATGTTGCACTTCGGTGGTTTTGCAGAAGAACAAAAATAAAAA
>STHB01000004.1:19131931-19160647 GCA_018908115.1 Anopheles rivulorum
TAAAGTACTTTACTGTTCTTGGATCTTAGAGCTTGTTGTCCCATTTAAAGGGTAGGAAGGTAGAGTAGAGACTCGTTCCACAGTTTTCTTTGCTCCATTCTTTTAGTGCTTCCGGTTTGGAAGAATGCGTCAACATGAAAGATGCCAGCATGAAAGAATCAGATTACGTTTTGGTCTTAATGGTGATTGGTAAAGTGTCGATTTGACATTTAAGTTTCTTCGACATCCCTTCAGACACAAAATGGGGTTTGGGGTGATTCAGATCAAATCTCCGTTTCGCACCAATAGTGCTGATGTGTGGGTTGTTGATGTTTGACTCGGGTATTTACAGGTCTCATGGTAATTTCCTTGGCGGAAATCGTTGATGGATGTATTTTTGTTCTGTTGTTGCTGAAAGGGAACTTCCCCCAGGCACAAATCTCCATCCGTCGGTTGGGGGGGGAGGGAGGGGGGAGGTGGGGATGAAAAAAGCGAAAGTAAGCGCTTTAAATCTGGGATTTTACACACTGTAAAGTGTTTTTTGGGGTGGAAAGGAATGGAGCTGTAAAGCTAAATACAGCTACGGCTCTATAATATCTGGCGATGTGTCGAAGTGGTGCGTTCAGCGTTTTATTAGAGTGAACTGCAAAATAAACAAACCGCCGAGGGAAGCGTGTCAGCAGCAAAACCCGCCTGGTTCGGTTAATCTTAGACCGTAAGCCGATTGATGATGATGGCGAGTCGCGAGAGAGAGAGAGGTTATTCCCACGTACTATACTGCTGCGTTTACATTGTGTACTAAGCATCGAGTACGGGACGGGGACCTAGAAGTACATACTATGGGACGCAGGTTCCAGACCATCTTGGGATGAACTTTTTTTTTGCTACTTGTCGTAGCACTCAGCAATGTATACCAAAACATCGCCTTTTAGTGTGTGTGTGTGTGTGTGTGTGTGTGTGTGTGTGTGTGTGTGTGTGTGTGTGTGTGTGTGTGTGTGTGTGTGTGTGTGTGTGGATCGATGTATCAAAAACAATCAGGCACAAATGTAAATAATCGTGCCAATACCGACACACGTGGCCATTGATTGATGGTGCAAAAAAGGCTTCAACGTGCTTCCTCCTTCTTCCTTTTTTGTTGCTCGCCCTGCTCGCTTGCTTTATTACGGTTGATTACGGACGTTTACGGCGCTGAGACCGAGCAGAATCCCGTACCGAGCCCGGAAATGTAAACAGCAAAGCACCAGCAGCAGCTCTCATGCACGCGGGACGATCATCTGCAATCGTCTCCAGCTCCATCTAAAGGGAATCGCACTCTACCGACCGCGAAAGATTTTTGCCTCGGCGCGATTGCGATCTAGCCGCGCGTGTCTAAACTCGCTGGATGGGTGCCCGTTTTTAGTGGGTTAGAACGCCCGAGAGAAAAGAGAGTTTTTCAACTCAACCCGGGGCGCACTGGTGGTGTATAAATTTGTTGAGAAAGCGTTTCCTTATCACAAATACCCGGGACACGCTGGACGGGTGGGGTGGCGGTGGGGGGTTGGGGCGCAAGATTTAGGGCCAGTAAAGTGCGAAATCCCGTCGTAAATTCATCGCGCAGCAGCACTGGAAACATGCGCGCGCGCTAAACATGATCTGGGTCGCGTTAGTTTTTTGTGGCCGGGGTTGTGGCACTTGACAACGGGATGGTTTGTGTGTTTTGATGGGACCGGCTTTGGCTTTGGCATCAGGAAGCACCGTGTACCATACTTCAACCGAACGTTCCATGTGTTCGCACTTAACACTCCCCGCCAGTGTTTGCTACGGTTGACTGAATTGTTTGCTGTGGACAGTGGATCATCCAGGGCGTTTATCAGCGCACGCTGCTGGAGTGAAGCGGTGGTTGTTTACGGATGGCTTTCAGGTAAGAAAGGAAGGATTACTGTTGAAAAGGTGCACACATGGCGGGTTTGGTGCACTAATGACGAGCCCTAATGCCTGGTAGTTTTCCAGTGGTGCATGCAAAGTGCACCGGATAGATGTGGCGTGCTACAGTCACACAAAACTCGTCAAGAACTAGTGAAAAGAATCGTTTTTATACCTAATAATATTAATAAATATAAAAATATATTAATAAATAAATAATATCATTCATACTTTTGAAAAGAACTGGGCGTCTCCATCAGGACAGTGTGTGACATTTATGCTAAGCTTACGAAACGCGTGACATTGAAAATAGAAATAAGCAGGGGAATAGCATGAAATAAATCATAACTCACCACACTATTGAGCCGCAGTGCGCGGAAATGTCTCACTGCGCTGCGTTGATGTTGCGCTGCCACACTCCGTTTGATGGCGTTTATTATTAGAAGAAAAATGACAACAATTTTGCTGTGCGCGGCTCGGTATTAGTATTTGGTAGATATTAGAAATGTATCTTTACCCGTACGTTTGGCACCTGGCCAATCGGTCACCCAGAGTGGTCGTGGAAATACGCTTTCCACAGCATTAGCACGGCTTAAAGCATGCTCTCGCTCCGCTTTAAAAGGCCATGATGCCGCGCTGCTGATCCGATTTGACGATCGTTTGACGTATCATATAATATCTAGAAGGGAATTTTCAGCAAATAAAACGTTCGAAACTAAGTTCAAAGTGTCGGAAGAGAGAAACTCGAAAAATACTGTGGTTCGGCCTCATTTGCTTCGCTCTGCTTGCCCCCTGGCGTGCTTCGTAGCTGGGCGAACGCTTTATTATTATTTATTTTGTGTGTCTGTGCTGCGCGCATCTGTCTGTGGCGAGTTTACGACACTGACCTTAAGCTGATCTTTGTGCACGTGGTTGTGAAGCGGTCCAACATTGCTGTATGCAAAGCAACCATTGTAGCGTCTTACAAAACTTACGAAATATGTATCATCCAAGATGTAGCATCGGAATATGTGTAGCATCGTTGTTTGTTTGTTTATTTTCCATTAGCATACCGTTCAGAATTGTGGAAGATTTTGCTGCGAGTTCGCTTTCCATTGCAATAATTATGTAATGAAAATATTTGTACTACTGGCATTGGCATTGGCCATACGTGTTAGTGTTGCTCGTTCGCGCCACTTAACACTATCAATCGATTATCAACAAAGTAATGGACTTTTTTTGTTCTGTCGACCGGAAAATTATCTCTTTCCTCTCGATTGTCATGTTTTGGTTGGGTTTTTTTTTTATTGAGACACATTATTCCCAACAGTGGGTATTTCTGTGTCCTATCGGTTTTTCAAACTATTAATACAACCCTGGGGGAAATTGCAAGTAATTTTATGTTGCTGTATTGCCTAAGGTCACCGCTAAAATGCCTTTGGGAGTGTATCACACCGAGGTTTTGTGAAGCATTTCCAGCAAAATACTCCTTCACCTTCCTCGAAGCGAGGAACCAGCTTCATACATACGGTATAATACATAATTTTGTGCACGGGAAAATTTCGCTTGGCAAATGAGACGATCGAAGGAATTCTCCCGATTATATAACACGAAAATCGTGACTGCGCATGTCCGCTCTTGACAGGCGGCGCAGAGCACGTAGGCTGATGTTCGAGCCGTTCTTTTCTTGTTTCTTTGCCACAGCACCGTATGATGAGTTCTCTCGGCCAAACTCTCAACCATCCTGGCGGTTTTTTCCGAGAAACCCCCTTCTCCCCCCCCCCCCCCCGCAATCCAACATTCCCACCACCCAACTTGCAGGGCTCCATACGGAAAAAAGTGGAGCAGCTGGTACCGCATAAACACGCTCGCCAAACACGTTGAAGCGCTCACCGCTTAGTGAGTTCCTTTAACGGGGGTAGATCGATGGCGGTTATAATTATTACTATGCAGGTTATTGTTGGAGGAAAAAAACACCCAGAAAAAGGATTCTTTTTACGCGATTGCATTTAAAAAAATCCAACAACGCGCCGTGCTACGTTGCATAGCGGAACCATTATTTGTGTGGTGGGATAATGCCGCATTGCTATAATGTATCCCCTAGTATGGGGCTCAATTCCACTCGTGTGACAGCGTTACGTTACGTGACTGCAGTCACTCAGCTATAAATGGTGCAGGAAGAGAGAGTAATGTCACAGGAAGTGATTCTACCTTTAACCTTTCTGCAACACAAATTCTGTCGCCTGCGCTAGATCCTTTGTATTGCGATCGAATAATACGTGTAGCATATTTGTATTTGCTTTAATGGTACAAGTTGTATCCACCATATGTAATTTCAATAAGCTGATAGTTATTAAGTTCGTTCGTTAATTCGTTGATCAGGTAATCAGTAACTTTATATGTTCTTGAAATTTTTCTTCCGTAAACTCCACTCTCCAAACTATTAAGGCTCTCCGATTGTACATACCGTTTGTGCATGCTTGTTGTGCCGTCTTACGTATCCATATATATATATATTTATTTATCAACTTATGCTAATCATATTTTTCCATTTTTATTTTGTTTTGTTTGTATGTACTTTTTTTTTAAAACCCATTCATCATACCTGCCTGATACGTGTCGTCCTGCAAACGAAATGCATGCGTCCGCGGATATCGTGTACTCCCGTGTGATCCCCGGCGTATTATGCTGCCCTGGCTGTGTGTGTCTTGCATTCCGGCCCGCTTGACCGATGTTGTGTTATATGTGTTTTCATGTTTTTTTTATTGTTTTGTTATCCGATCTATAATCCTGCCGACTTACTCTTTGTATTACCCATACTGCTTATTGCGCTACTTATGAATTCTCTTGTTTTGCTGTGTGTACGCGCACGCAACATTCCAATCAATGTTTTGTCATGTACGGTGTGCTACAAAACAAATGAAACTCATACAAATACACAATCAATTCAATTCATAAACACACAAACGAACACATCATCATTCATCAAAACCACCCATCATATGCAGACCGGTAGGACGGACTCGTACCGTGTGGCCACGGTGGCCCCACTAAAGGACGACAATCGCACAGCCGATGGCCAGTTCAAGGTAGTACAGACATTATGATTGTTTTTTTTTCTGTTTTTTTTTTGTTACAAAAATTAGCTTATTTTTTCTCACAACTACACACTAACAAATTTGATATAAGTACACTAACATTTAAAAAAGAATTTCAAATCATTTTATTATGTTTTTTGATAACACACATTTTAATTTTGCCATTAACACACAAACAAGAAAAGCATTCACTGACTTCGATTGTAATATTTACTCACAAAAAAAAAGACTAACCGAACGCGTAGCAAAGCATATACTAGAAAAAAAGCGATGTACTTAGAAAATGACCTTAATGCTTACGTCACTATGTCTACTTAGCCAGGACTTTTCAGCGCTGTGTGCAATTTATTCACTCACCAGTGCAGTTCATTTGAAGCAACTAATCTGCTTACCGGCCGCCCATGTAGCGTAATGAGCGCAATGATGTACAATCGTATCCATCACGGTCAGGTTGGGAGTCATTTTTCACGTATGACTTTTTCGTACGATTTCCCCCAAAACTTTCCCACCCTACGGCGGTGGCGGCAGCGGCATTCCGGCAGATAATTTCAACTGTCCAGACACTGGGTGGGTTTTGTGGGGGTTGGCACCCCCGAAGAAAAAAAAAAACAGAAACAAAAACGCGAACACGATACATACCGTAAACCAAATGTCACGATTGGCAGAGTGCCTAATCTCGAACATGCGCCCGCCCCACATGCGGGTACGTCAATGTTGAAGGGCTTAGGGCTTTTCGGAGTCAAAAAAGGGAAAACGCACACGCAAAAATGGCGTACACATTCACAAATCATAGCTGTGGTGCACGAACAAATCGAGACGGCACCGGTCCGTTTTCGTTTTATCATGCCGATACATCGCGGCCAGGATGGCACATAAGCCGAATGTATTGGGCATCCATAAATGTGACGTTACTTACGTAACAGACATTATGACGGTCAATTTGATGGAGTTCGCCGGGACCGGCAGCGGTGACACCAAATTGGTGTCTATTTATTTTGCGATAATAGATTTTTTTTTGAGGAGGGTTGTGTGGCATATACTAACCTTCCTGTAATGACGTTCACGTTCATTATCCGCCATTGACGTTACCCATTTATCGGCTATACATAGTAATGATAGTAATAAAACATGCGGCCCTCGCGGAAACTGACCCGAACAATTGCCGTGCCGAAATACGTCACGCTTGACAGGCGACAACGGTGCCTTCATTCATGCGAGTCATCTCGTCAAATTTGACCACTTCTCCGTGCACCGTGTGTGTATTTGTTCAAGCTAACAATTGAGCATTCTCTTCCCATTTTTTACAAGTTACGTGTATGTATTTTTTGAAGTCGGATGGCAAAGTTGCTTAAATTGCAATCATTAACCTTGGAAAGGTGGCTGAGTTATCGATGCGCAAAGAAAAACGAATGTTTTAATGATTTATGTGAGATGGACCCGTACATCAGCGTAGTTGCTATTATCATGATTTATAATTTTACCATAATACTCATCTAAATTGCTCTTACAGGTCATTTACTGTCACGATTAACACAATTAAATGTGCATGCGAGTTTGTTCCTAGTTTGTTTTAGTTTTGTTTGTAATGTTCATTGTCCTTTTTGTTGCATGTTTAACATAAGCCAGGTAAGAATATTAGCTTTCTTATTTATATAAGTTGTAGTATGTTGGAATTAGTTGGTACTTTCCTGTGAATTTTATTGTCTGTGCCATGTCCTTAGGATTTTGGTATAAAAATGAGGTTATGTATTTATCGGTGTCGCAGTATTTGAGTACTCTACTACTTATACCTGTTCTAGTTTTAATCAAAATACCGTCTCAAGTACTTCAGCACCAAGTGCGCACTTGAAAGATAAAGAAGAATATTGTGTCTAGAATAGGTATCAATCGCACAACAGAACGTACTGTTTGTATTGTTTTACTGATGTTGCCTTGCGAAGGACAGCGGTTTGTCTGGCAACACTATCAGCAATATTGTGTCTATCGGTGCATTTCTCTGCCGGCAGCTCTGTGGCAATAATTTAATTCACAGTTGATAGGCTCTATTAATCCCTTGATGCTGCTTGTAGACACTTAATTCGCCCGTATTTGTACATTGTGCTCTAGTTGTTTGGATATCTGGTCGCGCAGAGAGCTTTTTCTACTGAAGCAGACCACAAATGTGCACTTCAAAGTCCTTGAAATAATCGTACGACGACAGTCACACTTTCGCGTAGCTCTCGCACACGCACGCACCAAAACGTGTGCGTTGAATGGGTAGAGGGCAAAAAAAAAGACCACGAAACGGAAAATAACTCTTTTCCATCGAGCCGTGCCGTGTGGTGTGACAGCTCGGAATCGAAAAACTAGAGCGCTTGTAGTAAACTGGCCTCTGCACCTAGAACAACTATCCATTAACGCGAGCGTGTTTGCATTTGTGATGAGGCACACCAGCCGATGTGCGATGTGTTTGTGTGTGGTGTGTGCGCCGTATGAGCCAGTGGCAACGAGCGCGCATTAAGGCCAGTAGGGATTTAGCTAGCGGGACCAATCCTAGAACTGCAAACACTTTGCCAAAGCGTATCGTGTGACGCAATTCCCAACCATCACCAGCATAGGTCTGGTGTTTTTCTATCCTTGTTTTTTTAGCGTAACCCGACGCCCAAGAGACCATTAACCGGGGCTTGGTAGTCGCTTGGAGCAGAGTGATAGTATTCTGCTGTACATTTTGTGATGCACATCATTAGGGTGATTATTTTAACAATTTTTTACCTCGAAAAGGCACAATATAAGTGGAATGGAAGTGGGTTATTGGTGAATTTTTGCATCTTCTTCCAGAATATTACACTATCAATAAGAGACACGCCAGAGAGTACAGAATACAATTAACAGCCAATAAATATTTTTTTAGAATAGTGTGATTCCAAATGATATTTTTAACACTCTTTTTATTATTATTAAGCGATCTTTAAACCAGTTGAAAACGGTAATACTAATAGCGAATGGCAAATGGTAGTAGTGATTGTAGTTATACATAGTACGACAGCAGTAGTTTAAGCTGGTGCTGGTAAATAAAGTAGAGATTGTGTAAAATCCATCCAGCATACTCTCGACCGCCACACGGATCCTGCTTGGTGTTAAGTACTGCTTTTACCAAACGGTTTGATTGACACCGCCGGTATCTTATCGATCTTACGAGCAACCATCACGTCGAGTTATCGAAACACTAATGATGCTTCTCGGACGGTAACGATGAGATGCAGTGTGTCGGAATCAGGCCGTGCTCCATCAGTCGAAGTCCAGTGTTCGATAGAGCAAGCATATCTGCGGCGTACAGTTTGTGCCCCGGTCGAATTTCGAACAATAAACAAAGCAGTGCAGTGGCAAAAAGGAAAATTTATACTAATTGTTCTATTCCTGTTTTTGCCTTTTCTTCTCTGATTGCACCTGAAATATAGTCAAGACGCAAAATGCCGCCAAAAAAGAAAACTGATTTAGATGATCTGAAGCAGGAGCTCGACATCGATTACCACAAGATCACACCGGAGGAACTGTACCAGCGACTACAGACACATCCGGAGAACGTAAGTAAAACAGTTTTGTTAGCCTAATTATTTTTGATGATTATTGGAGAAATTTGTAAGCTCAATAAAGGTAATTCCGGATCACGATTCAGTCAGCTTTAGAATATCATAAGAGTAAAGATGCACAACTTGGCCCCAGAGACCCTAAACTGGCATCGAACTAGGCAGCAAATACCTTTGTTGTCAATGGCATTCACCTTGAAAGGGGCATCACACGATGAGTTAGAGAAATTGTCTTATCACAACGCACCCATAAACTGTATTTCATCAATCTTAACCGTCAAACGTATCTGAACACGAACCAGTTTATGATACGCGGCAGGTTTGCCCTAGTTGATGGCGGTAACAAAACCTTCCGAACCAGTCAAAAGCGGTAGTAAATTTTATTGTTTCGCCACTTTGGCATTTATTTAGCAATATATGGTTCATCACTGCACATGAACTGACTACGATCAAAGGCGCGTTGATAATAGTCTATTGCATTGAGCGTCATCCGGAACGGTGGAATCACGTAATAGACGAAGAATGTCTCCCGTCTTTCCCACCGGGAAAGATTGTTTGTAACTAAGTGGCTTTTTTAATCAGCTGATCTTGAACGTGATAGGAACCGGTGAAGTTGTTTTGCAACACATTTATTGAGCTAATAATATAGACGGAAGACCAGGAGACATTCGAATTGGGGTTGAGTTTGCCGTGTGTGTAGAGGGGTTTTTTTTAAATTACTTTTATTTAAAATTATTTGCTTCCTCTTCTCTGCAGGGTCTGAGTCATGCAAAAGCCAAGGAGAATTTGGAACGCGATGGACCAAACGCCCTGACCCCACCCAAACAGACGCCCGAATGGGTGAAGTTCTGTAAGAATCTCTTCGGCGGTTTCGCTATGCTCCTGTGGATCGGTGCCATCCTGTGTTTCATCGCGTACTCCATTCAGGCCAGTACCGTTGAGGAACCGGCTGATGATAACCTGTATCTCGGAATCGTGCTGTCCGCTGTCGTGATAGTTACCGGCATCTTCTCATACTATCAGGTAAGTGGATGCGAACAGTGTGGACGTAATCAACTTCCCGGCAGGCTTTAAATGCATGATTAATCATTCGTATTCGTTTGCTATTTCTGTGTATTTTTGTGTGTGCTCCTTTTAGGAATCGAAAAGTTCGAAAATTATGGAATCGTTCAAGAACATGGTGCCCCAGTTCGCTACCGTGCTGCGTGAGGGCGAGAAGCTGACGCTGCGCGCCGAAGACCTGGTCATCGGTGATGTCGTAGAGGTCAAGTTCGGCGACAGGATACCGGCAGATGTTCGCATCATCGAAGCGCGCAACTTCAAGGTAATATGGCAGCGGACGGCAGCAACTGGTGCCGGTAATCGACGCATAAGGTCACAAATCGGTTGAATGTTGGTGTGCGGCCACGAGCCGCCGCCATTGACGTTTTGGTGTGCTGTAGTAATGGCGGTATTGGACAGACCGCGTGCAAACTTATCTAGCCTATCCAACCCGTCGTTCATTAATAATGAAATTTAATTCCTTTGAATTGAGGCCATTTTTCGTAAAGGATGGGATGTTAGGAAAAACAAGTGCAGATGTATGATGTTGGCGATGCGCACCAGCGAATGAGGTGGTGTGAGGTGTGTGTGGAACCTCGGAAGTAGTGGGGAGGTTAGTTGTTCAATTGCGGCATTTCGCGAAACGTTCCAATCATGCTAGGAAACTATGTGGAGCACAAAATAATTGAAGCGATGCTCTCGAAAACAACACTCGCGGAGGAAGGAAGAAGCTACTGTTCGGTTGGCTGCGTGCGCGCGTTTACCGGTGGGCTGGTGGAAGAAAGAAGGGGGGGGGAGTGCCATTGTGTTGCAGTGGCCTGTACCCCGATTGTCGGGTTTTATGATGATTCGTTTTGATTGGTTTTACCGCGCTTTCATCACACGTCCCGAACTCCGTCCAATTCGTGCCGTTTGATGTATCGCACATACCAGCGCGTCCAATCCGATCTGCTGAATGAATGAAGAGAACCGAATGAGAAATGAGTTGATTGTGCAACGGGCGGACACGCTCAATGCGACCCCGCGACCGTAGGATGTGATGGTTTTCATTGAAGGCAGGATCCAGCTGTTTAATACGTAAGAGTGAAGAGGGATGTTGGCTGTTGCAAAAAAAAAAGTATGTGCTGAATTGTTTTTTTTTTTTTCTCGCACCCCTACCAATTCTGGAGGGCGTATACAACGAGAATTATTACTTTTTTATTTGAGTGCAACAAAGGAGTGTAAGAAATGTATTTCGACTTGAATTTGTTACATCATAGAACTAATGATGGTAGGGTATATGCTAAATTGAATCGAGCATCAACAATTTATGATCGAATGGGAACCAATCGTAATGTTGGTACTATGAATGAAACCAGTTTGTGACTATGATCTCGGCGCTTAGGGATAAAAACTCACTCGAACAAATATCTAACCTATGTCACCTTTATCTCCATCCAGGTTGACAACTCGTCGCTGACTGGTGAATCCGAGCCTCAGTCCCGTGGACCCGATTTTACCCATGACAACCCTCTGGAAACGAAAAATTTGGCCTTCTTCTCGACCAACGCTGTTGAAGGAACTGCAAAGGGTGTTGTTATCAGCTGCGGTGATCACACCGTGATGGGACGTATTGCTGGTTTGGCTTCGGGTCTGGATACTGGTGAGACTCCAATCGCTAAGGAAATTCACCATTTCATTCACCTGATCACCGGTGTCGCTGTGTTCCTCGGTGTGACCTTCTTCGTCATCGCATTCATCCTCGGTTATCACTGGCTGGACGCTGTCATCTTCCTGATCGGTATCATTGTCGCCAACGTACCGGAGGGTCTGCTGGCCACCGTCACCGTGTGTCTGACGCTCACTGCCAAGCGTATGGCATCGAAGAACTGTCTGGTAAAGAATCTGGAAGCCGTCGAGACGCTCGGTTCGACCTCCACTATCTGCTCGGATAAGACTGGTACGCTGACCCAGAACCGGATGACCGTTGCGCATATGTGGTTTGACAATCAGATCATCGAAGCGGATACCACTGAGGATCAGAGTGGTGTGCAGTACGATCGCACCAGCCCAGGATTCAAGGCCCTGTCCCGCATCGCTACACTGTGCAACCGTGCCGAATTCAAGGGAGGTCAAGATGGTGTTCCAATTTTGAAGAAGGAAGTCAGCGGTGACGC
Organism: Anopheles rivulorum; assembly: GCA_018908115.1. NCBI lineage: Eukaryota > Metazoa > Arthropoda > Insecta > Diptera > Culicidae > Anopheles > Anopheles rivulorum. The sequence goes on from STHB01000004.1 coordinate 19,143,653, forward strand.
ATCCGAAGCTGCATTGCTGAAGTGTATGGAGCTGGCCCTTGGTGACGTGATGAACATCCGCAAGCGCAACAAGAAGGTGTGCGAAATTCCATTCAACTCCACCAACAAGTACCAGGTGTCGATCCACGAGACGGAGGATCCCAGCGATCCGCGCTATCTGCTGGTCATGAAGGGTGCCCCTGAGCGTATCTTGGAACGCTGCTCGACCATCTTCATCAACGGCAAGGAGAAGCTTATGGACGAAGAAATGAAGGAAGCGTTTAACAATGCCTACCTGGAGCTCGGTGGTCTCGGTGAGCGTGTGCTCGGATTCTGCGATTTCCTGCTGCCATCGGACAAGTACCCGGTCGGTTTCAAGTTCAACTCGGACGATGTAAACTTCCAGGTCGAAAATCTGCGCTTCGTCGGGCTAATGTCCATGATTGATCCGCCGCGTGCTGCCGTCCCAGACGCCGTAGCCAAGTGCCGCTCGGCCGGTATTAAGGTCATCATGGTTACTGGCGATCATCCGATCACTGCCAAGGCCATCGCCAAGTCGGTCGGTATCATCTCGGAGGGCAACGAAACCGTTGAGGACATTGCCCAGCGATTGAACATCCCGGTCTCGGAAGTGAATCCACGTGAGGCAAAGGCCGCGGTCGTGCACGGTTCGGAACTCCGTGACCTGTCGTCGGACCAGCTGGACGAAATTCTGCGCTACCATACGGAAATTGTGTTCGCACGTACCTCGCCGCAACAGAAGCTGATCATCGTGGAGGGTTGCCAGCGCATGGGTGCTATTGTCGCTGTAACTGGTGACGGTGTGAACGATTCGCCCGCCTTGAAGAAGGCTGACATCGGTGTTGCCATGGGTATTGCCGGTTCGGATGTGTCGAAGCAGGTACTGTTGGAACCTCTTTACCAATGCCTTCTGGAGTACTACGTGCCGATTTATTCATACTCATATGTTGTAACCTTGGTTTTAGGCTGCTGACATGATTCTGCTCGATGATAACTTTGCTTCGATTGTTACTGGTGTCGAGGAGGGACGTCTGATTTTCGATAACTTGAAGAAATCGATCGCCTACACGCTGACATCTAACATTCCGGAAATTTCGCCCTTCCTGGCATTCATCTTGTGCGACATTCCGCTACCGCTCGGCACCGTCACTATTCTGTGTATCGATTTGGGCACGGACATGGTAAGTTTGCTCGATTCCATAGTCCTCGTGACTACTGGTTCTTTTTCTACCTGCGACAGCGAGCGAAATGTTGCTTCTTAGCGACTGCGCGTGTGTGTGTCATAATTAAAAGATAGCCGCAAAGTGTTGCAAGTATTTTCCAAACACTTTCTGGACGATGGTAATGTACGAATGGCATCGCGTTAAGTTTTGCTGCGGCAGTGCAAAACTACAACGATGGCAGTAACAGCTAATAGAATCGATTTGTTACTTCAGTTTTCGCATTCCTAAATATGAGTGTAAAAATTTATCTTCCATTCGGAACGGTTAGTTTCAAACACGCTTTTGGGACTTGATAGCGTTACTGTTTGTACTGTTTGTAGGTCAAAATCGAGAGATAAGTTTAACAATTCTTTCTTTTCTGTACATTTTTATCCCTCCGCATAATCATTGCCCCTATGGTTGGGGTAAACTCTGCAAATGGGTATTCCAAAATCAAACCATCGTTTCTACCCCCTATCTCGAAATCGACGTGCATACTATTTTGCTAGGTGCCGGCCATATCGCTGGCCTACGAAGAGTCCGAGTCCGATATTATGAAACGACGGCCTCGTAATCCGTACCAGGACAAGCTGGTGAACGAGAGGTAACCATGATTGGTTGCGTATATACTTTCGATCATTTTTTATACAGTCTCTTCATTCTGCTATTTTGTTTCTCTATTCTTTTGTAACCTGTAATTTTTTTTTTTGAACGTAGTTAATTATTTAGAACGAGAGCAATCTAGCACCACAAAGCTAGAGAAGCAAGTTTCCCTCTTTCTCTTATGCGTACTACATCTACTTACACCCGTGATCTTTATCGAAAAGGTGTACTTTTCTTTATCTCACTTTTCTTATTTTCTGAATCACATGCCTATCTGTTATCTCTCCTTTTCTATTTCTTCTCTCTTCTGCTATAAGTCTTTATACAAAATATTTATCTTATTCGCTATAATTATAATTATTATTGCTCTTTTTATCGTTTCCATTTCTACTCTTATCTTTATATCTATCTTAACTATCGTAAAGTTATATTGCATTTTACAACTAGACAGTCACTTTGCCAATGTAGTAAACAGTGATGCAAAACCAGACGCTAGAAGATGCTCTTGATATGCTTTCAAAATTTTTTTCATATTGATACTAGCTACTGTTATAGGCTAGTTAATTGTTAACAGATAAACAAAAAGCAGGTATGTTCGCTAAGAAGCATTAGTAGAAAGTAATTGTTCATTTTTGCGAATAGCACGACACGTCGATGTTTAGCGGGATTTTGCAAGGGGCGAGACTGATTTAGCTGAGAAATATTACTGTGCTAGATTTCTGTTGTGTGTGATAGAATGTCGGAACTTTTGTACAGAATTATCACAAACAATGCAGCAAACAACAGAAAACCGAACTGGAACCAGAGATAATATGTTTAACTTCATCTTTTTTCCCCCCTGGTAACGCACTGTGAATCCAAACGCGCCTCTCTATCTAGGTACCTGCCATTTCGCTAGCCTACGAACATGCAGAGTCCGATATCATGAAACGACCACCGCGTGACCCCTTCAACGATAAACTTGTCAATGAGAGGTTCTTATTTACTTTTCTTTGATTATATTTTGGGTTTATTTGATAAATTTTCCTTACTAAACTATAACGATTATACCTACGAATGAACCGCCGCCAAATAACATTAAACCACAAACCAACGATGCTTCTAACGTAAGGAGAATGCACTTTTAAACTTCAACTAACGAAGCTACGCACTCTAAACAAAATGGAAGATTATTTAAGAAACGGGTAACATTTAAAAACCATTGGGAAACGAAATATTTTACCCATGGCTACACAGCTAGTGTGATGTGAATGCTGTTAAGGATTAAGATGCATTTCATTAACATCTAGTCAGTAAGATGGTTTCTCGATATGATTGATGCTATGGCCCCTAAACTTATGCTAAGCTAAGAAGATGCACCATACAATCGTGTAAATCAACGCGGATGCAACCCAACATGCATTCCGGTGTACAAAGCAAACTAAACCCCCTTCACTACTACTACTACTACACACGTACAACATCATGACAGACTAGCACTCTCTATACTATCCTGCAACTGTCCCTCGAAATCTCCTGCCAAACCCTGTTCATTCAAACAGTCAGCTATCATTCGCGTATTCGCTCACACTCATTCGACTACCGTGCCCATCGTTTACCATCTATACTTCCCTTGCACATCTTCGTACAAGATATTTGTTTTTATTCTATTCTTATGAGACCTTCCCCGCGATCATGCACCGTGTGTGAAATCGTCTGCCTTCACGGTGTGTGTTGACCTCTTCTTTCGTAGCTTCTCCAAAGTTGGAAGAAGTAGTAAACCCCGATACCTTCCAGTGTCCAAGCGACGAAACCTGCCAGTGCGTCCAATTCGTTTTGATTTCCGTCAACTGTAACGCTTTTGTGAATTGTTTTGCTTCTTCTTTCCTCGTCGATAGAGCAAAAAACACACACAAATCTCAAATATCGTATTCCCCGTCGTTCTTCTTCTCTGCCGCAACATTTTATACCAACTTGTTAACCATTTTCTACTATGTAACCCGCTTAGTAATCAAACAATCTTTTTCTTCTTCTTTTCTTATCGATCATAACTAATCATGCAAAATGTAATGTAACCGCCCTGCAAAAATATCGTGTCAATCCCGTCGAAAAATACGATTTTTCACCAACAACTTAAATTTTAACCCTTCAATGGCTTTCGATGATGCCCAAAAACGAAAAAAAAACCCCGAATGCCTGCCATCGTATCATCATCGTGTCCTGCTAACATTTGTGGGTGCGCGCCTGTTTCCGCGCCCGTTCCTGTTGTGTATCGTGCTATAAAACAAAACAAACCAAAAAAAAAAATGCAAAACAAACATCAACCCATTCACATACACAATGTTATGCTTCCTGTGGACATTTTGTGTGCGTTTATGGCATCATCGCGCTCATTGGTTGGTCATCTGATCATGCAATACCACCCGTGTTCTCGACACGCCGCATCACATTCGAATGGTTTCGCCCGCCCATCATACATGCACTAATCCGCCCCAAACCACACACACTACAACGTCCTTGCCGCTATGTTTGTGTGTTTTTGTGCGTGCAAATCCATGTTCGTATGTCCCACCAACTGTGTGTGTGTGTGATGTGCGCAGGTTCCCGCTATCTCACTTGCCTACGAGGAAGCCGAATCCGATATCATGAAACGCCAGCCCCGTAACCCGTTCACTGATAAATTGGTCAACGAAAGGTAAACCATTGTCCCTGGTATCAAAAAATCAAGCCAAGCAAACAACAAGTTACAAACAATTAAACCAAAAAAAAAATCCACACAAAATGCATACTGTTAAGCGTGTGTGTTCACGTTAGATGGGCTGTCACTGATCCTGACGCTTTGCGAAGGAATGGCGAAGGCACGAACACGAACACAGACGCTTGTCAGTTGTATTTTTTTACTTTTTTCAAACATATCCTTCCGTGTGTGTGTGTGTGTGTGTTTGTCTGTTATACTATCGTGATCTCTTTATTTTTGTGTTGTGATACTGATCATTATAAGCGACGGCCACCTAAAGCCGCCATTTGCTGGCGACAAAAAGCCGCCATCTACTAGATTTGAAACTTGCTCTATCTCTCTACACTCACTGTCTTTCTCTCTCTCTTTCTCTGTCTGTCTAATACTCTGTGTGCGTGTCTGTTGTTTTCGTGTGCGCGTATTGTTTTGTAATAAACCTTCTTGCTATTACCCTACTCGTAAACTTTGATTTTGCATTCTATTCCGGTGTTGGGAGTAATGTTTTTTTTTATTACCATATCGTTTGACTTAGAAATTGGCTAGCCCCGTTTGGTTTTTGACAAACACTCCGATAGTATTTTTCTACTCTGTTCCTTCTACATTCTGTGCTGTAGACAATGGTCAAAGAAAAATCCCACTTATCAAATCGAATATATTTTTCATTGACTGTTGTCCGGTACATTATTCTTCTCACTCGTATACCTTTGCTAGCTCTCTCTCTCCTTCTCTTTTTTCTCTCTATAATCTATTGTTGTTTTCTTTAACATTATCGCAACTCACTCTTTTTTACGATATGTTCCCTCCTTGGACACTCAGTTTCTACCTCTTTATGCGCTTTATATTGTCGAGAAAAGTAATTTCGTAAACAACGAATCGCTGGGCGATTCAATTAGATTAGTAAAACCATTCAAACCACAGCGAAGGTAAGTTCGAACTCCTTCATCCTTATCCCTCCCAAAAACACACACAATTCCAAGCAAAAACGAAAAAAAAAACATGTATCAACCCAGGTCAGGTTTCGCCGGCAGAATTTCATCTTAAGTGTTATACGTTTCTGTTATACATTCTGCTCGTAATCATTTACATTCCATCTTGTTCTCTTTCCTTGCGAATGTTCGCGCATCGCAGTGAAAGGTTGTTGTGTTTTTTTTTTGTTTTCTTTTCGCGTCGAAACCATTTTCATTGTTCGTTCATGCGGTCGCCCCACCCCTTTTACCTTTCCGCTTCCTCGTGTCCTGTTTTCGCTTTCCGCTCTGGGGAACATTCATACATACTCAAACAACACTGAACAACAGTTTCCGGCAAGCAATGTTGCCGCTTTTGGTTCGAGCATAATGAGGTGCTCCCACCTCGTGCACAACACAACAGTAAACCACACATAGCAGAAACCTTCTCACACCACCTGCCTGACGTTCAACGACTTTGGAATGTTCCTTTCTGTTGACAGCAACCGGTGCACCGTGAATCGTGCGTTTACTACTACTACTACTATCCTTCTTTTTATTGTCAGTCAACCTTCCGTTTGGAATCTTCTTAGCACTACCACGGCTCGGTACCACTGAAACCCCACTGCCATAGTTGGAACGAAACATTAGCGATATTATGGTTTTTACTGTATTTGGTTCGTTTTAGTTTGTGTACTTCTTTCTAGTTAAAAATGCATCCCCCGGAGTGCGCTAGAATAGAGTATGCCGAACTTCACATCTCCACAACAGCTCTCTCTCTCTCTTATAACCTCTCTATTCCGAACGTTACACTTCTTCTGCTCGCTATCTATCTTGCAACTTCCACACAATTTGTGGGCTAGTTTGACACTTTCTACGCAATACTACGCAAATGATAGAATAGATGCAACACTACTGTCATCTTAAACTATCCCGCGGTCTACATTTGACTTTTATCTCTTTTTTCCATCAAGAACACAGTTTCTATCTATTGTAATAGTGCTTTGTTTCTACCTTCAATATCGTGATCGACTTTGTAGTAATTATGTGCTATCCTTCATATCTCTCACGGTTCAAACGATCTATTAGCTTAGCTGCTTTAACGACGTCACGCACAACGTGATGTGTAGTACGTATTCAGCCAATACCAGAACAAACAAACGAACAAATCAAAGTGTGTGTATCATCGATCGCCATTCGGCTAATCCACTGTGCTCTCGATGCCATCGACTACATCGTCTGTCTTTAGCAATGTAACCGCATCTAATGTAACGGTGACGTACATTACAGCATTACGCTGATAGCCTGCCTATCGGTCTATCAGTTTGCTAGTGCCGCTCGTAACACTTTACCTTTACTACTACATCGTTACGTTTAGTTCACTCTCATACTAATATATTTACATGTGAAATTTTCAACCACTTCATTCTTTTCCCCTCCCCTCTCTCTCTCTTGTGTGTACGCGTGTGTGTGCGTGTATGTGTGCGTGCGTGTGTGTGTGTGTGTGTGCATGCAAAAACCGTGCGGTGTGCAATACTTTGCCTCCCCACCACCACCTCGTGCGCAACTCCGTTCCGCAGGTACCGGCCATTTCGCTCGCCTACGAAGCACCGGAGAGTGACATTATGAAGCGCCGACCGAGAGATCCTTATCGTGACAACTTGGTCAACCGCAGGTCAGGATACGTTGCCACGTTCTCTTGTATAAACGTTCCACTTGAATCGAACTCATCATCGTTATGCGTTACGTTGATTCACCCATATAAATATGATTGCGTACACGTTACATTTTCTGTTAACGTTTTCTGTTACATGTTCTCTTGTTCTACCTTTTTTGTGTCTTATGTTTGTTTGTTTGTTTTTTTTTTTAATGTTGTGTTCGTACAACTCGTTCATTCGAATGCAGCACACTGAACATTCGAGCGAACGACAAGACGATGGTACTGTGGAGGTGGTAGTTTGCTGCTGCTTCAATTGACCAAACGACTGCATTTTATTGTTTTTGTGATATATGTTTTCCTTGACGTTCCGTTTTGTCTATTTGTTCGAGTAACTTACCGTTTTCGTTGATCAATGTTTGTGTTTTTATGTTACCACCAGCGAATCGAATATTGTTTTAACATTTGTGTTTCCGTTTTGTTTTGCTAAAACCAACCAAATTCCCCCGGACACCCGGTGATTGAGAAGTGTTTTAACAACTTTTGTTCTCCACCACTACCGACCCATGCGCTATTAGTGCTGAAAACTGTGACGCTTTCTGAATGCGTTGCGTTGATAAGTTTCGGTAGTATTCTTTTGCCCGAAATTAAACCTTTCACTTGTCTGTAGTATGTTTCTCTACATTCTTGATCGTGCTAGAGCCAACCGTGTGCCAACCTACTTCACACTTGATCTGTAACATCCTTCAGATGGTATTCAGCAGCTTTTATGGTAACGAATTTGCTACCGGATCCTCCTTAGCTTGTCATCTACCATGATGATGCAGCCATTATTAGACTCGTTGAATACGATTTTCTATGGACCAGTTTCACAATTAGCCTTAATTTTTCTCACAATCTATCGTTCCATCTGTGCGCGTGCACGGTGAAGCCGTTCTTCACATTCTTCTCTATCTTTCACACCGACAACGATTTTTTCCTATCTTTCTCCTTTTTTCTGTCTATATCCATCACTAGCGTTGGCCTTGCGTCCTAGAATGTCATAGTGTGAACGAATTAGAACGAGCCTACTAGTTAAATACTTTCCTGTACTATCTCGTTATTCCTCGTTTTTCACTTCTAACAAAACACTGCCGGCATTGCCGGAATGTGTCCATGATTTTGTTTTTGAGATAGCTGTATCTATTTCTTCCCGTTTCTGTTTTCTTTCGAACGTTTACAATTTCTTTCCTCGTGTTATACGTTTTGCGTTTTTCATCAGTTCCATACGAACGGCCTCTGTTAGTGCAGTTTTGATTTTTGATTTAGTGATCCGTTTCGTTCACCTTACCACTCTAGATGTTGTTGTGTTTTAGCTGAGTACGGTAGAATCGCGAACATGCGTGAAACATTTTTATTTTGTTTTCTTTAATTTGGTTGTCTTTTAGACAGTTTGGAATGGTTATGAATATAGCATCGTTTGCAAATGAGTTTTTTATTCCTTTTGTGTTACAGTTCACACACAAACACATGATCCGTTCTGCCACGTTAGATCACAACACACCCGTTAGTGGATCACATGTAAATCCTACCGAAACGAAAATCAAATCAAACCTTCCCAAAAACCTATCAATCAAGAATATGACTGATTTGGCTTTACGCGTCGAGCGTAGATGATACGTGCATTTGATTTTCCTTTACCATGCACCCGATCCGTATGTGAGATCCTGCTGTGCTAAAAAACAAATGTCCCCCAAAACATGTTAATACCATGTGGTGAAAAAACACATCCCGTGCAAAACAAAAGTTGTGTGTTGTTTATGTTGTTTCCTTCGCTTTAGATGTACTGTAATTGCAATATGGCGTTGACCGTTTTTTATGAACGATACCGTAGTTGTTTGCCCTCCCCCGATCGCAAACTCCTTGTTACTCTATTAGCTGTGTATATGTGTGTGTGTGTGTATGTATGTATGTATGTATGTACGTATGTTTGTGAGTTTATGTAATATGTGTTAGATAATGCAGCTGTTCTACCTCGTGAACGGAAATCGTGAACCTGAATGCTTTACTATGCCAGTAGTAGCATTCTATGGTTTTGATGTTTAGCAATAGTTTAGCTATGTTAGATGTTTATTCCACAATCTCCCCACATATTGCAAAACAAAAAGTCCGTAACGTTTTACTCAAATTCCACCATCCCAATAGATCGCACAACCCCGTTTTTTATGTTTTGTTTTGTGTTTTATTGTTAAGTTTCAAATGGCATAGATAATTGAGTCTAGGTGCAAAGAAGCAAAGCAAATGATTGTTTTTGTTTCATCTTTTTATTAATTGATTTGACATGAAGATTTCTTAGCGTTTTACAACTAGCGCAAACTAGCTTTAGAAATGTATTCCCTTTGTTTGTGTTACTGAATACACCAGAAAAAAAATGTTCACATAAAACCGTTCCCACAATGAACAAATATTCTTCGACAAATATTCTTTCTCACGCCACGAAACATAACCACCCGTTCGTTCCTTCAACTGTGTACCTATTCACTCGAACCGGAATTTCACCGTTCCATTTATATCGAACACCTCTCCACCTTCCACCACCCCAAAACGAACCCAACCTTTTTCCCTATCTCGCCAATATTTCAATCTCTAAATGTCTCCAGATCAAACAGTGAGTATTTCGTATGCGAAAAGTGTGTTTTTGTTCCCTTTACCTTTATAACTACTCTATCTCTCTGTCCATGCTATCTACTTGGCCTTTCCTACAATTTCTTTCTTCTTTCTTCTTCTCGTAAGCTTCTTTGGAAGTATTTTTTCTGATCTGTTTTACTCTTTTTACTACCTTGTTTTTATATTTCTTCCTGTGTGCTACCGGCAAACCAGTGCGTGCTGTTTGCCAAACTTATATCTTAATTTAATCTACTGTCTCGTAAACTGTATCCCGTAGAAAATTTGCATGAACTTTGATGCTTTATTTTTCTCTCTAATACTATGCTTATTTGCGTACAGTGGATCGCTGATTATCCGGTTGTCGGATTATCCGTGCTATCTGACATGTTAATGACAGAACCAATGACAGCAAAACAAATGAAGGGTTCGATATCTAGGTTCGAACAAAATTATTATTACAAGACAAAAAACTAGAGAAAAATAATAAAAATCACATGTTAAACACTAATATTTATGAATAAAAAGAGGAGTTTTTATTCTCCGTGTTATCGGCTTATCCGGTATATGTAGGATCCAAAAGGATATTCGATATTCTGCTTATACGGCTTTCCACTGTATTTTACTTCTTTACTAAATTAACGTCAGACCAATATTTCCACCCATCTTGTACACTCTCGTACAAGGCCTTGTAGAAGCTTTACTGTATAACTGGCTGTAGATATAAAGTATTGTAGTGTAAAATAAGTCGCTTTTGTTGTACTGCCCTGCACGCTTGATGCTTATTTAGTATAATAAGTGGTATGATTTGGAGCGTTAAGTAGTGTAAATTATCTTTTAAGCTTTTGTGTTAAGCCCGCTTTCTCAGTAACGTAACCCAGTATGCTCGAATGTAACGCTTTCTACTAATCGGGGGTTTTCGGGACAAATGCGTACTGTTTACGCTCGTTGCTGATTGATTGGGCGACGGTCAAGCAAAACTACGGTTTTGTCGATACGGATGCATCGTTCTGTAACGTTCCAAGCAATCTGTACACGGGTGTAAACTGTGTCCTAATAGCTGATCACTAACATTAGTTTCGTACAAAACAAAACAAACTCATCCGTAAAATAATTACTAACTGATCGGTGGATCCGCAACAAAGCACAATATTAATTATGTTTATTTTTTATCTCATCCTTTCACATCCTTCCCTACCACGTTTTCCACGTGCAATTTTTATCTCTCCTCCCAAATGCGTACAAACCGTCCGGTCGTATCGCCGAATGCAGACTTATCTCGATGGCTTACGGTCAGATCGGTATGATTCAGGCTGCCGCCGGTTTCTTCGTGTACTTCGTCATTATGGCTGAGAACGGATTCCTGCCGCTGAAGCTGTTCGGTCTCCGCAAGAGCTGGGACTCGAAAGCCATTAACGATCTCACCGATTCGTACGGTCAGGAATGGGTGAGTACAAGGCGCGCTCGGAAGGAATGGTAGAAATGGGGCAACATTAATTAAACATCTTGCATTTTCCCTTCTTTTTACCGTAGACCTACCGCGATCGCAAGACCCTCGAGTTTACCTGCCACACCGCGTTCTTCGTGTCGATTGTCGTTGTCCAATGGGCCGATTTGATCATCTGTAAGACTCGCCGTAACTCGATTTTCCACCAGGGCATGAGAAACTGGGCCCTCAACTTTGGTCTCGTGTTCGAAACGATACTTGCTGCCATCCTGTCCTACACGCCGGGCATGGACAAGGGTCTGCGCATGTTCCCACTGAAGTAAGTATTGCGCTGCGGTTGTGGCGCGCAACTGGCTTCGTAACGGTTGGTTCGGTTGTACTAATTGCGACTGTTTGTTTTTTTTTGTATGTCCATTTCCTTCACTATAGATTCGTTTGGTGGCTACCAGCTTTACCGTTCAGCTTGTCCATCTTCGTGTATGACGAAATTCGTCGCTTCTACTTGAGACGCAATCCAGGCGGCTGGCTAGAGCAAGAAACGTACTATTAGGTCAACAAATTTATATTTAAAAAGATTAATTAAACAAACAACAACAAAAGAGAGAAAAAAAAACAAAACAAAATCAACTCCCCTCCCCCCCCCCACACACACACACGAGACACGCACACAAACAAACACACACATGCATACTCGTTACATGAACCAGCCATACATAAGAAATGCTTACGGGCAGCAGGCAAACATATGCACACACCTACACACAGCCCCTCCACAGATACACAAACACACGCACACATACACCAACACTTCGAACCACGGAGCCTGGTCGGACGGAGGGAGTTAAGGATTGTGCAACGCTACATAGTATGAGCGATAGAACGGTGCAAAACACACATTATAATAAACCAATATAAGAAATCGTGTGGATAGTTTGCGAGCAAAAGAAGAATAAAATAAGCATTAATACGAACGAATATAGTAGTACGACGGTTAAGCAGTTTTAGCAGCACGGACGGGACGGTGTAGCAGTGGCAGAATAAAACAAAAAAGAAGAAAAACAAGCTAGCTAGCTAGGGTAAGAAGACGTAAGGCGAGAAAGAAGGAACACAGCATCGATCGATAACGCGATACCCCGCGATTGGCCCGCCCCCGAGACCCGTGCGCGCACGTGGCGCACGTGGTGCACGCTCGACCCTAGACAGTGTGGCGTTGTGGCAGTAGGAGCAACAGAGCGCACACTCCTGCCAGCGAATCACGGCAACCGGATCGCGGGTACCCCGAAGCACGAGTGTTTAGAGGCGTAAAGGGGCACAAAGGCAGCGCGCAGGTCCAAATGTGTGTGTGTGTGTGTATGTGCCGTGTTTGTTCATTAAAGATTCCGGTTCAAAGAAGTGGCGCGCTCGGCGGCCTCACCTTCTCTCCACCCCATCTACCCTCACCCCAGAAAGCTCCCCACCAAAGGGGAAACATCGGTAATATGGCGCCTTAATAAACACACTATCTGTGGGAGAAAACACCACCCTCACGAATACGCACACGTATCGATGATGTATGGCATATTGGCAAACGAAGAGCAGAAGCACAGCCTATATGCTGTGCGCATGATGATGATGATGATGACGGTTCGCCTCGGTGGGAGGGAAGAGGGATGATGTTTTTATTGGTTTTGTTTGTTGTTTGTTATTGCAATCGAGACCGTTGCAAACCAGTACTAAATATGTAAGAAAATCTTTTTGCACACGCGCACATCCCTTTGGGAAAGGTACCGGTGATCGTTTTTGTGTGGTGATGGTGCGTTCTCTTACTCCCACCAAAACGGTCCGGGTGTTTGTTCTTGCAAACCGGATTGATGTTCGCATCGTATTGCATTCGACAGTGGCACGTTCGAACCGTTTTCCCGTCGCTTTTCTTCTCGCGAAACAAACGAAACGTCACCGAACGGCGTCCAGTGCGGTGTAGATGTTACTGTGCCTGTTGGTTTTGTCGCGAACTCCATCGAATGTATCGCCGCGCCAACCCGCAAGCACCAGCGGAAGGGATATGGTAGGAAAGTGCGCCATACAAACCATTGTTGTGTGCGTTTTTGTTTTAGGACACTTGTAGTAAGGATATTGATGCGGCTTAGCGGCAGTGGCACAGAGACAGACAGTTGCGCGAAGTTTTGCGAAACGCGCCAGCTTCCTATCGGCACGAACGAGATAGTAATCAGTGCAACTAATGCGAAGAAACCAGTGCTAGCGCCAATTTGCAGCAGGGAGGTTTTATGAGTAAAATTTAATCTATATCTACAAGCGAACACATCCACACACACACCACACCCCAAACACGCACGGCCGTAGGTGTGTGTGTTTGTGTGTGGGTGTGACGTAGGTCAAAAGACGAAGCAGTCCAAAAGCAAACACCTAGAAGCGCCCCCCATTATTACGAACGAAGAACTTACTGTTCCGGCCTGGCGTGGGCCGCAGTGTGGGTCGAACTTTGAACTCCCCAATCATGCCGAGGTGGAGATCGTTTTGGTATTGTTTTATTAATTGTGTTTTTTATTTTTATTATTATTATTATTATTACAACTATTATTAATTCTCAACGCTTTTTATCCGCTGACGTTTGTAGCGACAGAGAACTATAGAGCAAAAGCTGTTAGACTATGATATGATGATCGCAAGTGTGTGCAGGCGCTCGTCTCCGCGTATGTGTGTGTGTGTGGTTAGGAGAGGAGGGTTTAAATAATGATTATTTGTAATGTTATGTTATGTTTTGTTTGGTTTTGCGTTTCATATTTGCCTGCCCCCAATTAGTGCGTGTGTAAACAAACATTTGGAAACTATTTGCTGCCAACACGCATCTCGTATCATCATCAATCAAAACGCACCATGTAATGCCATCGTTTTTTATATTCTCCTCTTAGCCGAGAACCATTGCGTTCGTGTGCGTGCGCGTGTGTGCGTGCGTGCGTGTGTGTGTGTGTGTTGTGCACTGCATTGCTTAAAGCCGTGTTGAGTAACTTTGCTATATTCTTTTGTTTTTTTTTTTTAATATATATATATCGAGCGTAATGTTTTAGATGCAGAAGAGCGATAGGTTAGGTGCCAGGGATAAGCAACACTGCAGCTGCACCGCATGTTTTCAATTTTGGGTCTTTGGACACACGCGATGCGTACAGATATATAAATATATATACGTATAGTATATGAAAGGCGTATGGCTTCGTTACAAGCATAACGCGTGTAATTACGCATACTATCTCAACCACCGTCGCTACTATAGCCCGTCTACAGTCGTCTGCCCGTCGTCAGCTTGCAAATGGCGTCTCTATCGAACGTTTGGTGGATGAATGCGGCTCAAGCACGCTCACGCAAGGTTCACAAGGAAATGGAACAAAAGCCCCTTTTTTTCTGTGGGGCTTTTTTTTTTACTTTTTCCCGATTTTTCCACCCTCGTTCATTGTTCTTCTATTACACGATAAATTGACGATATAACAACGCCGATGATGGGGACTAGGACGAGCCATCAATCTACACACACACATGCATGCGCGCGCTCGCTCGCTCGCGTTCACGTGCAAATACACAAAATGAACACACACCCACACACGATGCAAATGATTGAAATCAATTCGTTGTTAGTTACTGAAGAAGATGAGAAAAACAAATGAAGCAGTAATAAAGTAAATAATACGCTCGGAACATAATTTAAAAGTGAGTAAACAAAAAGAAAAACCCATAGTACTAGAAATAAAGAGAGAGAAGAGAGAGAAAAAACAGAAAAGGAAAGAAGAAAATTGCATGTGTGTGTGTGTCTGTGCGTGTGGAATGAAATATTTAAAAATGATGCGACAGCTGTAGCGGACATATTTAAGTGCTGCCCGTTTATCGTTGTTACCGTTGCGGAAATGGTACGATTGGGCAGGCGCCTGACAACCGCCGCTTGACACCGGGCGAAGCACAATGTGCACGTACATTTCAACAAACATTCGCATACACGACGAGGGAATAGCAAAGCAAAACTATAGTACAGATACAGAGGAAAAGAAAACAAAAACAAAAAAAATACCCACCCGCGGAACAAAAGAGTAAATTACGACACGACGAATCTATGAATGTAGGTTGCGAAAAGCGCGCCACCTGAGCCACCTAAGATCGATGCAAATATTAAACCTTTAACGAAGACAGAAACAAAAACAAACATAAATCAGAAAAAGCAACACAAAACACGCAAAAAAAAACACACACACACACAAATACACGTAGAAACGAAATAGAACTTGATAAAATGGGACAAGGCAAGGAAGGTAAAGATAGAAGGTAAAACAACAAGACAGAAAGTAGTGAAAAACTACAGATAGAAACAAACATAAGCAGTAAAAAAGGAAGCAAAAATTTGTTATGTTCATAAGAGAGAGAGAAAGAGAGAAGAAAGTTATTAAAACACACACACACACTCAAACACACACACACAATGCAGTGCTGAGAGATAACGTTAAAAGTAGAGAATTAAATAAACAAAAAAAAACGCGGATCTGTTTTCGATTTTTTTCTTTTCTTTATTATTGTTTCGATTTTCGCTACTACGCTGTGTCCTGGGTTTTGTTTTTGTTTCTTTTCGGTTGTGATGTGAGTCAGTACGACTCGGTTTGATTTTTCATACAAATTAGCTCGGACGGTGGTTGAAGTGATGTTGTTGTTGTTGTTGATATTGTTCCGGTTGTTTAAAGTATGTAATCGTTTGTTTCTGTACCTTTGGCGTTAACACCGTGTCGTTCTCTCTCCCAAGATGCCTCTACCATGTTACCGTGCACACTGACACACCCACCCATACACGCGCGCGCGCTTTAAACTGTTAACTGTTCGTAATTTGTTATCGCTAAAGGATGCTGCCGTGTGGCAGTGTGATTCGGTGCAGCGAGATATGATGTATTTGTTGTGTAGTAACGTTCGTTTCATAGTGAACAACAACTAAATAACGCAAAACAGTTTGTTTTATGCTTTTTGTTTTTTTATTTCTTTTAAATTTTGGTCGCTTACAAAGCAAGAGAGTAAGTATAATAATGTAGGAAGAGTGTAGCAACAGCTAAGGACAAAACAAAAAAGAAGCAAAGCAAACAAAGAACAAAAATTAATAAATAAAGTAAATCAGCCTAATAAGTCTTGTTAGTGTTTGAATTGTGCAGTAAAGCAGTATAGAGAAGCAGACAAGAAGAAGAAAACAATGCAAACAAAACAAATCGATCGAATGAACGCAACACAGAGAGAGAGAGAGAGAGAGAGAGAGAGAGAGAGAGAGAAAGAGAGAGAGAGAGAGAGATAGAGAGAAAAAAAATCACACATGAAATCAAATCAAGCGAAAGCGATAATTATATGGCGATCGTGTAGTAGTAGTAGTGAGCGCGAGATGAGCTAAACCTTTAATATCGCAGGACTATGATAGAGAGAAGCGCACACGTGCAGTGTCGGTTCAGGCGTAAACAGATTTAACTACACACATACACACACTCACATACATGCACATTCACACGTACACACACGGTTAGCAACGCGTCACATAAAAACTGCCCGATTGTTGTAAATGAAACATAAATAATTATATAATAAAGATTAAATAATGCGAATACAGCAACAGCGAGACGAGATTATACCGTGGGGGAAGGGGGGATATGTATGTGTGTGTGTTTGTTAAGGGGGGGAAACAAAAAGAAGGACAGCAAAGGTAAAAGTGAAAAAAAACACAGCTACAACCTTACAAGAAGCAAAACAAAAATTCGTGTAACTATCACGCACTCGAT
>STHB01000004.1:19160658-19190658 GCA_018908115.1 Anopheles rivulorum
TCGGAGTCGATGCACGAACGAATAAATGGTATGAGCAAACAAGTAAACCAAAAAACGAAACACAAGGAAGGAGGATAAAATCGGTACCAAACAAATCTCACGATCCCACGATAAATAAAGCAAGTAATTAAGTACATAAATAATAAAGTGAAACAAAACTACACACACGTACACACCAAAACACACGTTCACAATACACGCGTGGAATCGCTCCTGCTTAATCTCTTAATCAGGTGTCCTTAATCAGGAACCGGGGGTTGTAGTTGCAGACACGGATGCGGCTATGTCGTAAGCAATTATAATGAAAAACAAACAAGAAGCCAGTTACACGATCGAAGATGATAAGGAGTCTATTTCGTTAAATGCTAAACTAGCAAAACGCCTCTTTACGCCGACTAGTTTGCATACACATTAAATAAGGGCGCGCAGCGCTACAATTGATAAAAAAACACACATGCCGGCACAGAGATCCACTACATACACATGGATGAAGAAGAAGAAGAAGAAGAAGAAACACTAACTTACCTAATGCCCATCACAAAAGTAAAAAAAAACCAGCCCGTGGCTAGTCTGTCGGCAACCCACGTGTTACGGAATTAAGGGTTGAATGACACTGTTCGTTTGCACACAGACGTAGGCTTAATAAAATGGGAGATTTGCTGCCGTCGCCGCCATCGCTGCCACCGCCTCCGCTGCCGTAATCCCTGTTGCTCTCTAACACACATACACACGCGCGAACGTACAAGAACGCATACAAGATTTCAGCATTTAGCCGATCGAAAACCAAACCAAACTGAACACAACAACCATAAATAAAAGCCAGAAGCAGCAGCAGCAGCAGCAGCATGTAAAACACTAAAATGTAACAAAAACGAACAAAAAAAAAAAACAAACAAACAAACAAAACATGATAAAAACAAACTATGATTAGCTAAATTTGCAGCAAGCTCTTGTACGAAAGTAAGTAACACAAGTTAAAAAATAAGCTCGTTTAAACAAACAAAAATCACAGACACACAGACGAAAAGAGAAACAAAAAAGAAAGAAGAAACAACCATACAAAGAAGCTGAGATGAACAAAAAAAAAACAAAGCAAGTGGCTAGATTGGAGAAGTATGAAGAAGAAAGGAAAAGTAAGGGAAAATAAAATGCGCAAAAGCATAAGCAAAACTTAAGAAGAAATAAGAAATGCGGAAATGTGAAAAAATTAGGGAAAGGACGATGGAAAGAGAGACGGAGATAAAGGGTGAACGAGAGCACACGAGGAATGAAACTATTTGGAACAATGCAGCCGATCAAGAAGTATGCCGATTAAGTAGAATGCAGAGTTTAAATTACTAACAAGTAAATTGTAAGAAAACAAATCCAGTTGAACGGTAAAGCCGCAGCCGCTGAATGGATGGATGGGGGATGGAATGGGGAGGGGCACGATGGAACGGAAGTGAAGCAGAGGATGAAGAGATGAGTTCCGGTCTTTCGCTTCGAATGCCGCACCGATACGATCATGAACATGTTCGTGAGTGCGTGTCAGTGCGCGTAAGTGTCTGTGCAGGTGCGTCTCTGTACTCTACTGTGAGGTGTTCTCCCGGGTTAAAACCTTCCAATCGTGTGGTGGTTCGCCTTGGAGTTCAATAAACGATACGAACACCCAGCGCATCTTAGCAGACTTGAAGCGTAGTTCGGTCGGTCGGTTGCGCGTGATAGTGACACAGCATGGGTTGGAGGGGTGTCGATGCAGAAGGGTGGAAGTGGGCAGCCAGTAGTTATGAGGCCGGTACCAACTGCGACAAAGAACCATCATATACCGAATGGACTATAGTTTCTGAATGAATAAACGAAAATTAAGAACCTGAAAGATTTGTCAAATAAAACAGAGAAATAGTATTGAAAAAAAAATACAAAACTAAATCAGCGTCCGCGTTTGTGTCAGAGTGGTAAAAATATGCTTAACAACCAATGCAAAAACACACGCGAAAGAAATCGCAGAAAAACAGAGCAGAAACGTTGCCGAAATTATTCCATAAAGGGCATTTGTTTTGGTAAGTAAGTTTTAGGTAAGTGGTGTTTTAGTTATTATGTTTATTTCAATATTTGCTGCTAATATCACATCAATACTAAACGTATAACAGTGGTCCGACAGTGTAAAGATGGTAATGGACCAATAAGTGCATTAGTAAAATTTTCTTTTTCGTGAATGATGTCTTGATATAGTCACATACTCATTAAGCTGTCCATTTCTGGTTATTTGTTACTTTTAATGACGGCGACTTGTATGATCGAAAAGAGACGAACCTTCTTCCGAAGCCCATTTTCTATTACACTTACGTGATTAATGGAAATGTTATCTGCCCTTAATTTATCACATTTGCCTGTAATAAAAACACAACACAACCATCATGTAAATCTGATCTAGCTCGTGATGTTAATAATAAGCATTTGAAGTTTAAATAAGACGAAAGAAAACAAGAAATTACAGAAATTTTAATTTTCTGGCTAAAACCAACACGTAACAATTGAAAGAAAATGTTGTTTGAATCATAAAAAAACATAATTTTATACTTTTAAAAATGGTTTTACAATAATTTACAAACAGAAGAAAGAGAGAAGAAATTGTAATTAATAAAAAGCTGTAATTCTAAGTGAGAAACAATCGATAGAAAATTATTAGACAAAAGATGGGAATAACGTAACCATGATTGAACGAAACAGTTTCAACCCGTACTGACTCTCCAAGGGTTTGTAACGCTTCGGCGTAACGCATTGTATGCGTGTTTTGAACAAAACATTGCATACCAGCAGGCGCAAAGCAATGGTAACACGTGACAGCGCACTGTGGTTGACGGTAAGCATGGAAACGCAAAAGCACAGCATCTCTCCGCATATGCGCTGCACACAACATTACTTCAGGCATGTTTTGTTGCAATTTGGGAATATTTCTTACGTTGTGTCCTGAAACATAAATTTGAAAAAATGATTCCTTATTTTTTTTAACCCCTAAAATCCGAACCCCTTTGTTACGTTATTTCGTCGTCATCATTTGCCTTCCAAACACTGGCTGATTGGCTAAGAACCCTTAACTTTCCACTTTCAAATACTTCGCAATAGCAGGGAGCGACCCTTTCAATTGACAAGTTTTGCTAAGAAACCTACCAGCCCATATTCAATCGAAAGGCAAGGGATTCTGTCCTTATCCATTCGGGGAACATTGTCCAAGGACATCTTCACATTTCGGAAGGGTCGTTTTAGGGCGAACGACTTTGCCGGAGTTGAAACGCAAAAGGAAAATCTAGCTAGCCAAATGTGAGTCTCGCTCCTTTGCTGTCTGTATTGGTGCCGCACATACACGAGTGTGGCGTGAAAGTGAAAACGAAAAGCAGGAGGCTCGATCGTGTTTCGCCTACGGATGGGTAGCCGAATTTTACGCGACTTTTCCTTCCCATCACGGCGCACGGCACTTTCTCCCGACGAGAGCGTCCAACAGCGAGCGAACGAAACGCTCCTACGCTGCGCATGTATGTGTGGCCGGCAGACACGAAAGGACATTCTAGGCGTGTGAATGAAACGCTGCGCTGGCTGGATAGTTTGGCCACGAGCGACAGTAAACTATCGCGGTTCACGCCACCCATACACGCGCAACCATACCCGACACTGGGACACGTCCCCGTGGGACGCTTCGGGTGTGCGTTTTGTTGAATGGGCCACCGAGTTGCTATGGGCTCGTGTGGTGTGGAAAATTGGGTGTGCGAAATGCGTTTTCCCGAAGCCGAAGGCTTTCGGTTTCATTCTGTTTGGTTCGGTGTGAAGGAATTCGAAGCGCACGGTACGCCGATACGCACACAGCCGCAACCGGACGCAACCGTACATGGCCGTCCATCGCAAACTCATACAGGTGTGTGGGCTTGTTTGGCGCGAGACAACATTTTCGGCCACTTGTGCACGTGCAGCGCCGTACTTTAGGTGGGCAGGATTAGTACGGTGGGGTTGCTTTTGGGGGTACGTCCTAGCATATAATTACGAAAAATAGATTAATTTGAAAATAATTTTAATGTGTAAGCAAGGACACCAAAAACAAACAAATTCGGCACAACTCAATAATAAAATATTTGATAGAATAACAATGTAATCCTTAAAAAAAACATGGAAAAATATTAAAAAATACTCATAGAAAACTCACAGAACACAGAACTAAATATTTAAAATTCCATGCGTAACCCATAAAATGGTTTTCAAGCATTTTGGGGCCGCAGGAACGAAAAAGTCACGGACGAAAACGCACCCGTGAACGGCCGAAGACGTGCCACAAAGGAAAATATGCTAACACGAAATAGGCAGACACACACACACAAAGGCACGGATAGGACGGAACGCAAATTTACCCAACGTTGTTTATTATTTTTTTTCATTTCTTCTACTGTTTCTTCTTCTTCTGTTTTGTTGTTTACGAGGGATGCTCGATGCGTGAATCACGGCGTACAAGCAAGACATGCCAGCTTGCCCGTGAAAGAAATGCAAAACCTTTTTCGGGGTGGTTTTAAATGCAAAGCAAGCAAAATAGCACGGAAAAGCAAAACATGGCAAAAGCAATCCAAGCAGCAAGCATAAGATAAATGCAGAGCGTGTAGGATAGAAAGAGAGCGACGGAGCGAGAGAGAGAGAAAGAGAGAGAGAGAGAGAGAGAGAGAGAGAGAGACTGTGTGGGTGAGAGAGAACGATGACGCATGCGGCTCCACCGTATCCACCTCCCGCCCATGCACACATCGATAGAAGATGACGACGGCGAATGACTTCACGCATCGAAGCACCCATGTCTCGCTCTCTCTCTCTCTCTCACTCTCGCTCTCTTCGAGCGGCGTTACATGTGTGTTGGTGTTGCGTGGCGACCGGGCTGTCAGTGAGTGGATACATGCGTGGCGCGAGACGCGATGATGCCATGCCGTCCGGATGACGACGATCGGGCCGCACTGTTTCGGTACAAAACTTCTCTTCGGGCCCCGGCACATCTATGACGCGAACCTGTCGGAAGACCGTAACGGGTGCTAGGTGGAGCGGCGGGTGGATAGCAGACAGCTTCGGGTTCGAATCGTGCTTCCGCTGGGCGAGCGGGGAGTAAGTGGAGAGCAGGTCGGTCAATAACAATAGAGCTCGCAACGGTTGGTTTGGGGCCGCGGCCACCAGTTTGGTGCTAGAGCTCGAAGCGACCGGAGTGCGTTAGCGTTCGCGGTGCGTTTTCTTTCTTTCCCTTCTGGTTGGGCCGCGCGTGAGCTCCGTGTCGTTTGCCGTCGTTTCTGTCCCCCGGGGATACCCGGCGTGTGACTTACTGTGACGCCGTGACACGCATCCCCCCCCTCGCCCCCAGCACGGGCCCCTCTGACTCCTGCGGGCAGTGGAACGTTCCGTTGCGCACCTGGACCACGGTGGACCGGTGTGTTCCGGCCAGTGTGTGTGTGTGGCTTCCTTCCAGCAAAACTGGTGTGACGGTTGCTGTATGTATGTGCGAGCTGTAAACCGGAAGCAACAGCGAAAGAGGTGCGTTTCCGCTCTATCGTGTGACAAAAAAAAGGTTCGACTTTTCTTGTACGAGTACTCTCTTTCTTGCTGCCTTAGATTGGAAGTAGATCGAAAGTAAAGAATTTTACGTAGAAACACTCAAAGTGCTAACTGGATGGTATCGTTCGGCTGTGGAATGTGGTTTTGATCCTAGTCATTCTTCCACCGCGCGTGTGTTAAGACAAAAGCGACGAGTGTGAGACTGTTGCGAGAAAGAGAAAACACACATAATCGCACACATTTCGTCCACCGAATTATCATTATTCATCGATCATATTGACTGTCATCGTGTTGCGAATGATGCGTACCGTCCTGCACAGCTACACACACGCGCGCGCGGACCTACACGAAACCATTCAAACGAGCTACACACAAGCGAAGCGTTTAATCTTAGTAACACGCACCCGGCCTGTCAACCGTTAGTAATGAACTGTCAGTGAAGATGCAAACCGATTGCGTGTCTCGTGACTATGTGTGTTTGTGCTGTTCGGTATTGGAAACGCATCGCAACGATTTCACTTTCACTGCAAACATTGTGACAACTAATGTGTGAGTGTGTGTGTGTGCGTGTGTGCCATACAGTGTGTACTAAAGCAATCACCATTCGATAAGAACCCAACGGCGAGATACGAAGAGACGTCTTTTCTTCTTTTTCTTCTTCCTTCGTTTTGTTTTCCCCGGAATAAGCAGCAAACAATTGCTTATCTTAGCACGCCACACAAATGTGGTGCCCGGCCCAGTATGTGTGCATGTGTGTGTGTACGGCAAGGTTTCTTGTTTCGATCTTTACTACCGCAATCTCCTGTCAATAAGTCCCGCCCTCCACCGGTACGTGATTGTGGCTGTGTTGTGCTGTAAAGTGTGAAGTGTTCTTACGATAAACGAACGTTGTCATGGAAACGGGAAGGTATCGGGATTTTTGTTGTTTCATTATCGTGCTGATCGAATGTTTGACAGTCAGCACACTGAGAGAGAGAGAGAGAGAGAAAGAGATAGCAAGAAAAAAAATGGCATCCACTCGTGTGATCGAAACACTAAATACAATTGGTTTTCGCGTGGATGAGCGTGTTTGTGAGAGTGTGTGAAAAGGAGCCACGATGCTACACCTCAACACACAGGAAGTACAGATAGAAAGCGAATATGTGAACCGGTCGCTAATCTCGTTAATGTAATTAGAAGCGCAGGAAAAGCTTCGAATGGCATTTGCGAGGGCGAGCGTCTGCGTTCGAAGAGGTGATGATGGCAATGAATGGTGCTGGAGGGTATATCTTTGGTGCAACAAAAATTGTTTAAGTGGAGTTCTTCTTTCGCGAGCGCATGTGTGTGTGTGTACGTGAAGACTTACCAAGCACCCTTGGTAGAAACATGTCGCCAAAAATGGTTTGCCTTTTGTTTTGTTGCTGTTGTAAGAATGAACTTAAAATTTCATAACACAAATTCTTAACTTTTCAACGAGAACCCATGAAGCGATAACGGTGAAAACTTACAACCAAACAATTAGTATATTCCCTATACGTACTTAAGTATAGACCACACCGGATACAACAACAAAAAATGTGGAGACACATCTTGACAGGTCTCTCCCAAAGCTTCTAGGAAGAAGAAAAAAAAGCCATCTTTCGTTGGGTTTCCCAACCCAATTTCCCCATTTGCTTCGGCCGGTGTCCGTGACGGCCAATGATGATTGACGTGCAAAGCCTGCCAAAGTGTACTGTGTTTGCCCTTTCTTTTCTTAGGCCCCCCCCCCCCCCCCCCCCCCCCCCCAGCAAACACCATTCCGGTCGGTTGGACGGTTTGTCTCAATCAAGCAAACGGGAAAGAAAAGTCATCCATTGCGGTTGGGGGTTTTTCATTTCTGTTTTCTTCTTTTTTTTGTTTTGTTTTGCACGGGAAAAGTGAAAACCTTTCCGTACTAAGCCAGAATGGCGAACCTGATGAAATATATCCTCATCGGCAAACCGGCAGCCGGTTTAAGTTTCCCCCGTGGCGGAAATGGACCATGGCTGAAGAAGCAAAAGTTCTTTCGGCTCGCCCAGTTTGCCCTTTCTTGAGCCGTAATATGATCACCAGTACCATCCGCCGTGCGGGGAAAGGTACGCGAATTTGGCACCGGCCACCTATAGTGCCACATTATTTAGCCCCGCTGCTTGGCTTGGTTTAGTCGAGATAAAAGTTTACATGTTAATTTTAAAACGTGTCTAAACGTTATTTCGCAAAAGTCACCTGCCATCGTCGTGGTGTTGGTGTTGCTGGTGCTGTAATGGTTTGTTTCGTATGGCTAATTTACTCACTGTAAGGCAACCTTCTCCAACCTGCCAACGTTGGAATGTGCACGATGTGCCACCATGACTTACCCATGCCATTCGTATGTATGCATTATTAAGTGGCACGGCGAGAACACTCGCTTTTGTATAGCGAGAGCGCAGCACGGCCGATCGATATGCAAATGGTCGAGATGCATTCCCCCCCCTGAGATGCATTCCGAGTACGTTCCGAAGCAAAATAAATCACTTTCTGATAGTTTTGCTCACTTCCCATACAATACCGGTCGTCGCTTCGAGAGCATCCGGCGATTGCGTCATTGTAGTGACCAAAGTTGGCGCTATTTGGGGTGGCCAGGGGTTCCCTGGTCTGTATCCATTCTCTGGGTAGTTTGTTTTGTTGCCCACTGCCTGTATCTAGCGTTTAGAGCAGACTCACTCACTGCCCACTTAACGCTGCCCCGTTATCATGTTGCTCTGTTGAAGTGGGTTGCTTTTGGCGTATAAAGAAAGGGTGAGTTTATGCTGCTGTTTGCCAGCGGAACGATTGGTTGATTGTAATTAAATCACTTTTCCATGTTCCAACGATGCGATGCTTCCGTGATGCAGCATGAAGATCGGTCGGTGGAAAGTAGTTTATATTTGTTTATCTAGTTTGAAGATGTTGGAACTTCCGTGGTTTCCGTTGGGGGGGGGGGTAGGAGGAAGGAAAAGGTTTGTTTGTTTCTTTTAATGCGGACGAGCGTATGATGGAAAACATTCTTCGAAACAAAACCAAAAAGATCGTAGTAGGCAAAGTATGCCTTGAGGTTGATTTATAATTCAAATATTTTTGTTTTAATTATGATCGGTATGAGTTTGATGGGCCGTCAAACAATATATTCTTGATGGAATGTCATTCTCGAGGTTAATTTAGGATTCTTACCGAAGTCAAGATTATTATGTCACTAGAAGAGTATCTCTGGACGTGAATATCTCTAGACGACCTCGTAACGTCTGGCTGACATGTTGAAGATCTGATAACCCAGTAAGTTCTTGAGGGGATATTAGCATTGAAGAACTCGGAAGGTTCTATCTACCTCAACTATTAAATTGAATGCATTGTACTAAGAAGAACTTGTAGAAAAAAATATTTAAAAAACTGGAGATATCTAAATCTTAGACTTCCAAAATTGGAAGACATAATGAAAAGCAAAATACTTCGAAGTAGAAATCAACGTTCTTAACAAAAGGTCTCCAAAAGTGTTAGTAAATAGCATGAAAGCATAAACTGTGAGACCCAAGATATTCAGCGTCAAGAAGATAATTGTTTATTGTTTGGATCATACCAACTGAATATATCTACTTCAGCAAACAATTTAAATTTTATTATGATGCACTGTCATAACTTGTTAGTGCCGTGGACCTCTTAACACTGTGAAGCAGTTGAGAACCATTTAAAACTAATTAACCACGCATTTAGTAACCACCATTTTAATAGATCCAACTACGAGTTCACCCTTGTTAGGGGTCGATCCGATTGATGCCAAGCAATTATGCATTAAGCTGTCCGATGGAGCAAATTTCACACCCACCACCATCACCGATACATTTTAATTCCAATCAGCGTTCGAACGAACCTCAAGCAACTTGCTGCGATGAAATGAACCGATTTTTCATCGGCGACCGTTCGACTTTTCTCTTCGTTCGCTGTTCGGGTTGAAGATCCACGGTGTAAACAACCGTCTATGGGGGAAAGATATAAAAAAAATCTTCATTTTCACATACCACTTTCATTCTCAATTCTATCAACCGAAGAGCAAAACAGATGAAAGCAAAATTCTGTTTCCACCTACTCTCGCACGTGTCGCCTCACCCCGGGCGCGCTCGAGTGGAACACACTTTTAAACGGTTCTCACGGGCACTGCTTGCAATTATTGTTCGAACGAGCTGCTTCGCTCATCAGCCGGGCCCGTGTGTGCAGATCTTACCTTTCGTCTGGTGTCGCGGTGATGTTACATGTCCTTACATGGAAGGTTGCGCTGCGAAGAAGGTGTAGAAGACAAGCGACAAGAGAAAACAAAACCACCCAACCACCTCACAGCGGATCAAGCCGACCTAACTGCTGTCGCCTGCTGGGGTATAGCATCATCATCGTGCGAAGACGTTATGCACCTTCCTCTCCTAACGAACAGGGGATGGCACAAACGACCGTTTTGGGGCCGCCTCCCTGTTAGCTAAACACCTGAGCGGTTGAGCAAATTTGTGTACCCCATTTTGCCGGGTCCTGCCGGTTGTCCTCTGCGGCACGGCAGCTTGCAGACTGTGCGGCTGCGAACGCGCTGTAAATGATGAGCCCTCCGTCGCTTAGCGCAGCCAGGGAACGACGATGATGAGGATGTTGATGCCGAAACGTGGCAAACGTGGCCGCAAATAAGGCATACCTGAAGGATGGAACCGTTCGGATGAAGGTTCCGGCCGGCAGCGAGAACCCACTTGAGGTGATAAAAGGATGAGCATATGATTGTTTAGTGCAGGTGAACATTTTGCTAGCGCTGTGCTCTGGAGGAGTGGTTTTGCCCCATTAAAGAGACAACATTTACGACCAGTTTATGGTAAGCCGAAGTTTAATAAACAGATAATCGATAAAAGATATTCCGATGATGGTGGAGTGATTTAATTTTTGTGAACAAAATGTTGCTCTGAAGAATGAAGAAACATAAATTAAGATGGTTGTGTCTGATAACTGCCATTTTTGATAGTTTTTGTGAATGTTTTAAATATGTATTATCCTTTTCAAAACGTATTAATAGTTTTCCATTTTTTATGGATTGAATGTTTTTGAAATAACTTTACCATAATGGTATAAAATAACTTTACCATAATGTAAAATTGTTATGGTTAAGGTTTCTTGAGCCAACTTGAGCGCACAATATGAGCACAAGGTGAGCTAAAGATAAGTGTCGCAAGTGTCCCAACGCACATGAGCTACTAAAGAGCTCACAACTGAGTATATGAGATACTGTACTGAGTACCGAGAGCACCAATATTAATCAATGATAGCATTAAAGAAAGGGACAACTATATATAAGTAATATAAGAGTGGATAAAGATGGATGTAACAAGAATTGATGTTCTCTTTATGTTTGACCTACTGAAACACACCATAGCTGAAGAACTTGGCCATAACCGGTGGAGATTTGAACGATCCCAGAAGAGATTGTTGAACAATCTTGATCAAGCTTTTCTATAAAATATATTTTATATAGGCCACATATCGTACCTTGCTTATATTCGCCTACATTCACACCCGAGAGAACTGTTCGCACACTGGCTGTGTGGTGAGAATAGACACACACCGTGACATTAGCGTAACGAGGACGAAACATGCCTTTGGTGACACTTCTTAAGGGAGTTAAGCCTCACGGGGGTTTGCCATTTTGCAAGTAGCCCACACGCAACTCGGTATCATCGCTCCAGTGTCGAGGCAAACGTAATAAGCAAATGGATGGCAAACGATACACCAGCCGAGGTGAGTCGGTGAGGTAGGCAATGTGAAGAATGTATCGACAACGACCTCCACGTGTGTGCCGATGGCCACGTGCCCATTGCATAGTTGGCTGCATGCTGCGTACGATTTTTCGTTTTTTGCTGCCGTAGTTGCCTTCTAACTCATCCGTCATACCGGTGCATCGTGGCTGTTTCAATTGATGGCCTGGTACGGGAGTGATGATGGGTTCGACCGATGCACCGGTCGGTTCGGATGTTTTGAAATACGCACCACACGGAAAGATGTCATTAGTGGAGGGGGTGGTTGCTAGGGTGCAACATGTTGGCGGAGTGTGGGTCGGACACAAACCGGCAGAGGGAGCGGAAAAGTGAAGACAAAAGGAAATGCAAGGTTTCATTCGCTTTAATTGATGGGTTTTAGTTTTTTGGAGTAGGGATGCTGTGAACGTAATGGAGCCAGCCAGCGTGGTGAACTGGTTTTTGCACAGGCCCACGTCGAACGTTTCGATGTGCGACGTTGACGTGTGATGACGAATGCATTGGACTGCAGCGTTGCACGGCTCAGCATCAGTTGTGCGGTACGGATATAAAAAGTGATCGTAAAGCAGCCATAATTATGGCAAAGTTTGAATGCAGCGTAATGATGAACGTATTGCAAATTGAAATTCGCCATTTCACAGAAGAGTTTATGGTTTTGGTGTTAGCATTGCTGAGGTTCTTATGTTTGTATGAAAATGAAAAATAAGGTCTTTTATTACTGCTTTTTCCTACAAAACAAGAAACAATTTCTTATTCTTCTCTTAAAGAAAGTTCTTATTTTGTATTTTGGTGTTCATGTAAAACTGAACAAAACCAAGTTAAATTGTTTTCGCTATGCAACAAACAACGTACAAAATACAAAACTTTATTCATATTACTTGCACATTACACATTACACTGGGCCTCCAAAGGAACGCAGAATGGTTTGTTCGCCCCATAAATATCCTCCCCTAGTTTTGGGCGGTTTGTTGCTGTGAAAGGACATGTACAGTGCGACGCAGGCGCAAAGGGAAAATAGTAAAAACGGAAACAAGCGAGGGACACAGCGATTACCAACATTTCTTTCGGCCTAAAACATTTGCCCGAAAGGTGAACAAAGGAGTGTCGGAAACGCTAAAACGGACGATGTGGATATGGTGGAAAATGTTTAAGAAAATGTGATGCATGAGTAAAGGAATTATTTTGAGCTACTAATAAGACTGTTTATTCGTAAATTTCTATTCCTTGTCCTATCGGTAACCATCTCGGTCTGTTTTAACTACCGGTTGACTTTCTGCAACTTATTGATTTATCCCTATCCTGTCCTGCTAGCCCGTGCTTGGAAAGGAACGGACAGCATATAATATGATTAATGGCTTCGTTTTGGAACATTTTTTAACCATTTATTAAAAAAAACGTATACTTGAAACTGTTCAAAGTAAAAAAAATCACCTTTTTTTGATTAAATATCTAATAAATATTTAATTAAAAAGCAGCAGAGCAAGCTTATCTGCCCCTGTTGTTCGTGTGTGTGTTCCCGGTGGTTTAATTAAAGAATCATTAAAACAAGATTATCGTGGTGTGTTAATGCTTCCTAAATACGCCAACATCAAATGCAGAAGCGGCAATTGGCGCCGCATTGGACAATATTACGCCACCGAACCTGTTTATGCATCAGTAAATCCAGCATTAAGCTCGGTACCATCCGAAGCACTAAAGCGTTGTGCCGTTTGTAAAGTGAGGCAAGTTTATTTTTCACCATCATGCAATCGCCTCATTAAATTTGTCAAGCAAGGGAGAGAAAATTAAAACATTCTCTTGCGCGGTATGATGATAAGTGCATGTTTTGTGTAGCAAATCGTGGTGTAAAATGTTTTAATGAAAAGATTTCTGTTTAAGTTACTGTTTAAGATTTGTTTTGTACACGATTAATGGTAGTACATTATCGACGCTGCCACCGAAAACATTGTTTGCCTACTTAAACACACCGCTTAAAACTGAAATATGCGCCAGACAAATAATTTACTTCAGCTTCGCCCTAACATGCGTAAACCTAAACCACCCCATATTCGGCATGCCATTGCTGATGGGGGTGAATGTTTCGTGTTTCGTCCTTTGTTTGCTTGAGGTTTCATCGCCAACGAATCGGCGTGCGAAAGGGAAACTTGTCAGCCGGATGTTGATTTTTGTCACGTCTTCAAGCACGTTCCGGGAAGGGAGCTGGCTGCTTTACTGCCTCATTTTTGCCTCATTTTCGATGCATCCAACATTCTTGAGAATACTTTTTTTTTTACCCAGAAGTTGTCCTGCTTTGAAGCATCCTTTTTTTTCATGGGATATTCGTTTCCTTTCGAACGGCTAGGCAGCAAACCACAACTGTGAGCAAGCTTTCGCTCGTGTGTTTATGCCTTTTGCTATATCCTAGCAACAATCTCTAAAAAAATACATTCACACACACACACTCTGAATGGGATCCATATAGCTTGATCGTGATTCCTGACGGACATGGACGGGGCATGTCGGAAGGCTTTGCCATCCTTCGGAGAAGAAGAATGGTTTGTTGAAAACAGCCCACCGGAGGTGGGTTTTCTGTTTTACGACATTCCGAATGGTCCCTCGTTTGACGTTTCGATCTTTTGGCCGCTCCGACAGATGGCGCTGTGGCTGTTGGTAGTAGATGGTGCGTTAGCCGGATAAACGTTTCCGACTGGACTAGAGACTTTTTTCTTCCGGATGACACGAACCAATTTCTCCAAAATGGCCCATTAAACCTCGTCTCGTTCTTGGGAAAGGGATAATTTGTTTGCACGCTCGTTTTCCTCTCATTCGCATCAATGTGTCCGTCACGTCCGCTAGGCTGGAGGAATTTGTTCGGCGAAGGATTATACGCTTCGTGCGAAAGCAAGTCAAGCTAAGCGACTGGAAGGTATATCCACCATTCAGACTGAGAAATGCTGTGTGCCTAAGGAACCTTTTCCCCAGGAGGTTGAAGAATTTTTGAGAAGGATACCGGTTACCGGGATCGATGCCAATGACATTGGTAACGACAGGTCGTATCGCTCCACCAGGCGTTTAAGATTTGTGTCGTTTTGATTTTTTTGTTTCCGAAACCACCGTCCACTTGCTGTGCTGCAGCAGAACACATAAACGGCCACCAGAACACATGTAAAACCACCCCAGAGAGCGAACCGGGTGTGTGAGAAAATAAATTACCTTATCATGCCTGGTGGTTCTCGCCAGTAGGCGACCACGTGTTCTAGCGCTGTATCGTTTCGAACGCTGTCACAATCCACTTCCCGGGGCAACCGTTGGACACTCTAAATACTCCGCTCAAGGTTGAAGCGGGTGCAAAGATTTACGATCAAACAGCTGACACTCACCAAACAGTGATTAACGCATTTCGCCACCGGGTTATCGGGGTTTGGTGAAAGGCCGTGAAGAAGTGCCGTTACGCGCTGAACAAACTGTCAAACTGCGTAACGGATGTATCAGCTGTCACTTTGAACAGGGTTCGAATTGATTTTTGAAAAAGACGTTTATACTTAAGGATTGAAACAATCGCTGATCGATCGAGTTGACATTTAATGAATGTGTATTGGTTGTGCGAAAAGAGGAATGTTCTTCTTTATTAAAATACCAGCCAAGTACAATTTTATTAATGGAATGCTTATGTGTTATAACAATTCATGACAAAACATAAGAGTCCATTTTGTCTGCACTAGGCTACCAATAAATTGTTTCCAATTACTAGAGAGCGAAAAGAAAATGCCTTTCAAACATTAACAAACATCGTGACGAACGTTTGCTCGAGATCAGCTTAGTATCAGGCCGCTCGCAAAGGGACGGCTAGGCGTTGAAGTGTCGGATGACGAATCACCCCCAGAAGCTACATCGAAAATGCCGGATGGCATTAGACTAGCATAGCATAGCGCAGCATAATAGGCGCCCGTGCGGAACGGGATTTATTTTGCCCGGCGAGCCCGTACGCAAACTTTCTCGTGTAATGGGAGTTGGTGTAACATAGTTGGAGATAAATTTAGTTTTTCCCATTTAAAAGCGAAGGTTCTACTCGCGTGCGGTGAAATGGGAGGTTTTTTGTGGGATGAATTAATGTGCGGCTCCGTCCATCAGTGCGCAAGGTTGCGGTGGATATTTATTTTCGGGATTTCGTTGAAACCGTTTGCTAACGAACTAATCATGTAGTGATAATTATTTCATTCTACATTTTGCGCCACATACTTCACCGTGCACGGAGATCACTGAAAAGTAGGCGAACGTTTAATAGGCGCTACATCGTGACAGAAAACAGGCATTAAAATGTCCGTTCGGGATGGGAGCAGCGCATGTTTGGTTACACGTGTAAAGTGTAATCGTAATGTAAACAAACACCGGTGAGTTTTATAGTTCGTCGTTATAGTGAGCAGAATATAAAGCACAAGGGAAGAAAGGAATGACATAGAAACTGTCATTTTTTATAGGAGTAAATTAACCAAAAATTTCCCCAAGATTACCGGTAATATATTTAATCAATTGAGAAGTACTGTTACTAATTACCCCTGCTAAAGGATAATTTAGTCCTCTTATGCAAATCGTTACATGTAAAGAAGAAAAAAAAAGGGAAGGGAAAATCTTATCAAGGCTTAATAGCGAGTTATTAATATCATTCCATAGCGCCCAATTTAGCAATTGTCGGCCAAGTCATGCTCTTTCTCGCAAAAATTATTTCCTCCCCGTAACCGAATCAGTGAAATTAGCATTTCAAAAGCACAAGTTTTATTTAGCAATTATAAACCCCATCCCAATGGTGTTTGCTCGCACACAATGTTCGCTCCCATTTCCGCTGGGCTGGGCACACAGAAGAAAAAAAAAACAAACCCAAACCCCCTGTTGAAATAATTATTGCTGCCAAAAATACGGGCACACACTAGCGTTTTGTTTCGTGACAGAATGAAATCTAAAACAAATCACTGGTTCTGTTTGTCTGCGCGTCTTTGTTGTGTAATTATCACGCGAAGCATTTATGTGGTGCATGTATCAAAACTGGCCGTAGCGTGACACACCGATCGTTTTTCGTGGGAACCATACACGTATCACGACGTTCGTTGAGACGTCCCTTGTGGTGTAACGTTGTGATCCCCTTCGGAGCGATGATCGCTTTAACACGGTTAATGCTATCAAAATCGCTGTAGTATTAATTTGATGGAAAGGGAATCTAAATTGGGCATGGAACAAACAGAAAGGGACACAAGCTTCGCGGTTGTCTTTGCCATTAAATTTCACCCCCAGTTCAATGGCGAACATTTGGAGCACAGTGGAACGCTTTATTTTAAGTTGCCGGTCACAAAATTCAACCACACCTGTGTGTGGTGGTCACCCAACATATTGATGACAAATGGCGTAACGACGCTGATCTTTCCGCTTGTCTGTAGCGGATTTGACGAACGGAACAAACGATTGGTGGACATGCGTAAGGGACTCCCTTTCCGACACGAAGCGGTTATAAAGTTACAAAATACGCTCATCTGTCAGCGCACAGGGTCACCGCCGAACCGGAGTTCGCTGATTGCGCCAAACTTTTCGGCAGAAGTTGATCCGCCAGTGTACCGTTGCGGATATATGTCGCGGCATCGCGTCATAACCGAGCGGTCAGCACGAACCATTATTGTGTATTTTTATCTACCCTCTCCCGGAGGTCGTTTGCCTCCGTGTGCTGACTTGTTTCTTTTGTTGCCTGTTTTTTTAGTCTTTAAGGGAACAATATGTTTAACCCGTTTAGGCTTGTGTGAATCTTACCGCAGCCGTCTACTACCAACACCGGTTGCCTCATCAGACGGCTGGCGTTGGTTTTATTTTTGCTCACCCGCACGATCCCGAAAGTAGATCGTCACTTTTCTTGTAGATTTAAATTAATTGCCGCTCGGGGACGGCGACAAAGAAAGAAGAAATAAGAGTAGCCTCCCGACGCTCGGGCGAAAGGATGGCCTTTCGCTGATGCTTGAGCGGCCGCGCGCGCAGCTCGCACGGTTACGGTTGACCAGCCCCGGGCATCTTTGCTGGCCCCGGGATGGAACAGATGGAACAGACGACGCGCTCACTAGTGTGGTGGCCTTTGGTGGTCTAATGGTTCTACACAGAACCACCCAAAACCGACCCCCTCAAAGGGGAAGGAAGGGTGTACGGGTGCACAACAACATTGTGCGGGTGAAGGAACGCATGTTTGCCACTGCTTTTTTTTTGCTCGCGTTTGTAGTACGAGCTGGTTAACTTATTCGGTGTCGAATTGAAACCATTCTGGCGCGTCTGGCACGGGAGAAGCTGCAATTAAAGCACAGCGTTTCGTGTCGCACGGTGATCATCATCTGCTCAGCGAACGCCGTGCCGTGGAGTACATTAATCGCCTGCCGGACACCGGCGGCCGTAACCGACACCGAGTCAATATTTGCACAGTATATATAGCAACCCGGTGCAGCTGGAGCTTGGGGCAACCAAGTGCAAAACGTGACGCTGATCGTGAATTTTATTTCTTTGTGACAATCAACAGCAGCAGCAGCCGTGCCGTGCCAGCGGCCGGGTTTTAGTGGATGTGTAAACATTGCACCGACCGTGCCACCATCCAGGGCAGTGTGTCGGATTCTTCCGGTGTTTGCCACAAGATTAATTTTACATCAACAACAAATTAAGCAACAAACAAACGAGAAGGATGAGTGTGGGATGGGTGGTTCGTTGCATGAGGAGATGTATCAGTCAGAATGCCTTTTCTCTTGCAATTTCTTGTAGTTCAAGGTTTTTTTTTTTAATTTGCATTAAAAACAATTCAAAGCGTTAAATAGTCTCCGGTTGTTTGGACAGATGTTCTTTAGAGCAAAAAAAATGCTAGTAATTGAGTAGAGCTTTTCTGTTCTCTATTATGTTACCAGTCTTTTGTTCTCTTATCCAACATTAAAGATTTCGTAATCTGGTTTATTATTAAATAGATTAAAGTACAGTCGAATGTCGATTATCCGTACAGATCAGGGAATCGACCCTGATAAGTGGATATCACGGATCATAAAAA
Source organism: Anopheles rivulorum (assembly GCA_018908115.1). NCBI lineage: Eukaryota > Metazoa > Arthropoda > Insecta > Diptera > Culicidae > Anopheles > Anopheles rivulorum. Next base: position 19,179,028 of record STHB01000004.1, read on the forward strand.
CATCTAGTTTTGATGATATATATTAGTGTGTGATGGGGATGATTTGTAGAATTTATAACTCTTTTTCTGTAAATTTGTAAAAACTTAGTTCGCCAAATTGATGAAATGAGCAGAAAAAGTTAGGACTGAGCTCTCTTAGTGAGTGTAAATAGTCCTACTGCAGTACCGTGAGTAATTGAGTTACATGAGCATGAGTTACCTGAATTGCAAAATTGAAGAAATTGACAAATGGCACTCACGCTTGCAAAAGTGACTTAAGTTCTTGAAAACGTAATTTGAGTGCCAGCAAAAACTTAGAAAATTGTTTTGCGCTCGCAAAAGATACCGTGGCTCAGAAACCAGGCGGTTTATACATAAAATTATGATAAAATATGATTTATTACACCACAAGATATGTGAAAACAAAAGTTCGAATTTTTGTTTTTGAATTCTTAATTCTTCTTTTTACCGTCATAGATTTTGCAAATTATACGTCAAATGGCATTTGAAACTCTGGCTTCATTTCTACACGGATAAACCGACGCCCAGGTGCAAGGCATCCGGATAATCGACATATTTGTTTTACCTAATTCTTTGGCATCTTTTTACTATTTATTTATTGGTTGTTTTCATTAAAAAAGACATTTTCTATCTTTTATTCTGCTAATCAAAAATCTATTCACAGCAACAAAACTATTCCATCAAACTAATTAACTATCAAACTAGCCTCACTATTTACCGACCGGGTCAGTATGGTCGTTTTGTTCTTGCAACAATCTGCTCTGAACCTCCTGAGTAATCGCCGACATGTTTGCGTCTGCTGGGGATTACCGTACGCCTCGTGCCGGTCGCTAGTTTCACCCCATATCTTCCTTATCAACGCAATGTTATCCGTAAGCTTATAAATGCATTTCATCACGGTGGAATGCAACGTTACCACTGGCGTAATCTGACTCATCCGACCTTCCAATGCGCGACTCCGTTTCCAGAGATCTGCATTCCGGCACTCATAAAGCGCGCAAGTTAATCATTCCGCCTCACGGTGATGTCCCTTGATTTACCCTTGATCTTACCAGCGACGGTGAGTAATTCATCCTTTTTTTTTTCTTTTTTACCGGCGGGGGCCCATTGTGGTGTGGATTCTCCACAAAACGTCATCGATCTCGTCCGCTTGCCAGCTGGCTGTTGGATTGTTGTTTTTTTCTTTTCCTGCTCTCTCTCTCTCTCTCTCTCTCTCTCTCTCTCTCTCTCTTTCTCTCTCTCTCTTTCTCTCTCTCTCACTCTTTCCGCTGAACGTTCAGGCACCTTCACCGCTAGCAAACGAACAGAAGCACTGTCAGCGTTTTACTGCAAACCTCCGCGTATAATAGCCGGACGAAGCTGCTTTTAATCAGATTTACTCTGGCAAAGCTGTAAAATCCCCAACCAACCACGGCCGAAACGGATGGCGTTCTCGCCACACGCTCCGTGCGGCCACGGGGCCCGTTCGTCCGTGTGCTCGTGGCATCCGCTTGATGCCCAGCGGGAGCACACGTACACACGTGTATGTGTGTGTGTGTGTGTGTGTACGATTCGCCACCGCAATGGTGGGTGGCTGCGGCACAACCTGAGACAAACGATGAATAAGTTGCACAAAAATAATGTTGCAAACAATCCACTGCTCCGGCAGTGCGCAGCGAAAGCGGGAAAACAATACCATTTGTTCGCTCTTTCTTTCTCTCTCTCTCTCGGACTAACGGCACAGAAGAAGAAAACAATTGCTTAAATGGGGAAATGTTTTGCTCATAAAATTGCGAAAGAAAAGGATAACAAGGCAAACCAATTGCGATTGCGATGAGGCGGGAACGGTGTTGGAGTTGGCACCAGAAGCGCGCACCCAGCAGTAGTGGCAGTTAATTAAATAGTTTAATTTTATTCTCGCGACAGCGCGACTCACATAAAACGACGGTGCTGTTGGTGGTCGTGCCCGGATGGAAAGTTTTTCTTTCCGTGCCCATTTCTTCACCGCTTCAAGCACCAGGTGAATTATGAATTCGCCCAACATGCCCTGGTTGGGCAGAGCAGCAATCTGCTTCCAGCTAGAACATTATGCTAGCGTGTCGTCTAAGAACGGTAGCTTTGCAGGGTTTGCACGTTAACATTAATTTCTTCTGTTTCAGGGCCAGAGCAGCTAAAAATCACTCGGCCCATCCTCGGCATGTCGGTAGTGGCGCCCAAAGGGACTAGCAATCCCACTAAATCCTTCGATGATAGTGCGTCGGATTTATTTTGATCTTTATAGCTTTCCCTGCACACTGTATCTGTGGGGATCTAACGTCCCAACGTGTGTGTGTGTATAGGGGTGGGTTTGGTGGTTCAATTGTGTCTTACCGTGACGCTTCTTACCACAAGGACACCGCACATGCACAAGCGGATTGCTAGCGGCCATCCCTGGTGGGCCGATCGTTTCGGTTCAGTGCTGCCTTTGTGTCGGGGTTGGGACATTTTCATAGAAACCGGGATTAAGTCGCTGATTGTTACGATTTCCCTTTTGTGGCGCAACGCTGCTCGGGCGTGTGATGAGGCATCTTTATGTTCATTCTTGCCCTGCGTGCGAATGTGCTGCAGATGTAATATTTTTACATCCTCACCGTATCGCGTACGCGGTTAGACAAGTCTTCCTGTGGCTGTCATGTGACGGGCATCTCGCAACGATCGCGACCATTGGTTTGCTTTAATCAGCGCAAAGCGCGTGCGATACGTGCTACATTTCATCGGAAAAGCAGTGTTTTATAAATATCCGACCGGTGTTAAATAATTGCTGACATTTGACGTAAATCGGTGTGAAACATCAAACAAACTTCATAAATTGGTGTGTGCGTGTGGGTTTGTTGTTTAAGTGGTATGGTCTTGAACCAATTTTGCTCAACGCTGAAATAACCGACATTGTTATCATTTTTTTAAGCAATTTGTGCAATTATGAGCTTCGCCTTTATTAGCTCCTGTAAACCTGTAAAAAATGCTTAAATCTCTTTTTTGAAGTTTTACATATTTGAAAATGAATTAAAAATAACATTCGCTCAGTAAGATGTTATATACAATTAACATACAAAAAAGCATAAAATGGTATCGAAATTTAGCATTGCATTTACTACTAGGAACTACCATTGTGAATTCTCAAATTGGTTTTGCAAGAATCTACCAAAACCAAAGTTGACATAAGAACCTTCAGATAATTGAACGTGTAAAATTGAGTAAAACGGGCTCCATTTTTTACCTATTTACAAAGGAGCGTCATTCATGCAACTTCTGTTAAATATCAAATTTAATATTGCTTTAGTCCTATACTTCTATTGAACTAAATGTTCAAGTATAAAATTTATACAATGTTTTCATGAAGTCAAAAGATATTTCTCATCGCCGTAAGCTTTGATTAGCAGGACATAAATAACGATCGCTTGTAATGAAGTTACTCAGGAAATTCTACCTCCTTCCGAATATCTCCAGGATTTTTATAGCAAATTTTACAAATTTCGGAAAGCCATCAAACATTATCAACCATCGCACTTAAACGTAAATCTCGACGTAAGATTGTCCAACCTTGTTTATCCATCTTGAGCAATCAATATTATGTACCGTAATTACTTGTGGTTCCTCCAAAGCGCACCTCATAAACCTTAGTCCCCGCGAGTGGATGTACATTATTATCTGCTTAAGGGCACAGGGAATGTTTCACCCCGATTAAAAAAAAAACGCACCCAAAGAGCGATGGTTTAATTATGACATAACTGCAGTACCGACCGCTGCTTCCGCATCCAGGCGCCATTCAACACACACACACACCGTGATCAATCACACTTTAGGGCCGTCACAGATTTTCGTCAGCTTATCGATCATAAAATGTTGCGGATAACGCTGAAGCAAAACCGATAAACGGTTCGCGCCTGTGTCGTAAGCACTGCGTTGGCCCGCTGTCTCCGAAAAATGTGTCCCGGGGTTTGTCTTTATCTTATGACAAAAGGCCCGGTCCATAATCCTACACGCACTCGTCCCAAACGCAGTTCGGGACCTTTATCTCGCTTGTTCGAACACAGTTGTCCCCTGGCAGCATTGCAGCATTGTTCCCCTCCAGGTGGGGAGGTTGGTCTAGTTTAAGGGTTTGTTCTTTCGTTTCGCTTTTGTTTGACGCTATTACCTTGACACATTTCCGAACGGTGGAAATGCAGCAAAGGGAACCACAGCGAGTAGCGCAACGCTTTGCTTAAGCTGTCAATAATAATTACGTTAACTCACTTGCGCCGTATGCACCCACGTGGAGCGTCTATCTCCACGTAGGAAGGTTGGAAGTTTATAATGTACACTACAAGCAGAAGTTAGCAAATGCAAAGAAATTGAGCACCGTACAGCACCGGGTGGCCCATAGACATGAGCATTTAATCATCCCGAAAGGGCTCACCGTAACTTCGCCTTCGATGAAAGGTTTAACCAGTCGCTCGCCGTCTGGGAAGCTCATTTGTTTTAAGCGATCGTTCCGTGTCCGGCTCGGTACACCAAGGGATAAAAGGGTGCGCGCAAAACAAAGGGTCGTGCGGTGAGGGAGGTGGAGGAATGGGGGGGGGGGGGTGGTTTTACGAGTTTCTAAATTCCTTTGCGCTTTTTCAGACGACGACGACGTTCTGATGAGGTCGAAAAATATTGCACACTCAAACCCTGTTTCGTCCCATTCGGGCGGTCAAAGTAAGGGTGAAATTCTTCCCCTCCCTCCCCCACACCCCTCCAACACCACCCCCGTTCTCCCCAGCTTGCTGCCCGGTTACCGGTGGTACAAGGGTAAAAATAGACATTTTTCAAAAAACTCAACCAGCGTCCATGCGGTTTAGTTTAGGTTTAGACTGGCAATTGCGCGTGCGCCACGTGGTTTTGCAAAACATGCGGGATATAGAAAAAAAAGTGGGGTGGAGGGAATGGCCAGGAAAGCATAGTTGCATGCGTATAATGAGGCGTCTTTGTTTTTTTTTTGAGGGGGGTGGTGGGGGTCTCAAGAAGATATGTTTCATACCGAGCTTGAAGTAAGCAAGAATCCGCTCAGAATCCGATCGAGACATTCAAAACACTATTAACAGAACCCGGTGTTCGCCTTATCGCCTGCTGGTGTGTGGGTTTTTGTGTGTGTGTGTGTGTGTGTGTGTGTTCTGTCTAATCTTACGCACCATTTTCGTCATCGGCGGCGATCCATTTCGTTGAACTACCGCGTAACCTCACGCGAACCATAAAGCCACCCAGCACGAACTCGCGCTCTGTTGGGGCGAGTGCATGAAATCGGTTTCGCGGTTTCGGGTGTTTATCGTGCGGGCGACAGTACTGCCTCACCTCAGGCCATGCTCGTTAAAAGCAACGCAAGCAATGGTCAGCGGTTCGCTGTGGTTTAGCGCATTTTTGCCAGATCCAAACGCGTAAAATCCTGCTTTTTTTCTCTTCTTTCTTCTCATTCTGTTATCACCCGGCAAACGTTGAGTTGTCTTCGCAGCGAGTTTTCGCGCGCGACCCTGCTGAGTTGACACCGGGGAGGTTGGTTGGTTTTTGAGGTAGCGATACGCCTTTTTTTCAATGATGCAAACCTTACCATCGGAGTTCAATTGGTTCCACGTCTGGGCCCAATTATCTCACCGCTCGCTGCAGTCGAAGAATGGCGAGCAAAAACTGCCTCAAGACAACACAAACTGCAAACCGTTCCTTCACCGTGCCATGCCAAACACGTGAGAATGTACGCCCGCTAGAACGGGCCAGCCGTCGATCGTTGATTGATTAGTGTTAATTGAATTACGGCGTTCGAATTCGGGGAGTGAAGTGACACGAAACGAGCGAAACCACGGCACGGGAAGACGCTTCCCGGTTGGTCGTTTGGAAGATGAAAGCGAAATGGAAGAAATAACAATCTATCCCATCCGCAAGAAAGAAAGAAAAAAAACTCCCACGGGCATGCAGCGCAGTCCGATAGCAGGGAAAGTTTTGTGCCTTCGTTTCCAACATCCAATCCTCGCACTGCGTACCAAAGGAAAGCCCTTTTTTATTGTTTATCACGAAAGCATGTTTCATCGGTGGTCGGTTGGAGTGTGTTTTTTTTCTTCTTTATTCTTGCTTTGTTTGCATTGGAGATTCCCCATCGAAAGCAAACGAATTAATGCGAAAAGTTTGGCTTTCGTCTTCTCGTTTTTTTTTTTTTTTTGTGGGAGGAAACGCTCATTGTTTTTGGGTAGCCGCTTCGGTCAATACTCTTGGATAGAAGTGGCTGCAAGCGTTAAAGAGGAGTTCCATATCCTGGCAAATTGTGGGGATCTCTTTCTCACTCTCCCATTCAACGAAAGGAAACACTTCACGGGCGCGCCCTTGAAAAACGCGAAGGACTTTTGGGGAAATACATTTCCATGGTCACGCGAATCCCGAACCAGACGTTTTGCATCCAAGCATTCAAATTCGATAGAAGTGAAGTCTTATGCTTTTGTTTGTTCGCCGATCCGCTTTTCGGGCATTTGTAGCGCCATCGCACAAATAGCTTCGAGGGTCATTCGATTATTTACACTTCGCTTCGCTTCCCAGGGAGACAGTTTTAAGTTAAAAGCTGCTTTTCCTGGTTTTTCCTCTTTTTTATGATTATTACTGAAAAGTGATCAATGCGTATCGATCGTATCGTCAATATGGGAAAACCTGTTTCGTAACTCGCTTGCACCCTGTACCAGTGCTTGCCTATTAGGACGGCCATCAGTTTAGCGCATCAATCATATGGCCGAATGGGTGCCATTTTTCTTTTCGCCATTTCAACATTAAAAACCTCTATAATCAAATCAAATTACCCTTTTTTTCTTTGGTGCCCCCTGCGTTGGCCATGATCGCGTTCGCTCATTAGAGCCAACACCGTACGCGTACGGTGAAATGTGACTCCATTTAGCGTGGTAAAGATCATGTTCGGCTAATTTTAGTTAGAAAGAAGAAAAAAGACACAGTTTACGTTGTGTAACGGGAAACCAGCTGTCCCACCCGCTGCCAAGCCCTTCTCCCTCCCCTCCTGCCCTCCCTAAAAGCTGGAAGAAAAATAAATTTCGAAAAAAATCGCNCTTTGGTGCCCCCTGCGTTGGCCATGATCGCGTTCGCTCATTAGAGCCAACACCGTACGCGTACGGTGAAATGTGACTCCATTTAGCGTGGTAAAGATCATGTTCGGCTAATTTTAGTTAGAAAGAAGAAAAAAGACACAGTTTACGTTGTGTAACGGGAAACCAGCTGTCCCACCCGCTGCCAAGCCCTTCTCCCTCCCCTCCTGCCCTCCCTAAAAGCTGGAAGAAAAATAAATTTCGAAAAAAAATCGCGCATTTAATGACAACCTGTGATAATTAACCAGGTTCTTCTATTTTTTAGCAAAAGATCGAATGGGACATGCATGCACAACGTAATTGCCAAACGTTTGTGCCACGCTGTTCGTTACCTTGACTCCGGGTGTGTTCGGTGTAGTTTCTTCTGCTCTGCTCGGGGTTTGGGTTGATATTTCTTAATTTTAGTAGCAGCGTCCAATAAATCATCATCGCTTCGAAACAGGCCTAATGTTATCCTTTGCCGATCGGTGAAGATGATGAACTTTACAAACGGTGCCGGACTCTACTCTGCTTCCCCGTCACGCCTGTCCCTTTGGGGCGGTCATGTTCCGAAGGTTCCGCGGCGGAAGCCACGCAGCGCCGCAGGAATGTCTATAAATTTCCCGATCGCCCAACAAACATCTCACTGGTCCGGCTGACATTTATCGATCGAAAACGATGCGCCCGCTGGTGGGGTTGGTTTGTTTTACGTTTATCACCCCCCCCCCCTCCCTTCTCCCCCCTTCAAAAGACGGTGCTTCAACCCTTCAGACACCAGACAGCACCAGACGGGCGGACAGAACAACCCGCCCCGGGGAGGGTGGGCGTGTGTGTGTGTGTGTGCGTTCGTCCGGTTAAAAAGAGCGACCACGATGGGAGAGATTTAAGGAGAGCATGATGATGATGATGTGTATGTGGAGAGAATTATAAGGGATGAACACCAGCTGGTCACGCCGACCATCTCCACCGGTCACACACACACACACACACATGATCAAGCGACCCGGGTAGGACGACGCCACGACGGGCGTGTGCTGCAGGCGCAGGCTGGGTGCAGGTTATTATTAACACGCTTCTCTCTGTCTCTCTCTCTCTCTCGGTCCCGCAAGCTGAGCCAAATGCGGCCGCCCGGTCTGAAAGCGTGCCAGTGAGCCAGTGGAGACCCAGGATGAGAGCGTGGCCAGACAGGCAATGGCGCGAGTGCTGCTTAGGGCATGCGCCGAGCAGTACGGGTCGCGACTTCCGCTGCAGCTTCTTTTAGACTTTATTTTTAGTCGACCCAAAGGTGCTGCCGAGTGTGGAAGTGTCGCCGTCACCGTCCGTGGCGTCGCTGAGCTGGTGTTTGTGTTTTTTGCGCTCGTTTTTTTTTCTTCTTGTTTTTTCATCACAACCGGGATATTCAGAAACGTCCGCCCCCCCTCCCTCCCCTCTGTCCCCCTCTCGCGCAAGGACTCGTAGTGTCTGATGGGACTGTAGGTTAATGATGGAGCTGTAAAGGCTGGAAATCGGATCTTCCTTTGCTGCGATTATGTGCTTTTGGTGAAAACAGTGTCTTTACGTGAAGAGTTTCTCCTTTTCCGGACAGAAATCCCAACCGATCATGTGGAAAATGCGAACCAGTGGAAAATGTTAACCGTGCCTAGAAATCCTTACCAGGAGTTAACTTACCAGGGTTTTATTTTCTTTATTTTTACAACTCCTCCTCGAAGGGAACGCTCGAGAATCGCCAGCCTTGGATCACTCGTTAAGCACCACCTGTCAAAAACGGGCAGGCATTCGCATTACCACTGCTATCCGAGCCTGCTCGACGCGTCTACAGTGACAGTGCTCCGACAGAACTCTTTCTCGGCCCGAATCTCGGTCCGATCGCTGCGATGATTCTCGCTCACCAACAAATCACGGGGTATTCGGTCGAACGCTAAAAACAGGTGGGTCCTAGAGAAATGATGAGTTCCCACTGTCCCATGCGAAATGTGACCCACGTTCGGTACGTGCCTGTGTGTGCGATGGTTTTTTTTTTGTTTGGTGTGATGTGTCCGCCAGCATGCGAAAGGAAGAATGTAAATAAGTGAAGCACACTAACCACGAAGGAAAGAAAAAAGTAACAGTGGAGTAAGCAAAAAACCCCGCTGTCTAATAATAGTGTGTCCGGCATTAGACAAGGCAAGGTGATCGCTGTGTCTGTCGATACAGGGGGTTTGCTTTAATCTTCGTTCACTTTCGCCCACCGCCCACCGGTCTGGTGGGAAAAGATCGTCCTTTTCGGGGGTTTTTTTTTTTGTTGCTGCCGTGTTTCATCTCGTGCCACATGATTTCGGCTAGCGTAGTGTACCGTCCGTTTGATCTTTGAGCTTCACATTTGAAAATATTTGCAGCTGGTGCGTACGAGTTTTGTGTGTCGGTTTTTGTAGGAAGCGTTTAACATTAAACCAAGAAATATGCCATTAAAAACTCAGTGCCCAGTGTAGCGCGGCTGTGAAGAAGAGTGAAGTGCGTGCTAATTCAAACATCGAGCTAAATGTCTATGAATGTTGAGTGCGTTGCGAGGAAAACAACAAACAAACAAGACAAGAGGTGTGAGAGAGGGTGCGGGAAAGGAGAGTGAAAAAAAATGTTTCGGGTAGCGAAAATGTGCAAAGTTATGTGTAAATCGCAAAGCGACTTGGGCAGAAATGCCTGACGCAATCGGTGCGTTACCAATTTTTGCCAAGTCCCAGTGCGAATTCGAGAACTGTCGTTGCTTGGTTGTGTTTTTCGCTTTTTCTTACAGTATGCGTAATTGTTAACGTGAAAGACAGTGTAACATATTATCTGTGCCTTGTTACGTTAATCTTGTTTGATATCAAATTTTGGAAGCAATTCCTTAGTTTTTGAATCAATTCTTATCTTCCATCCAATCAACAGCACGCTGACCCGTTTACCAAGTGTGTATGTGTGTCTGCGTGTCTAAGTGTGTGTGTGTAAAGCATAGCAAAACGTGACCACGTGTGAGTTCTCGCGAGTGTCATCCTGCAAACCGAGAGTGTCCCTGCAGCCGTAGAGATCTCCAATAGCGTCGCCGATCGCCGCAAACAAACTCCAGGCAAGCTCCGGGAAGTTTCGCCAAGTTTGGCACGCAGAAGATAGGCGGTGCGGTATCGAGCCGGTCGTAATGTGAGTCTCGCTATCTCGCCCGGTTTTTGCGAGATATGGAATTAACCCGGCATCGGTGCACCCAGTGGTGGAACGGATACGACGCGAGCCGCAGTTAGCAGCAGCGTTCCGAACGAAACAGTAGTAGCGTGTACCAGTGGCGTTTTGCGCCATCTTCCCTGCTCCCTTTCTCTGTGTGTGTGTGCGCGTTTATATCACGCATTTGTGTTTGTGAGTTGCTGCCCGGCAGTACAAGAATATAACAAAACGACCGGGAAAACAAAGGCACTTCCGCAGCGGAAACGGAAGCTTTGGTGGTCGGTTTTTGTCACAGTGACGACCGGATCGGTTTGTTTCCGTGCACCACCAGTGGGCCGAAAGTGCTGTGCGCCGTACCTTCCGTGTATGTGATCGTGATCGTGATCGTGTTTCGTGGATTTCTTCCGTTTCGTTTCGTTTGTTCCGTCGCACAGCAGACGGGTTCGCGTTCGCGCTCACCGTTAAAGCAAAAAGAGGCCCGGCTCGGGAATCCATCCCATAAAAACCACCATCCCAGCCCGAAAGTACACACCGCTGACAGGCGTCGTCGTTCCACGGTTTGGGTGTCGGCAGTTGGCTCCAAAGAAGAAGAGCACGACGCAAGATCCCCCCCTGCAGTACGGCTTCCGGGTGCATAACGGACAGAGGAGATTTTTACAATTCCCACGAGAACCAGCACCGTACCTAGCTTTGGCACTCATAAGAACCTCCACCTACACCTTGTGCTGCTACGGCTCCGAGCGCGCGCATATCTTAGCCTGCCGAACTGCTGCTGTACACTGTAGCGCCTGCAGTAGAAGTGTGTAGTAGATTTGTGCCAGGCGCCTTTTTTGATTTTTCTGCTAGGGTCCCTTGCGTTCCGCAGCTCACTAACGTAGCGCGCCTAGTGTAAATAACGCTCCTAGTGCCGGATATATTTTGTGTTTTTGGTTTTGTTTTGGGTTAGTTTTTTTTTCGTGTGTTTCCGTCTGGAAAGATCTCTGCAAACAAAACGCCAACTCACTCACCAAGACCCAGCAACGGAGCTGTCGCTGTCTAGCTGTAGCAGTAGTGCAAGCGCCACAATCTAACCGCAACAAGCATCGCATCCAGTTTGCCAAAGTTTCGTAGTTGCGCTTTGCCGCTCGTCGCTTGCCACACAACAACTCGTACCGGCGACGGCTCTCCCATTGGACCGAAACCGGCCAGCAGCACTCACGTACCTCCGTAGTAGCGCGTCAGGCAGCCAAAAACCATCCAGCAAACCATCACCGGTAGTTCCGATAGTGTAGAAACCTAGGAGCCGATTACTGTCACACAAAATACGCCCGTATACGCAAGCGTATCACCACGTAAAAGCACTAACGACTTGTTCAAAATCCTGAACTTGTACTGT
>STHB01000004.1:19195658-19197465 GCA_018908115.1 Anopheles rivulorum
TTACTGAGTGCACCGGTAGTTCATGCATAATGCAGAGTCCTTAGTATCGGACGGTTTTCTCAACCCCAAACCGTGGTTCACGTTCGATTGGATGTGTCGGATTGGCGATAGTTGACGTTGGACGTGCTATTAGATGGAACAGGTTCTCACCTGGAACGGTTTATTGCATCGCTCACCACCCACTAGGGATGGGTGTGAAAGGTGATATGAATCGTTTCGGTGAATGCGCTCCATACAGCGACTCGATTGGGCCCCGTTTTGAGACCCCGATTGGACGCTAACAGACCCAGGCAGACAGAGTCACCTGTTGATTGGTGTGACATTTTATGATTTGATGTTCTTTTTTTGTTGCTTTGCTCGTTCTTGCGTTAATTGTTTTATGGCCTTAAGGAGATATGTATTACTGGGAAATTGAAACTGTGCCTCATTTGTAGCCATCATACTGTCATGGGATTGATAAATGTTTGTAAATAATGAAAATGAACAAAATAATTGCGTTAGATAGCTCGATAAACAAAACAATTCGTCACGCAAACTCCTCCAAACCGGAGATGGACCTGGAGATCAGTCATATCTCATATTCCCGAGTTCGGTGCCCCTTGCTGTGCGGTGAAGCAACCCCCCCTTCCACTCTCTCATCACAAATATTCCAGAACTGGCCCAAATACTTCGCATCGCACAAATATTCGTACCATCCACCCAGACATACGGCCGAATATTTCCCGAAAGGTGGTCCGCTGGGAACCGAGTACCGAGCAGTAACTGCACGGTACGACATGTTTATGTTCATTTTTCTTCATTTGCTCTTCCTGGTATCATTTTTCTTTGCCAGCCGTGGCTGGTACTGGCGCGACCCCACGACCAGTCGGTCCAATATTTTCTGCCGGGCGTGGAACCCACGGACCGATTTGCTTGAACCGGAAGTGAGACGTGACCGGACATCGGGCCCGGGAGTGCGGACGGACCGGGGAACATTTTGGCGACGGCTGTGTTCCTTTGTCCTGTTCCTGGCGAATCCCTTTGGGGTCGTCGTTGGACGCCACGGTGTTCGTTCTGCTTTCTTTTCCAACGACGGCCGCTTATGCCGCTGCTTTGCCACTGATGTTGGTGTATGTCGTATATTCTACGAAAAGACTTTACAAGTCCTTATGCTACTTCAGCCCGGAGGGAAAGCACGGTACATCTTCCCGGTGCGCCTGGGTTGGATATGGTTTTGGAGGAGGAGGAAAGAGGTTGCGACCTCCACTTTCTTACCTTTGTGTAAGGATATCGATCGTCTCGTCCCGTTCCGTGTCCAATCGAGGCCAAACCGGTCGTTCTTTAACGACTACACACGCCAGACCGTGTAGTCCGTAATCCGTAAGCCCTACGTGCAAAGCCCTTCGGCCGTTATAGCAAGGGAAAAGTGGAAATATATACCAACACACATACACACACATACACGCAAATATCCACAAGCGGTAGGGTACCGTTTGCCTTACCCTGTACAGTGCCCCTTTCGTCATCATCTTTCTCTTGCACCAATTTTGGGTCAGGGCACCGGATGAATGGTGGTACGCAGTAGTAGTAATTCAACGGTGCGAGCACCTCACCTCACCAACCGGCTCTCATCGGCTGACGCGGTTGAATGGATGCGCTACATCCAGCCGACGACCGACTAATCAGTGATTAAATGAGGTTAGACCGTACCGGAGCTGAGCGGCCGACAGGGACCTGGGGTTTTGCGGAAAGACTCTTCAAAATCAATTTGCTACATCCATCCTGCGCAAGCGAAACAACTGCGGGACCGAAAGTGAATTTCCATGGG
>STHB01000004.1:19226898-19237854 GCA_018908115.1 Anopheles rivulorum
GTGGATATTGTGGGTGGTTTGTGGTTTGGCATTGACAAATTGGCAGGATTGCGGGGGCCTATTTTTGCCACGGTAACTGAATTAAGGGTAACGAAACATTTTCGAAACAGGACCAAATATCGACCGTTACTACCTGCTACCGACGGTACCGATAGTACGAAACTTTTGACAAGTAAAATTTGACTCTGCATTCCACTTCCGGGATGGTTTCCTATTTCGGCTATCGATCGAAACTTTGCCATCAGCTCCTGCTGGGAAACCACCACACACACACATACACAAACATACGCCACCCGGAAGGCGATCATTTTTTACGATTCGAGCTCACTGACGAACAGGGGGTCTGCCCCAGGAATAGGCAAGCAGATTCAATTCGATACAGCGTTCCATGAATATTGAGCTGCCGGATCAATTCCGCTAGCGAAACCATTTTGTGATAAACCGAGACAAGCGCACGGTCGCGGGCAAAGTTTTTTGGTATTTGGGCCCATGTTTCGACACGGGTCATCTGCTTGCGACGGGTATTCGGGCATGGGAACACCCATGGGAAAACCCGTGCTGTTCGGACCAATAATGACATTCAGCAGACCGAAGCACCAAAGCACCAACGTTGAACCCCAGGACAATGATGAGATTGAACCAAATCGAGAAGGTTTTTTGGTGCTTTTTTTTTCGTTGGCACCAATCTTCCACTCCGGAAGGTGGATCTTTACCGTACCGAACGACGGCGCGTGCAACTCTTCTGGCAAAGCAAAATGGAGCAAAGGAGCAGCAAAACAAACTGGGAATGGTTTCTAATAATGACCCAAGTCGTTCGGTCGAATTGTTTTGCAACAGCCAGAAGTTTCGAGTGCCGACGTCGTCGTCGTTCAATGTACTGATGATTGGAGGAATTTTCGCGACAGTTTCATAAAATTAAAGTGCCCAGGAAAATGGAATACTGCTTCAAATGTAGAAGATGCCAGATTCGTTAAGCTTTAAGATAATCCAAGCAAGAATACATGATCATCAGAAGTATAATGTAGTTAAACGAGGAACTTAACACAGATGTCCAGATATTCAAGGATTTCTGCTATTATGTCATATGTTGGAATTTATTGTAGACGCTAAAGATATTCATTGTTCAAGGTGTAATCATGTGTGTGAACAGTGAAATATAGAATATGGTTTATTCTTTTCAATAATATTTTCTTGCTTTCAATCATCCCCCCAACAAATTATTTATAACTCCAGCGTTACGATATCTTCAAGTTAGATGACAATTATAAACGAGTTTCTGATTGAAGGCGATAGAATACATGCATCCCATGTGTCACTCAAGAAGTCTTAAATAAGCAGTACCTTATATATTGAAGCTACGGCAACGATATCTCGAATATCCGAGGACCTCCGATAGTCTTTTTGTAAGTGGTAATGATGGTTTTTTTTACCCAGAAGAGCAATTCACATCAATTCTGTTTCACCAATTTACTTTTATCAACATATTACTGATCACTTACGAAACAATTTCTTCCTGAGACTCAACTTTCTCTATCATCTTGGTGCCATTTTGATTTACTCCTTACTTTGACAAATTAACTAAACTGTCACCCGTTCGCAACTAGCCGCAACATCGATCATCCTCCATTTAAAGGTTAAAGTTTTTCCGATACAACTGTTCCATGGTATCGCTCGGAGTCGTATATTACCAGCGTTCCTTACGTTCTATTTCCCCATGGACCAACATCAGTACATTAGCTGAACGATCGACTCGAGCTTTTATTAACCAAGCGATGATTAATGAGATTATGGCCTCGGGGCCTATCATTGGTTCAATTATTTCCCACCCAAACTCGCTCTCTGCTGGTCCGGCTTAGCAGACCCATCAAGATCCGTCTCTAGAGGAAAGTAAACTAAAGAAACAAAAAACAATCTTACACCCTAATAATACCGCACGCGTCTGCAAAATCAATGTTTTGCGTTACACTGATGCTTGATATTGGTTTCTCTCTTTTTGTTTTCGTTCCAATTGCCCAAAACAAAATTAATCCCAATCTTTCGTGGTATTAGCGAAAGTAAAGCTAAACAAAACAAACAAACGAATTGTCCACCCCGGGTCCGGTTGGCATCATGCAAAGCATTTAGAGGTTTAGCGTTTTACGCCTTTTCTCGGCCTCACTTGGATTCACTTCATGCCAGAGATAAGGAAGAGTCGACTACTGCTTAAGACGTGTGGCTGGAGTTTTACCACTTTTTTTTGCATTTATTTGCTGCTCGCTCGTTATTATTTCAGTCCCTTCTCAAAACATGCCACGGTATCATAAATTTCTCCTCAAGCAGCACCACTTTGACTAAGACCTTTTTTTGTTGCTGCTGTTGTTTGCTGTTGCTACGCTAGACATGAAACCTTGTCTTGACCTTCCGTATCGCGCCGTACAGTTTAGCGTCTTTGTGGCTGTGTTTAGCCGTTTTTTTTTTTGTTGCTTCCTTCTCGTTTACTAGAATCTTTTTCTCACTCTGTCCAGTTTCATACATGAGCCACTTTTTTATACGGCCCTTTTCGTAATTTTTTTTTTGTTGTTGTTGCCTCACGCCTATCTTTTGCACCGGCCGTTCGTCCTGGATGGGTTTCTTTCCGCTTTTGTAATCATATTAAATGAAATAATAAATTAAGATAAGTTGCAACCCCAAAACAAAACAAAAAAAAAAACGAAAATTACCTTGCGCCGTCTTATCCACTCCGTGCATCCACTGGACGAATTGTTATTTTGCGAAGCGTCGAGGCAAAATGGTTAGCTTTATGTTTCACGTTGCCCTCATTGCCCTTTTCGCTTGAAACGAACTTGAGAAATGGGAGTTAAAATGTGAAACCCGCTTCCAGGTTTTCCCCAATAACGAGTCCATAGATTGCCACGGGCGTGACGTGTCATGTCACGCAAAACAGTTCCTTCCCGAGTCCTGCTGTCCAACTCTATGGTACTGTTTATTTATTTATACATTAAACACTTTTGCTGCTGTAAGGGATTATGATGCTAAGCTTCCAACTTTTCCAGCGACGGCAACGATAATGGACGTTGCGCAACTACACCGAACACAGGAATTTGTGGTGTTTTTTCGCATAAGAAATAAACGCCTTTTCAACTCAACTCAATAGTTTAACTTTTTTTCTGGCACTTTTTTCCACGGTAATAACTCAACTGTACAGTTTGGTGAACACAACACTCCATACTTTGCTTTACGCTGTCTCATTAAATTCTGGAAAGGATTTACCTTCGCCTAGCAGACAAGGGGAGTTAAGACGCTCCAGAAAATGGAAACACGGGAGTACCTGGGAAGTCCTAATACCGTGGAGTAAAAGCAAAACCGTCATCTGACAGCCTGTCTGATGTTTTCCTATAATTTATGGACTTGAAAATTCATTCTCCACAATAACGGGCACTGTTGGGATCTGCTGCTCGAACTATCTCCCACGAGAGAATCCCAAGAAAAAAACTCTGGGACGCTCAAGTATTTCGCTAAAGTCCATCACCGTCCAATGTTTTTTGCACATTCAGGTGTTTATCTACCATTCTGGATTTCAGGATGGAATTTCAAATGTGCATTTTGGCGGATGGTCCCGGCTGTTGTTGGAGTCGCCGTTCGGAAAGCTGAACGAAGATTTGCTTGCAGAAGTAACTTATTTAGCGTGTGGACAGCGAGCTGTTGGCGTGCCTGTAAGCGCCAACTTTCGCTTCCAGTTGGTGGTGCATTAATTATGTTTTTACAAACACTTTTTGCACCGACGGTTGGCAGCAAAGAGTGCCTGTAATCTCCGAAAAAGTGGGAAATCTTGCCGGTCTATTTGTTTACAATGTAATGAAGATGTCAAATGATTCTTCTGCTGTTTGTTGGGGAAATATTTCAAATGTTCTTAATCATTTCACTTCCCATGCTAACATCATTTATCCGCAATCGGAAAAAAGTTTTCCCCATTGATTGAAATTTAATTCTTCTTGTCTTCGATCGAATCGAATCTTCCTTCCCATTCCAGTTTACACTAATCTTATTACCATACGAAAACACAGAAACCACTCCACTCCCAGCCTAAGGAAGTGCGGTGAACCGCGCACACAAAGACCAAAGTACCGGAACAACTCCAGCACCCAACGCCGTTCCCCGCGACCTTCCGCGCATTGTGCGTGGTCGTTATTGTCCTACTTAAAAATTGCCCACCGAACCGGAAGCAATCAGCAAGAGCATCACAATGCAATAAAAAGTGTGTCTCCCTGTAGCCGGCGGTGTGACAAAAGCCGCACCCGGCCACAAAACACACCCACAACACACAAAACACCGCAAATCTTCGGCAACGATCAGCATTATAAATTTATTGGTCACGGTAGCACCATTTTGTGCTGTCGGGTGGCATTTTTGCCACGTCGACACTTGCCTGGTGTACAGGATTTTGGTCCCCGCGTGACACTTGTGCAAAAGGTGGCCACCACCGAAGGTGGCTAATGGCTTTATCAAGATAATGAACGCCAGTCCCATTGTGAAGGCGTAACAAAGTTGGTCCGGTTTGTCGTTCATTTAGCTGCGAGATGATGTGTTGCTCTGTACGTGCAGCGGTTTACTTTTGCGAAAGCGATTAGAAATGATAAACGAGCAGAAATGGAGTGCAAAAAACACTGCTTTTTTGAATGCAACTACAGCAGTCAACAATCGTTGACGCTGCTAATGATAGTTGGTGCGAGAATTTAAGTAAAGTACAACTAATTGAAGTACTCTTCCTGCTGTTAATTGCATTCCGCTGCCATGTTTTCATGCGGAACGATTTGCAAAGGAAAGTTACACGTTTTACAAATGACCATTCTGGTGGGTGGTTTTTTGTACATGATGATACACCTTGCATTCCGTGTTCATGAATATTTGACTGTGGGTGGTTTGTGCTAATAGGCAAGCAAATGAAGAAGCATTTATTGCCTTCATTACACACACACACACCGGCAAAGGTTCTCAGTGGTGAATTATTTACCAACTAACATTACTTTTTGTGGAACTAATTTCTCAACCCAGCTTTATGTGGTGTAATTTAGCTTGCAATTCTTTTTAAAAACCATCACCCAACAATAAACGTGTACAATCCTGCTCTCAACAACATAAAATGTAGCACAATTTTATCCTATCTTGGAATTTATTTGCTTCGCCATTCATCCGTACAATCGCTGATATTTGTACGTCCGCGTTCTGATAGCCTAAGCTGGCTGAAATGATGGCCCGCTTACAGATAATAATTCCCACTACAGCGAATCACCACGAATACGCGGTAGTCATAAACCATCTTTTACGTCTTTATTGTGCACCTTTTCGCTCCGATGCGGTATGTCTGCCACAGTTCGCCCAGGAACAGTGCGATAGAACCCAAAAGCTTCATTGCAAGCTTACTTTGTATTGCGCACACAGTTTAGTAGCTCATATGAGTGTTTCGCTTTTTTAAATGTATAGTTCAATTGCACCCGTTTGGATGGAAGCTTAGGTCTCCATAACATGCAGCAAGTTTTTATTTCCGTCCAGTTGCGAAAGTTTCTGTATCCGCAGTCGTTAATAGTTACAGGGTCGATTCAATGCCAGCTTCATGATGGTGCAGCCACGGTAAAGTTTTGCACGGCGATACTTTGTATTTAATTGGATATATAAAACTTCATCTTCTCCTTATTCTGGTGTTACAAAACATGCAGAGGGTGCATTTAATCTGCAATTAATAAAATTGATAGAAAGTTTTAAGTTTCAATCGTTTATTTAATACTTTTATTTAATACTGTTGATGAGTCAGTAAATAAACCCTTTTTTTGTACAATAAAACCAACTACTTTGAATCGTTTTTTAATATATTAAAATTAACCTATTTAAAACTTTTTTTTATCTACAAAATCATCCAAAGGTTTAAAGCATTTTTTTAAGTTATTGAACGTTAAATGGTTTTAGCCCTCAGGAAGCCTGTATTGCAAGCATCATTCTTGCCTGCATTTCGTTGCATACAACCATACCAAACGGTTCTGTTTCGCCATCGAAATGCTAACCTAAGCACGCCAACCGCAGCTGCTGGTGTCGGTGGTCTTTAGCCCGGATATCGTCTACCGTTCTGGCTTCATCATCATCCATCAGCCGCGTACCACGGAGAGAACCGGAAGCTTCGGCACCATTCGCCACGCTAATGTTGCTGGCGAGTTGTTTACGGACCACACCGATGGATGGATCTGTTTAAATATGCAATGCCAGTTCCGGTGGCGGTAACGATTCAACCAAACATTCACTCGTCCTCATCATCATCATCGTGGTGGTTGGTTGGTTCCTGATTTCTGCCTTCCGGCATGTACACCCGCCATCATTACACCCTGTCGGTCGGTCTTAACGTCAGTGCCCGTCAGCAGGACGGGTGCACGATGCCTTTTGACAACCCGAAGACACATCACGTCCGACATCTGTAACAGGGCACACAGCTCGAGGTGTTGCTTGTTTACAGTGAAACATCTCCAAACACTGGTCGAGCGCGCAGCGCTAATCGACTGGTTCGGGATTTACTGTCCCAATCACACACAAACCTTTAAGGGTGGCAACCTCACTTGCTGTCATTGTACCGTCAGCGAAATATCGCGGTTTGACCGTGCTTCAAACCGGGTCAAACTTTTCGCAACCCTACTAGGGTTTGGCTTTCTAAAGTGCTTTTCTCTCTCTCTCTCTCTCTCTCTCTCTCTCTCTCTCTCTCTCTTTCTCTCTATCTCTGTTTGTGTGAAGAAAAGTTTGAACCGCCTCTTACCCGAAAAGGGTCGTTTTTAAAGGTGAACTTGCATTACTTTGGATTAGTCCACAACTCGCTTGGTGACAATGGACCGTTACGCTAAAGGCCAAGATTACTAAATTACGACCTCCCACCGCTTGTCTAGTGGGTAAAACAAGTTGCGATCAAAACAAGGCTAATGTTTGCTTAAACCGCCCTACTTGTACATCGTGGGTCTTTTTTTGGTCGGATTTTTAACTTTCGTCTTTTTGCTTCTATCCAAAGACGACATTTTCCACCCATGTTGCCAAAAGAAAAACCGTTTCATAATTTATTTTGCGGCAAGACGAACTTTTCCGTGGCACCGTGATTGGATTGTTTCGTAAACTTTACTCTTATCTCATCACCGCCGGTGCGTGCAAGAGCAAAAGGTTTCGAAACTGTCTTTCTACGATAAAACACATTAAAAAACGTTCTTTAAAATATCTTCTTTAAGGTAACTTTCTTTAAATGAAAATAAGACTCTTTAAACATTAAGAATTATTAGTATTTTTGCTTCGAATTTACATGTTTCATTTTTCAATAGAAGCCCATTATTGCTTCTTTCGAAAACGAAAAATGAAATATTTCATTTCGAACAATTTTTCATATACATCGTCTTCGAATAGTGTAACGTCGATTATCCGTGAGCCAAAAACTGACATTTGATCAGCCGTTTATACTTACAGTAGTTTATACTTCCAGCTGTTTATACTTACAGCTGTTCTTCGATAGTATGATAACAGATCGAACAACATTCTTGAGCACTTTTTTATTAAGCAGACACTCAATTTAGCAAAAATCATTTCCGAAATCAAACGCAACATACAATCCAAAAGCAAAAATTGATTTCAAATTATTATGTTATGAATAATAGATAGCGCGCGTTCACCGTAACAGCCCTACGTATGTCACATTGGATCTCGCATGTGTGAGTTCAGCTTGACATATCGTAGCACGTGTAATTAAATTCACAAAACCAATCTATGACATTTCATTTATGTATCTCCTTTCTCACACATCAATCTCTCTCGTTCTCTCTGTCCCTTCCACAGGAAAGTTATCCAGCTCGTGATCATTGAGGAGGGCAGCTACGAGAAGGATGTGCTGATGTACGTCAACCTGGGCGAACCGCAACAAATCGGAGGTAAATGGGTCGTATCTCGATACGCATGCAGCACCATGAGGTTCGGTCGGTCGTCTGGCATCGGTGGCCGTGCAGCATCTTCGCCCGTAACGATTCCGTTACGTCCACCTGGTGTTCCCATTCTGGTTCTTCTCGTTTTTATTATTGCCCGGTACATTCGTTTCGCTCCAGAATTGTTAAAAAGGCCTCACTTTCTGTATGTTTCTGTTGTTTTCACATCTCGATCCGTCCATCTTTCTCCTCAACCTTCAAACGCTCTCTCACTGTTGCAAGTGTTTTTCATTGGTTTTCTTTATCTTTACTCAGTCGGTAGGATTTTTGGTTCCCCCTTGCTAGACATCGTACTACAAGCTAGTGTATTTGGAATCAAATTAGTGTCCGCATCCTTTTCGACGCTAGTGGCTTTCCCGGTGGCCAATCGTGCCCAAGCTACGTTCGATGCTGTTTGGCTTCCATCAGAACACACTCGTTTAGAACG
The DNA here is from genome assembly GCA_018908115.1 of Anopheles rivulorum. Taxonomy (NCBI): domain Eukaryota; kingdom Metazoa; phylum Arthropoda; class Insecta; order Diptera; family Culicidae; genus Anopheles; species Anopheles rivulorum. Next base: position 19,235,296 of record STHB01000004.1, read on the forward strand.
GCATGGCAGCATAAGCTGTGTACAACCGAACACAAAATCACTCGTCCTAGAGCTGTGTTCCATCGCAAATCCCACCGTGAGCGACCCACAATCGACCATCTCACAGATGGTCCAATGAAAGATCAATTTCGCTGCGAAAGTGCTTGTGGAATTATTGCAACCCATCGAACATGCTTTCCATTCTTTTTATGGGAATGTTTTGCTCGTTCTACGTTACAGTTGGAAGCGAAAAAACAAAACAGGAAAAATACTCGACCAAAGATGCGAGTCGGTGCGAGACGGTAGCCCATCAAGAAGCCAGCCGTTAGCATTCGCATGGTAAATCGTGCCGGGATGCTTTACGGCGAACGACGTACGACGCCTTCGTGTCGCGTTGCTCACTTTACAGTGTTTGACATGACATATCGCACACACCAGCGTGCCACATCCTACGGTCGAACGTTTTCGCTATGAATATATATTATCCCCATACCCGAGGGGTTTCTGGTACGGTTCTCATCTTGGTAGGAAAGGATTTTGGTCTCCCAGTGTCGAGACGTTTGACGTGTTCGTCCCAACGCGGTTCCACGATGCTTTTTGCCATACCTGTCGGACGCGCTACACTGGACAAAACATCGCATCGTCCATGTCATCTATTCACCTATTCGTTAGTCAACACAAAAGCAAACAACACCATGGTTCACGGTACCGAACACCGCACCGGTGGGTATCCTTTCTGCTAAGAGCAACACACAGCGTGCACAGAATGTTAATTTTTCTTCACCCAATGCCACCACCACACACCACACGTCATACCACGTGGTTCGGGTTGTCCACAAAAGGGATCGTTTCGGTCGTGGCAAAGCTTGCTAGCCGCGCTGAACCGTATGAAGACAACTTCATTAAAGTCCACCCGGGGGTACACCTCTGAGGGTGCGTGAGGTCATATTTGGGGAAGGGGATGAGGTGGAAAAAAAACTGATTCCATCCCCCTTAAGGCGACTTGATTGGATTGAACAATAGATCGAACATGTGTGTCCTTTTACAAGGCCGGTTTATCATCAATTCCCACACATTCCCATAACCAGCTGGACCATCGCCGGGTAACGATAAAACCGTCATATATCTGGAAACTTCTCCAGCTGCTTGTTTTGGGGGTGTGAAAAGGCTTTTTATTTGCGCTTCACGCACCAAAAGCGTAATGATTTCATTGTTTTCGGCTTTCTTGCACCAATACTGAAGGGAACAGTTCAAAAAGAAAAAATAATCATTTTATTACTGCTTCTTGTAATATAAAACACAACACAAATGATCCAAAAGCTCCTTCAATTTCGCATTATTCTTATTTTCTTTTAAAAGAATTCATTTTCTTTTCAATTGTTCATTCAAAACTAGTCTAATAACGCGGGAAATAAATTTTCATTTCCCAATAAATTCAATTTGATTGAAATTCCGCGCACAAATCAATCGTTACCTTCCGGTGCTGCGCCGGAGGCAACAATTGAATTATTGATCCGACCGAATCGGTAAACAAAGTATGTGTACTATTATTTTTACCTTCATTTCCCTCATTAAACACACCCACGCACCATCCCACCATTCTTCGCACTTTAGCACCCACCGACGTGAACGCGAAATCCTCCATAGTAGTAGTACGTACGAATTCGATGTACACACATAAAGATAAACATCCCATAACTCTTCCACTATCAAATATGCAATCTTTGCTCTTACCATTCGGCCAATCGACCAGTCCCAGTGTTCTGGCTGTTCGGGTTTAGAAATTCAAATTCGGGGCGCATTCAACGTGTGATGGGTGGGTGGGTGAATTGTGAAAATAATCACTTCATAAAAGTTTCTTGTTTTTTGCTTGCCTTCTTACAAAACCGATCCAAAACAAACAGCATCACCACGATCGTCATGTTTGTAGCAAGTCGGCCGATAGCTGGTGATTAAAAATAATACCAGCGTTTCCCTCGCAAACGCACGCAACACTCGACGAATCGGCGAACTGATGTATCGACAGTGTGTTTATTTGCTTTTCGATCGATCTAAGTGATAGTTACGATAGGGGAGCGGTGATAAATTTTAACTACAAACAAACCTTTGGTCTGATTATTCATCTGCCAATGCTTTACGGAGCAAATCTTGGGATGACGTGTGTTGTGAGAAAGTATGAATGAAAGTTTATTCTCACGGTGGTTTGGATATTCAACCAGTTTCGTACTAGGCGTAACAGCACGCAACGCCAGCCTTCTAAACAGAGGTTCTTTTGTTTCTGAATGCCATCCACTTACCTGTCGCTCTGGAATAGACGTGTTTCCACCATCTGCACAATCAACTTCTCGACTTTTGGGTCCTTCATGTTTCTTTTCTTTTCTCGAATTATACGATAATTGCTCAGCATTTTATTCACGGCAAAGCAAAAAAGCTCGTCGTGAACCACCCCTTCGATGCTCTCCAGTCGATCCCGCTATTGCGCAGCTACGTAGCTTTACCCCATCATCTGTAGTACGTTGTAGGCAGTTGTCGTTTGTAGCAGCAGTAGTACCAGCAGTTTGGTTTGTCTTTGTTTTATTT
>STHB01000004.1:19275272-19298820 GCA_018908115.1 Anopheles rivulorum
CTCCAGATGGATGTCTGCTGCATGCCTTGTCTGGGCTTGTCCTTTCGCGTGTCCGAACAGAAAATGGGGATTCGGCGCGTACGGGAATCCATTGTCTTTCCAGTAATTATGCTTGTTGCGTATGAAGAGATACACTGCCGACACGGCGAAGATGAACGCGGCCAACACCGCGTTAATGAGCTCCATTTTTCGTTCGCCAAATTCCAGCCACGGGAACTAACTGAGCATGCACGCTGGGCGCTCGGCACGTTATATAGAGCTAGGCAATCAGCACATCTTGACAGTGTGTGCGTGTGGAACCCAGTATCTGGCAGGAAGATGGTTTCAGAAAGTCTCCAACCTAATTTTTACTAGTCATCGAACTGCGATATTTACAAACAGTTTCTTTTGTGTTGGTGTCAGCACGCGCCTAGCTCTAGGTGTGTGGTTTTATTTTCAAAGGCAGTAGCATAGATGTACCATTCGAAGAAAGTGTTGAATGGCAATGACTTAACACATCCCAGAAACGTGTTTTTTCTTTACTCCGCACGCACTCAAAACACGATTCAAGAGCAGGTGACTTTGAACATTTAATTTGAGTTAATTAACCGTAACCCGATGGGTACGTATTGTTTCACCAACACATTCACAACCCAAAATTACGGAGCACAAAATAATGGTGCTTTAATTTTTCTTCGGTTGTTTGCAAAATAAGCGCATGATAAATGCATTCTAATAAAATTTTGCAGTACAACAGCGGAGATAATTCAACACAAGTAACATCAAACTGCTTTCGTTAGTGTTTGTACGAGATAAGGTCACATGGTAAAGTTGTTACGGTATTGGAGCTATAAAACAATTTACTCGGGTTCAAATCTCAACTTAAACAAAGAAGAAATGCCCAAAGAAGTAAATTGATGTTTACTGTGTAATTGAGTTGAGCAGGAGCTTTTTCTTTCCCACCAATTACTCTGTTTCATTTAACACAAAATCCACACATATTTTTTAGTATAAATTCATAATATATTATCTGGTTCATGGATAATTATTTTTATGATGTTTATTTTATTACATGCCTTATATACTATATTATTTATCCTTCTTTAACTAACAATTCTACTTTACAAACTTAATATCATTCCCTGTGAAAAATCTCCACTATACAACTTTTTCTACCTTTAAATAGTTCCCACCTATAGGGGACAGTGTGAACATCTTCGGATCGAACTCCACCTTCTCGGGTGTGCGGGCTGACGGCGAGAAGCGGAATTTGCGCAGTAGATTTATTAAACCCACCTTGGTTTGCATCACACCAAATCGCAACCCAATGCAAATGCGTGGCCCTTCACCGAACGGTGCAAACACGTACGGATGGCGCTTCTTTACCTCCTCCGGTGTAAACCGATCCGGATCGAACCGTTCCGGATCGGGATAATGCTCGGGGTCGCGCTGGATCGCATAAATCGGTATCTGCACGATCGTCCCTTCTGGTATAACGTGCTTGGTGCCGGGTATTACATAATCCTGTGCCGGTTTGCGTGTGAGCGTTTCCACCGGCGGATACTTACGCAGGGTTTCTGCAATGTAGAAGAGACGAAAACAAAACAAAGCAATTAAGATGCTCCGCATCGTAATGGAGCAACACTACCACCAAGCTATACTTACCGTTTATCACGTTGTCCAGATACTGGATGTTCATGGCAACGTCGTACGTCACCTCGCCACCATTATCATCGATTGCAAGAGTGATCTCGTCCCGGAGCCGGTCCTGTATTCCCTGGTTCTTGGCCAGCTCGTACAGACAGAAGCTCAGCGTCGTGGACGACGTTTCAAAGCCGGCCAGGAAAAAGATAAGCACTTGCGCCGCCAGCTCGTTGTGTGTGAGGCCTATCTCACCTTTACCCACGATCGTGCCCTGATCGTCCAGCTTGCCCTTGTTCTTGATCTGCAGCAGCAAGTTCATAAAGTCGTTGCGCTGCACATTGTTCGCTTCGCGATAGTCCACCGTTTCGCGCACTATTTTCATGAAAAAGTCTTCCACATCCTGCTGGGTAGTGCGCACGTGCAACTTTCTCGCCAGCTCCGGGTACGACGAGGCAAAGAAAAACTTGGTCAACGTTACGGGATCCAGCTCGAACGCTTTGTTGCCATATTTGCGGAAGTCCGAATCGGGTGTCTTAAGCGTATTACACTCAATGCCGAAGGCACACGTTCCAATCACATCCGTTGTGAAACGACCGAGCACATCCTTCATCTCGATCTCTGACTGCTGATAGTTTAGTTCCATGTACTTTTCCAACTCAAGTGCCACTTCCCAAATTGTGCCAAACATTTGCTTCATACGGCCAGAGGTGAATGTAGGTGTCAGTTTCTGGCGCAGCAAACGCCACGGATTCCCTTCCAACCCAAACAAATTCCCCGTGAAAGGATCATCTTTCGGGTTGGAAAACACACCGCGATCGTGAAACACGTTAAAGTCCTTCACCAGAATCGTTTTCACCAGCTCCGGATCTACCACGATCAGCGATGGCATGATAAAAAGACTTATCCCACCGTATGGTACACCACGCCTTTTAAACTCCTGGTACAGCTCCTGGTTAATGTCGGCACCATGTCGCGTACGGGACTGTCCCTTCACGTGGCCGTAGAAAAAGTGTGGATTCGATGCGTACGGTACACCCTGGTTCTTCCAAAAGTTGTGCTTGCTGCGCACAAACAGATACACGATCGACACCAGGAAAATAAATCCCGTCAGCACTAGCGTGATGGGCTCCATGGGGTGACGGTTCAACTCTCCGCTGACGATTTAACGGTTCTCTCGAAACTGAGTTTACGGCGCACCGGTGGTGTCCAATATATAACATGAACGCGAACCACGCGAGCCATAGATAAATTGCGTAGCACAGCATTAGACCTACACCGTTGCTATCGATGAGATGACTTGACGAAAGCACACGCTCTTGCGCGGGTAAATGGCTTCATAGCCACAACACTAGAGCGGTGGTGTTGTGTTGGTGAAGCCGTTTGTGGTTTTCATTGTTCCTCCGTTCCTTCATGCCGATGGTACCAAGTGCGTTGACTTGTAATTCCTAAAATACAAGCATTTATTCGGCATGAAATATGATATTTTCGAGTTAATATCATGTTTCGTACAAAAATACAAATTTTTGTACTGTAAATTGTTGGCATAATATTATAACAAAGATACTGACCTTTTCTCACTGTTATGTGCAAGTATGATGTACAAATAATCATAACAATCGCACATAATTTTATGCTTACGTATGGCATACCGTACACTCTATGTATGTGTAGCACATACAGTGTCTGTCTATGTACTGTGAATGTGTGAAAAATCGAAAAATCGACGTTACACGAATTGATCTCTTTACGATCGAAACACATACATAAATAAATCACATCTTTACAACCGGTAATGATGAAATCATCACTACTTGTTTTGTGTAGTTTTGTTTTGGTTTCTCGCTCTCTATTTCTCATTTCGATTCTCTTTTCAAAGCCGTGCGGCTCTAATTTGTTTACCAGCATATGATGCAACAATAGTTATTTTTTCTTTTAACAAAATGAGCATTTAATTGAATGTGACATTTTACATAACTGTCTTACATGTTCTTACATGTCGTTGATGGCTACAGCTAAATCGATTCGGATGATAGTATATCCTAGATAATGCTAGCAAGCTTGCGCAAGCTCAACGCAATCTTGCTGGAATTTGGCGAAACACGCTCAGCCATTTGCGCAATGACACAGCTGTAATTCTTAACGCGCTTGACCCTTGCGCTTCCGTTCGCAGGAATTCACACATTGAATTAACAATACACATATACAGTAAAGTCAACCACAGGCAAGTCGATAGGAACTTACATCATATGTTATTGTTTGTTTTCAACTTCATTATTTGCATTTGCATTATTTTCGGGTAATTTATTGGCTTTCTATGTCAATATTGGTTTAAGCATATTTTTTTTATTTCAAAAACTGTTTTGCTGTATCTTTCATATTTATTTAATTTAATTGTCATATCTATTTGAAATTTATCAACAATTTAATATAGATATTTTGTGTATCTGAAAGTAATATAAATCGCTAACGCTCACCGTTTACTAAATGGCAAGGTTTTCAGTCATTAGTAAAGATGCATTGTATATAAAAAAAAGATAAATTTTTAAACTCATGATTCACCATGATACTGAGCCTCTTCTTTTCATATCAAATGCCTTTTAAAGATTTTAGATCTAGATTATAACCCCCGTAGGTCTCTATCTAATCTGTACCCCTTGGACTGATTAAAGCTTGGAGATTATCAACCTGAACATAGGAAATATTTGACGAAACCGAAATATTCTCATACTGCCACAAAGTACGACAATTGTTTTGGTAGTTTTAAATGCGAATTATTACCCCTCCCTAACAATCCATATCTGGACAAAGAAGTCACTTTCGGCTAGAATTGGTTTTACAAACTATCGCCGAGACCAAATGAATAAAGCCAAGATATCAATTCTCCTTAACGAATATGAGCTTGAGTATGAGCAACTGATTAACTCGTAAATGTTTATCCTTTAATGCCTCGTGAAGCTAAATTGAGATTAAAAATTGACGATTCTAACGTTGTTTATTCCAATGCTAAACTTCCTGCACACCAACAATACATTTGGAAATGGCGATACAATGTCGTTGTCATTTTCAATTTGTGCATTTGTTTCACACGCTTTTTTGGTGGTTAGTATTAAAGAAAACAAAACAGTATTCCAGAAAGCTATCATTTATTGGAAATTGGCTTTAGTACATCATCGTTCTACAGACCTATGGTTCGTAAGTTTTGCTCTCCTGATTATTGGACGCTATGAACTTAAATAACATTAAATATTATATCTCTCTTATTCCCACTAACTAGTGACTTGCATAATTGATTCCTCCCTACAAATATCGGCTAAGGAATCGCGTAAAACATTCAAAGCATTTCATTCGTTTTAACCGCGTCAAACAAATGTCTCTGCGCACCCTCGAGAACCCTAAATCTTATCAACCTTCAGATAATTACCCGTACTGGGCGATAATATGAATGACTTGGGGTCGAACACGAATTCGGCCGGTGTTTGTGACGAAGGTGAGAAGCGGAAGTTTCGCAGCAGTGTGATAAGACCGAGCTTCGCTTGCATCATGCCAAACCGCAGCCCAATACAAACCCGTGGACCCTCGCCGAAGGGCAGAAAGACGTACGGATGGCGTTGCTTTACCTCTTCCGGCTGGAATCGATCCGGATTGAATTGGTCCGGCTCTGGGTAGAAGTCGGGATCCCGTTGGATCGCGTATACCGGGATCTGGACAAGGGTATCCTTTGGAATTACATGTTTGGTTCCGGGTATCGTGTAATCACGGATTGGAACACGAGTAAGCGACTCAATTGGAGGATACTTGCGCAGAGTTTCTATAAAAGATAAAGAATTGCATCGTTATGACTTCTGGTTCAATGCTTANTTAGTATTAAAGAAAACAAAACAGTATTCCAGAAAGCTATCATTTATTGGAAATTGGCTTTAGTACATCATCGTTCTACAGACCTATGGTTCGTAAGTTTTGCTCTCCTGATTATTGGACGCTATGAACTTAAATAACATTAAATATTATATCTCTCTTATTCCCACTAACTAGTGACTTGCATAATTGATTCCTCCCTACAAATATCGGCTAAGGAATCGCGTAAAACATTCAAAGCATTTCATTCGTTTTAACCGCGTCAAACAAATGTCTCTGCGCACCCTCGAGAACCCTAAATCTTATCAACCTTCAGATAATTACCCGTACTGGGCGATAATATGAATGACTTGGGGTCGAACACGAATTCGGCCGGTGTTTGTGACGAAGGTGAGAAGCGGAAGTTTCGCAGCAGTGTGATAAGACCGAGCTTCGCTTGCATCATGCCAAACCGCAGCCCAATACAAACCCGTGGACCCTCGCCGAAGGGCAGAAAGACGTACGGATGGCGTTGCTTTACCTCTTCCGGCTGGAATCGATCCGGATTGAATTGGTCCGGCTCTGGGTAGAAGTCGGGATCCCGTTGGATCGCGTATACCGGGATCTGGACAAGGGTATCCTTTGGAATTACATGTTTGGTTCCGGGTATCGTGTAATCACGGATTGGAACACGAGTAAGCGACTCAATTGGAGGATACTTGCGCAGAGTTTCTATAAAAGATAAAGAATTGCATCGTTATGACTTCTGGTTCAATGCTTAAGAAATAGATCATCCGTGCTTACCATTGATCACATTGTCGAGGTACTGATTATTCATGACCATTTCGTACGTCACTTGTCCATCATGGTCCTCGATCGCTTGGTTAATCTCCTCACGAAGACGCTCCTGAATGTCGGGATTCTTGGCCAGCTCGTACAGACAGAAGTTCATCGTTGTGGAGGACGTCTCAAAGCCGGCCAGGAAGAACACAAACACCTGCGCCGCCAGTTCGTTCAAGGTCATAGCGGTTTCGCCCTTCAGATTATCATTTGCTCCACCGTCACGCTCGTCCAGGAAGCCCTTGTTCTTGATCTGCAGCAGCAGGTTCATAAAGTCGTTACGCTGGACGTTGTTCATCTCACGATACTGGACCGTATCGCGCACAACTTGTAGGAAGAAGCGTTCCACACCTTCATCGGTCAGTTTGACACCGATACGCTTCGCCAAACCCTTGAACATGGTGGCAAAGACAAATTTGACCATTAGAAGTGTATCCTGCTCGAACACCTTGTTGCCATATTTGCGGAAGTCCGAGTCGGGATTCTTCAGTGAGTTGCACTCAATCCCAAAGGCACACGTTCCAATCACATCGGTGGTAAACCGTGCCAGCACATCCTTCATCTCCATCTCCCGGTGACTGTGTTCGTTCATGTACTTCAGAAACTCTTCAGCCACCTGCTGAATGGTGCCAAACATTTGCTTCATCCGTCCGGAGGTAAACGTTGGTGTTAGCTTCTGGCGTAGTACGCGCCACTCGTGACCTTCCAGCGCAAACAGATGAGCAGACAGAGGGTCTGCTTTAGCGTCATTAAAGACGCCGCGATCGTGGAACACGTTGAAGTCCTTCACTAGGATTGTTTTCACCAGCTCCGGATCTACGATGACAAGGCCCGGTATAAAGAAGAAACTCATTCCACCGAAGGCTTCTCCGCGCGATTTCAAATCCTGATACAGCTCCTGATTGATGTACGATCCATGTTTCGTATTGAAGTGCTCCATGTGTCCCATAAACAGATGTGGCTTTCCGCGCACATAGGGAATGCTGCGATCACGCCAAAAGTTGTGCCGGCTGCGCAAGTACAGATACGCAACCGATACGACAAACACGAACGCGGTCAACACATAACTCAAAAGCTCCATCTTGCTTCACTCAGAGATGCCACGCAACTGGACTGGCTCAAATGCTTCTCGCATACCTTTTATTGAGTTTTGCCAATATGTACCGAATCTATTGGTGTGCGTTCAATACACTAACACGATGACTTGCAGCTTTTGATCTCAAAGTTAGATTTTTTGGCTATCTACACAATCCGCCTTACACGCACACAATCGGATATGTATGCCTTCCTGGCAAACATATCAACAGTCACTCTTACTGATACACCCGTTCCTGACCTAGGTTGATAATTAAACCAGCACATTTGTAGATAGCGAATCCCTAATATGGATTCGTGGGTGACTCACTATCAGACTGATTGTAGTGAAGCGCGTGTTTGCAATCATCGGCAGATAAAAGGCTCCCTATTCCATATACGGGCAACCAATCTGATAAACGCGTGAGGATTGTGCGATGTGAGTAAGATTGTGCGTAGCTTACGAAATAGGTGCGCTCTCGCACGAGAAAAGAGCGCAAAGAGAGTTTTAAGCGAAGAGTACGCACCGTGCGCACTGGAAAGTGTGCGTGTCTCGAGCAACAAAACATTGAATTGCTCAACTTCGCACATTATTCACATTGCTTATTGAGCTAATCTAAGCTAAAGAGATGATTGTTCGTGGTTTGTTCAAAACTCTTTTTCTTACTCCAGACTTTTCTTTTTTCAAAAACGTGTTTTTATTGGCTCACATTAGGTAAAACGCAATATTTTTGACAATAAGCTTTAGTTCATCACGTAAAATCTATCTGAAAAAACACGATACGATTTCCATTAAAGCGTGCTAAAAATGCTGTCATTTTATTGTTAAGATGATACGAAAATGTAGTTTATATATGTTTACATTCCCTTACAAATCCTGCAAGCGTTCGATTATTTTTGAATATTTTATTTGTTTTAACGCGTCAAACNAATCGCGTAAAACATTCAAAGCATTTCATTCGTTTTAACCGCGTCAAACAAATGTCTCTGCGCACCCTCGAGAACCCTAAATCTTATCAACCTTCAGATAATTACCCGTACTGGGCGATAATATGAATGACTTGGGGTCGAACACGAATTCGGCCGGTGTTTGTGACGAAGGTGAGAAGCGGAAGTTTCGCAGCAGTGTGATAAGACCGAGCTTCGCTTGCATCATGCCAAACCGCAGCCCAATACAAACCCGTGGACCCTCGCCGAAGGGCAGAAAGACGTACGGATGGCGTTGCTTTACCTCTTCCGGCTGGAATCGATCCGGATTGAATTGGTCCGGCTCTGGGTAGAAGTCGGGATCCCGTTGGATCGCGTATACCGGGATCTGGACAAGGGTATCCTTTGGAATTACATGTTTGGTTCCGGGTATCGTGTAATCACGGATTGGAACACGAGTAAGCGACTCAATTGGAGGATACTTGCGCAGAGTTTCTATAAAAGATAAAGAATTGCATCGTTATGACTTCTGGTTCAATGCTTAAGAAATAGATCATCCGTGCTTACCATTGATCACATTGTCGAGGTACTGATTATTCATGACCATTTCGTACGTCACTTGTCCATCATGGTCCTCGATCGCTTGGTTAATCTCCTCACGAAGACGCTCCTGAATGTCGGGATTCTTGGCCAGCTCGTACAGACAGAAGTTCATCGTTGTGGAGGACGTCTCAAAGCCGGCCAGGAAGAACACAAACACCTGCGCCGCCAGTTCGTTCAAGGTCATAGCGGTTTCGCCCTTCAGATTATCATTTGCTCCACCGTCACGCTCGTCCAGGAAGCCCTTGTTCTTGATCTGCAGCAGCAGGTTCATAAAGTCGTTACGCTGGACGTTGTTCATCTCACGATACTGGACCGTATCGCGCACAACTTGTAGGAAGAAGCGTTCCACACCTTCATCGGTCAGTTTGACACCGATACGCTTCGCCAAACCCTTGAACATGGTGGCAAAGACAAATTTGACCATTAGAAGTGTATCCTGCTCGAACACCTTGTTGCCATATTTGCGGAAGTCCGAGTCGGGATTCTTCAGTGAGTTGCACTCAATCCCAAAGGCACACGTTCCAATCACATCGGTGGTAAACCGTGCCAGCACATCCTTCATCTCCATCTCCCGGTGACTGTGTTCGTTCATGTACTTCAGAAACTCTTCAGCCACCTGCTGAATGGTGCCAAACATTTGCTTCATCCGTCCGGAGGTAAACGTTGGTGTTAGCTTCTGGCGTAGTACGCGCCACTCGTGACCTTCCAGCGCAAACAGATGAGCAGACAGAGGGTCTGCTTTAGCGTCATTAAAGACGCCGCGATCGTGGAACACGTTGAAGTCCTTCACTAGGATTGTTTTCACCAGCTCCGGATCTACGATGACAAGGCCCGGTATAAAGAAGAAACTCATTCCACCGAAGGCTTCTCCGCGCGATTTCAAATCCTGATACAGCTCCTGATTGATGTACGATCCATGTTTCGTATTGAAGTGCTCCATGTGTCCCATAAACAGATGTGGCTTTCCGCGCACATAGGGAATGCTGCGATCACGCCAAAAGTTGTGCCGGCTGCGCAAGTACAGATACGCAACCGATACGACAAACACGAACGCGGTCAACACATAACTCAAAAGCTCCATCTTGCTTCACTCAGAGATGCCACGCAACTGGACTGGCTCAAATGCTTCTCGCATACCTTTTATTGAGTTTTGCCAATATGTACCGAATCTATTGGTGTGCGTTCAATACACTAACACGATGACTTGCAGCTTTTGATCTCAAAGTTAGATTTTTTGGCTATCTACACAATCCGCCTTACACGCACACAATCGGATATGTATGCCTTCCTGGCAAACATATCAACAGTCACTCTTACTGATACACCCGTTCCTGACCTAGGTTGATAATTAAACCAGCACATTTGTAGATAGCGAATCCCTAATATGGATTCGTGGGTGACTCACTATCAGACTGATTGTAGTGAAGCGCGTGTTTGCAATCATCGGCAGATAAAAGGCTCCCTATTCCATATACGGGCAACCAATCTGATAAACGCGTGAGGATTGTGCGATGTGAGTAAGATTGTGCGTAGCTTACGAAATAGGTGCGCTCTCGCACGAGAAAAGAGCGCAAAGAGAGTTTTAAGCGAAGAGTACGCACCGTGCGCACTGGAAAGTGTGCGTGTCTCGAGCAACAAAACATTGAATTGCTCAACTTCGCACATTATTCACATTGCTTATTGAGCTAATCTAAGCTAAAGAGATGATTGTTCGTGGTTTGTTCAAAACTCTTTTTCTTACTCCAGACTTTTCTTTTTTCAAAAACGTGTTTTTATTGGCTCACATTAGGTAAAACGCAATATTTTTGACAATAAGCTTTAGTTCATCACGTAAAATCTATCTGAAAAAACACGATACGATTTCCATTAAAGCGTGCTAAAAATGCTGTCATTTTATTGTTAAGATGATACGAAAATGTAGTTTATATATGTTTACATTCCCTTACAAATCCTGCAAGCGTTCGATTATTTTTGAATATTTTANAGTCACTCTTACTGATACACCCGTTCCTGACCTAGGTTCATGATTAAACCAGCACATTTGTAGATAGCGAATCCCTAATATGGATTCGTGGGTGACTCACTATCAGACTGATTGTAGTGAAGCGCGTGTTTGCAATCATCGGCAGATAAAAGGCTCCCTATTCCATATACGGGCAACCAATCTGATAAACGCGTGAGGATTGTGCGATGTGAGTAAGATTGTGCGTAGCTTACGAAATAGGTGCGCTCTCGCACGAGAAAAGAGCGCAAAGAGAGTTTTAAGCGAAGAGTACGCACCGTGCGCACTGGAAAGTGTGCGTGTCTCGAGCAACAAAACATTGAATTGCTCAACTTCGCACATTATTCACATTGCTTATTGAGCTAATCTAAGCTAAAGAGATGATTGTTCGTGGTTTGTTCAAAACTCTTTTTCTTACTCCAGACTTTTCTTTTTTCAAAAACGTGTTTTTATTGGCTCACATTAGGTAAAACGCAATATTTTTGACAATAAGCTTTAGTTCATCACGTAAAATCTATCTGAAAAAACACGATACGATTTCCATTAAAGCGTGCTAAAAATGCTGTCATTTTATTGTTAAGATGATACGAAAATGTAGTTTATATATGTTTACATTCCCTTACAAATCCTGCAAGCGTTCGATTATTTTTGAATATTTTATTTGTTTTAACGCGTCAAACAAATGTCTCTACATACATCTGTATATAAATGTTTAGACAATTACCAGCACTGGATGATAATATGAATGACTTGGGATAGAATAGTTCTCAGCAAGAAGCGAATGTTTTGCAATGATTAGACCGACCTTGCAATGCCATTCTCTGAAGACATAAATAAGGTTGGTTTTTAGATTTTATTTCAATATAACTATAAATTTGGGGCGGCCCGGTGGTGTATTTGGCAACGGCGCTAGGTCCCTAACACGACCGGACCTGGTTCAAATCCCATTCGGACCGTCCCCCCGTAGCACGGTCTGACTAGCCTGCTACGTGGTAAAATTAGTCTAATACGGCCTGTTCCGTTCTAACATAAATAAAAAAAAAAAAAATAACTATAAATTTCGTACCAAAAATAGTATCGGATGTAAATATAACGCTTTTAGTTTATATTGCGCATATTCATGAGCTACTGTATCTATATCTAGATCTGTAAGCAATCTGGTACCTGGTGGACACTGTTAAGATCGCATATCGACACTGTTGATATTCAATAACGCATATTCAAAACGCCTTTCAAACGTGAAGCTCCTTCGACAATACTTCGCTTTACATTGGGATAGCTAATAAACTCCTGATTAAGTTTCCTTTAGAAAAGGTTTTTGAAAGCTTGCTTAAATCACAAAATGTATTACCTCCTTAAATCTTCTCCACACGCAAATAATTACCCCCGATGGGTGAGAGGATGAACGATTTCGGATCAAAAACGATCCGCTCGGGGGTTTGTGTCGATGGGAAGAAGCGAAACGAGCGTAGTAAGCTCACCAGGCCCACCTTAACCTGCATCATGCCGAAACGCATACCGATGCACATGCGTGGTCCTTCGCCGAACGGTAGAAACGTGTACGCCGGACGTTTATTGCATTCCTCGGGCAAAAACCGATCCGGATCGAAACATTCAGGATCGGGATAGAGATCGGGATCACGGTGAATGGCGATTATCGGCACCTGAACTCCTACACCACGCGGGATCACGTGCTCGGTGCCGGGAATCGTATAATCCTGAGCCGTCACCCGTAAAGTAGTCTCCAGCGGTGGATACTTGCGGAGAGTTTCT
Organism: Anopheles rivulorum; assembly: GCA_018908115.1. NCBI lineage: Eukaryota > Metazoa > Arthropoda > Insecta > Diptera > Culicidae > Anopheles > Anopheles rivulorum. Next base: position 19,287,949 of record STHB01000004.1, read on the forward strand.
AGGATATTACAAAAATCGTTGTTAAGCTTCATTTGCTGTTCGTATCTTGGTGTTATCTTACCATTGATCACCTGTCCAAGATACTTCTGGCCCATCACACCGTCATACGTCAGCTCACCGCCGTTCTCTTCAATCGCATGATTGAGTTCCTCCTGAAGACGTTCCTGAATGTCGGGATTCTTCGCCAACTCGTACAGACAAAAGTTCATCACCGTTGAGGACGTCTCAAAACCGGCCACGAAAAAGATAAACACCTGCGCTGCCAGCTCATTCATTGTCATGCCCAGCTCATTCGGTACGGTGTCGACTCCTTCCTGTTCCGCAAGACATCCCTTATTTTTGATCTGCAGCAACAGATTTAGGAAATCGTTCCGCTGCACATCATGTCGCTCACGGTACTCAACCGTTTCGTGGACGAGGTTAAGAAAGAACGTCTCCAGATCGGTGTCCGTCACCTTAACGCCCAACTTGGTCGCTGTGTCTCGGAACAGCATCGCGAATGTCATTTTCACCAGTGCAAACAGTCTGTGTTCAAACACCCGTTTACCATACTTTAGGAACTCCGAGTTTGGATTATCAAGCGTGTTACACTCAATCCCGAACGCGCACGTCCCAATCACATCCGTGGTAAACCGTGCCAACACATCCTTCATCTCCAACTCACGATCGATATTTTCGAGTATGTGCCTGTGCAGCTCTACCGCAACTTCCAGCATAGTACCAAACATTTGCTTCATCCTTCCAGAGGTAAACGTTGGCGTTAGCTTCTGACGCATCTCGCGCCATTCGTGACCTTCCAGCGCAAACAGATTGCCGGACAGTGGATCCGCTCGGGCATTGCTGTAAATGCCACGGTCGTGAAACACGCTGAAATCTTTCACCAGAATCGTTTTCACCAGCTCTATATCACACACCATCACGATCGGCATAAAGAAAAAGTTGTACCCCACGAAACGTTCGCCGCGTTCCTTCGCATAATTGTAGATTTCCTGCGTGACATATGCCGCATGTTTGGTACTTCCGTTTCCCTGCATTTGACCAAACAGCAGGCTTGGGTTAGGCTTGCAAGGGAAGCCTCTTTTACGCCAATAGTTGTGTCTGTCACGCAGAAATAGATAAGCAATCGAGAGAAGCAACACCACGCCGAGCAATAACACACCGACCAGCGCCATGGTCCCAACTATACCAACTGCTGAAACGCCACTGATGCTCAGCGACCAGAGCAGAGTTCTGGCAATTACCACAACCAAATGTATATTTTCACCAACACGAACGTCCAGAAATAAAACTCCCATCCCCAATGGAAGTGCCGCGCTCTGATGTACACAAGTCGTTAAAATTCCGACATTCACCACCCTGGGGAATCGCGTCCCAAAGCCAAACACAGATTTATTCACATAAACAAATCAACATATGGTTAACATACAAGCGACGCCTATATGGTGCGATGACGCCATCCTGGTAGCGTAGCACAGTACGTGCGATCGATACAGCTGATCAGTAAGAAATCGTAACAAGAAGCAACATTTATCTATTAATAGCCAGCATCAGTAATGTTGCCTCACGGCGTTTGGATGCCCGTTTGGAGCTGGTAGCAGCTATATCTTCTCCACATGCAGATAATTTCCACTGTCCGGCGACAGGATGAATACGTTCGGCATAAATCGGATCGTTTCGGGCGTTTTGTCCGTGGGCGAAAATCGGAACTGGCGCAGCAACGTTATCAGGCCCACCTTGGTCTGCATCATGCCAAACCGAAGTCCAATGCAAATTCGAGGACCTTCGCCGAACGGCATATAGACGTACGGTGGGCGTGCATTTGCCACCTCCGGTCGGAACCGTTCCGGATCGAACCGTTCCGGGTCGGGATAGTAGTCCGGATCGTGATGCAGTGCGTAGATCGGTATCTGTACCATCGTACCCTTCGGGATGATGTGCTTCGTACCGGGCACGGTGTAATCCTGTTCCGGGGCACGCGAAACCGTCTCCAGCGGTGGATACTTGCGAAGCGTTTCTAAAACGATCCACACATTAATGCTTGAGTGTTGCTCGCTAAAGCAAACATTCGTACCGGTCTCACTTACCATCAACGACCATATTTAGATACTCGATACCCATCACCACGTCGTACGTCACCTCGCCACCATTGTTCTCGATCGCAGCCATTATTTCCTTCCGGAGTCGTTCCTGCAGCTCGGAGTTCTTTGCCAGCTCGTACAGACAGAAGTTCATCGTGGTGGACGACGTTTCAAAGCCGGCCAGGAAAAAGATAAACACTTGCGCCGCCAGCTCGTTCTGTGTCATGCCGACCTCACCCTTCCCAACGTGTTCCTCCTCCTGTTCCAACACTTTGCCCGTGTTCTTGATCTGGAGCAGCAGGTTCAGGAAATCGTTCCGCTTCACGTTGTTGCTCTCACGATATTCGACCGTTTCCCGCACAAGATTCAGGAAGAACGATTCCACTTCGGTGTCGGTAATTTTCAGCGTAAAGTTGGACGAAAACTTACGCACCATCAGTATGAAAATGATCTTTATCATGGTGGATATCTTCTGCTCGAACACCTTGTTACCGAACTTGAGGAACTCCGAGTCCGGATTCTTCAGCGTGTTACACTCGATCCCAAACGCACACGTCCCAATCACATCGGTCGTGTAACGCGCCAGTATATCCTTCATCTCCAGCTGCTCCTGATCTAGATGTTCATCCACATAGTGGCCTAACCGGTCCGCAACATCCCGAATCGTGCCAAACATTTGCTTCATCTTACCGGAGGTGAACGTGGGCGTTAGCTTTTGGCGCAAAATCTTCCACGCCTTNGAACTTGAGGAACTCCGAGTCCGGATTCTTCAGCGTGTTACACTCGATCCCAAACGCACACGTCCCAATCACATCGGTCGTGTAACGCGCCAGTATATCCTTCATCTCCAGCTGCTCCTGATCTAGATGTTCATCCACATAGTGGCCTAACCGGTCCGCAACATCCCGAATCGTGCCAAACATTTGCTTCATCTTACCGGAGGTGAACGTGGGCGTTAGCTTTTGGCGCAAAATCTTCCACGCCTTTCCCTGCATTGCAAACAGTGTGCCGGACAGTGGATCCACGTCCGGATCGCTAAACAGACCCCGATCGTGAAAGATGTGAAAATCCTTCACCAGTATCGTTTTGATGATTTCCGGATCGATGGGCATAACGGCCGGTATGATGAACATGTTGAAGCCACCGAACGCTTCACCACGCTTTTTTAACTCCCGGTAGATGTCGGCGTTGATGTACGCCGCATGGCGCTCCGTGTTAACGCCCTTGACATGCCCGAACAGTAGCTTTTGGTTCGGGATAGTCGGAAAGCCGCGGCTGCTCCAGTAGTTGTACCGATTGCGCACAAACCAACACAGTCCCGACGCGAGTACGAACAGTAATGATAAACCTATAGTTAGGAGTTCCATCGTGCGGATCGTGCCGATTGCGATACAAGCCAAAGCACTACTGACCAAACGTATCCGGACCAGAAATATGGATGGGCTAAACAAGAGAGCGCACGAACGATTCACAAACATTGAGGGAAGGGATGAATTCTTTTCACGCACACGTGCTAAATTGGTTCGTGTTGGTAGTGAGCGATGATTTCATTCACAAGATCAGCTCCAACATTAGCTACCAGTGTTGTCAAAACGGTCGAAATGGAAACGCAATTTATATGGATTTTTTTTTTTATTTATCAAACAAAACAAACACTCACAAACATTTATAAATATCGATACCATACTCCTCACTGAGGTAAACACATATCTCGCCTGCAGATAAATGGCAACACTAAACCATGACTTGCCGAAACATATTTATGGATCGCCCCTCAGTAATCTGTTCCAAAACATTTATGGGAACCCAAGTCTTTCCTCGCGATAACCACCACAAAGGTGTCCCTTATCACCACTCTCTCAAACCCGCTCCACGTTCAGATACATACCACTGCTTGGCGCGAGAACAAGCGAACGCGGCTTAAACGTAACATGCTCCGGTGTGCGGTCCACATCCAGCGTGAAGCGAAACGAGCGCAACATTGCCACCAAACCGACCTTCACCAGCATTAGACCAAAGGTTGCCCCCAGACAGTGGCGTGGTCCCGCACCGAACGGCATGAATGGCGCACCGTCACGACCGCTGGATGAGTTCGACACACCTGCAAACCGTTCCGGGTCGTACACGTCCGGCCGTGGATAATATTTCGGATCGTGATGTAGCGCATGTACGGGCACCACCAACAGCGTTCCGCGCGGGATCGTCCCGAAACGGTCGATCGGATAATCCGTGCTTGAAACGCGAAACAGAAAGTCAACCGGTGGATACATGCGCAGGGTTTCTGGGTGGGTGGGGAAGGAAAAGAATTAGCAAAACGGTCTTTAAAAAAATGAATGAAAACATTGTCTTATAATTACCATTCACGACCTGATCCAAATAGCCGAGTGACATCACCATGTCGTAGCTGAGCTGACCGTCCGTTTCATCGAGCGCTGCCACGATGGCGGCACGTAACCTCGTCTGCACAGCTTCATTTTTGGCCAGCTCGTACAGACAGAAGCTCATCAAGCTGGCGGACGTTTCAAACCCGGCAATAAAGAACGAATAGCACTGACCGGCGACCTGCGTCATGTCGAGCCGACCGGTCGCACGCATCTCCAGCAACTGCTGCAAAAAATCACGCTTCACCAGCTGGTAGCTTTCCCGGTGCAAAACCGTCGACCGGCACAGCTGCAGGAAAAACGCTTCCACGCACGGTTCGTTCACGCACAGCCGCAACGTGTCGGCGATGCGCCGGAAGGCGAACCCGAACCGCAGCTTCCACATCCGCCTCAAACTGCACCGGAACGCCCGATAGCCCATCGCACGAAACTCCGTCCCCGGGTCGCGGATCGTCCGGCAATCGATACCGAACGCGCAGCTGCCGATCACATCCGTCGTGTAGCGGGCCATCAGATCGGTCCACTCGAGATCGCGCCGTTTGCTTTGCGCACCGACATAAAGCACCAGCGTTTGGGCGATACGGGCCGTCGTGGGGAACATGGTGCGTACGCTGCCCGTCCCAAACGCCGGTCCAAGATGTTGCCGCATCCGGTGCCATCGTTCCCCAGCCAGCGAAAACAACATTTCGCTGCTTAACGGATTCACCTTCTCGCTCGCGTACAGGCCACGGTCCTGGAACTGGGCGAAATCTTTCACCAGCACACGCTCGATCAACGCCCGATCGGTAAGCAGCACCATGGGCGAGAAGAAGAGATTAAAACCACCGGCCGGTAGCTTCCGGTCGCGAAACTCCCGGTACAACGTTTGCAGGACGGTGGCCGTATGATGCTTGGTCGCCAGTCCTGCCACGTTGCCGTACAGCAGATGTGGATTCCGAGCCGCCGGTATACCGTGCCGCGGCCAGAAGCTTTGGCGCCGACGCAAAAACCACCGGACGGTGGCGATACTGGCCAGCACCACCGTACATGGCAATAACACCCACGAAAACACGACCATAGCGAACGGGCACTACGGGCCAAAATGTTGCACTTAGTGGATTCGGTGCCCGATCGTGCGCTTATCTTATTGCCCGCGCACATCGATAGCGGATGCGTATCGCTCCAATGTTTGCAATCTTGCTTTTGACTTATCGTACGCTAAGGCCGGCGTGGACGGCCATGGTCCAGCGGTGGACCTTGAAGCTTTTGTTTTGCGCTTAACGTCTGGACGGCTCTTGTGCAGGTTGTGCCATTTTCTGTACATAATTAGTAGAATCAGTCAAATTCGATGAGTCTGGATGCATTTATTTGATTAATGGGAAAAGCATTCCACCAAAGGATTCATCGATAAGAGGTGATATCACAAGAAGAGTTAAAAAGTTCTTGCAAATAAAACAACGCGTGTTATCTTGTTATTTATTTAATCAACATGTTTAACCATTGACGTAAAGCAGAAATCAGTTTGAACCGAAGCAATTTAAAAATGTGTATTGCGTGTTGCCTACATTTAGGCGCTTAAAAATTAAATCATCGCCACAGCTCCACTTAGCAAAGATCGTAGAGCATTTGCAATTTATCAGTCCATAAAAACGTATTCCGATGTAAACTTATATTTATTTCTCTCTCTCTCTCTCTCTCTCTCTCTCTCTCTCTCTCTCTCTCTCTCTCTCTCTCTCTCTTTCTCTCTATCAGAACACCGTAGATAAGTTAGTACAGCGTGCAAATGCTTCCATCCTGATCGGTACCTCATCATGGAAGGAACAGTTCGTTGAAGCGATCACTGTCAGCGCCGGTAAGTGGTCATGTCGCCGAACTATGACTGCTTTCGGGTGGTTCTCATGTTCCTCCCATCTTTCAGGTGATGATGACGGCGAAAACGAAGGTGAAGAGCCACCGACGCCTAGCTGTATGGACTACATTATGCACTTTGTCACCCTGTTCTGGAAGATTATCTTTGCCTTTATTCCACCAACTGGTAAGTGGCGAGAAAAAAAACATGTTTATCCCATTTCACAACGACAAGACAGCATCATCGTCCCCACAAGCAAATAGCACGATCTGGCATACGAATAAATAGCAAATTGGACACATTTCGGGCGGCGGCCATTATCACCCAGGCCCTCCCCACTTTTGGTTGATTAAAACCATTCCATTAGCCAATGAGGCCCAATTACACGAAACGGTTTGGCTAACGCTTGTAGCAAATGGCTCATAAAGTGTGTTTCGCTATGAAAATGCTGCTTTATCTTCACACAGCTTCGGAGACAGGGTTTTTAAAACAGAGCAGCATTTAGAAGAATTTAAGCTAAGGAAGGGTTTAGTTAATAGTCCGTCATCCGTCTCTCCGAACTGCTCAAGCTTGCCAAGCATGTTAATAAAGTTAGGAAATTTCATTCCATTCCATTTGGCGCACATTATGTTTTACGATGGAAAATGGTGCAAATGAACCTTATTACAGTTTTGTACGCTAACAAGAGCGGAGAGTGATAATCTCTGCTTCGACAAAATTGTTTATAGTTTTTGCTGTAAACATGAACGTACAGACACATGGTCTTATGTAAAGATTTCCGAAAAATTCCATTAGCAAATTTGTAGAATCTTTTTATTTTCTACATACACATACACATTTCTTCTTAAACAAAAACAAATCTTCAAACGCACCCAAAACAGAAACGATTAAACATAAAAATTCCATTCAGACTCGTCAACCGAATAATCATCCCTGCACGGAATAAACAGCCGGAAGATGGGTTGGTAATATTATTTGCTTAACTTTTTAACAGCACATACCCCGAAAACGGTCGGGGTCATGTTTGCTTGCCATTCGTAAAGGTTTCGGCATTCGGTTGCAGAGCATCCTTTCATCGTTTAGCTGCGGCAGTAGTCGAAAAGAATGTTTCATCCTATATGCTTCCAGACAACCATTGGGAAGAGTCGGAATTTACTGCCGTAATAGAATGCCTTTATCAGGACACACACACACCCTCACACGTGGTATCTATCAGCCCGTGATGAACTTATAAGGGTCTTGGCCTTTTTTTTTTTTTGAGGGCGGCATTTCCCAAAACGCGTTGTAGCGTACGAATTGAATGGTTTTCTGGTTCGTAGGAAGAGGACGTTTTGGATAAGTTGAGCATTGTGAGATGAACTCATACTTTTCTCCGTTTCCCTTATAATCTACCTTTTGTCAAATTGTATGGTGCGAGTGGTTGGGAAAATATTGAATTTGTTTCTTTGAATTCGATTTCGACACACCTTATAAGATACAGTCAACTCCCTCCTAACGAGTTCCTATTTCAAGGAGTTTTTCGCATATCAAACATATCTAATTGCTTTAAAATACATCTCCTAATACAAGACATACATAATGCAATTCTCAATAAAACAATTCGACAAGTGCTTAATATTAACAATTTTACTATTATTATATTTTAACAACATGATGTTAACTTCACTAAAGTAAAATTTAAAATTATTTATATCAAAAACATTCAGTTTAAGTGTCACTCGAATAGCCAATTCCAACTCTGGGCATCATTTTAACGCCTAAATCTATGCAACTGAAATTAAAATCACGTGGAAGGATGTTTTCTTTCTAATAGACTTAAACAATTAGTATTAAAACAAAGACATAAACAAAATTATTTTTATAGAATGGTTTTTTCCTTACTTGTCATATAAATTATATGGTCATGAAGCTCCCGCACAACGATTTAAATATTTAAAATTTTTACATTCCTTTAACGAGGGTTGACTGTGCTTCAATTTATCCATTTTTAAGCATTCTTTACCATGCTGAATCGTGCTGAAACCATGTCCGCCAATTCCTCAGCAAAAAAAAAACAATCTCTCAAACTCCTTTCCATTTAATAAACTCCATTCATGTCTACAGATAGCAGGCAAGTCACATCGTGCCTGCCCGGTACCATCCACGGGTATGGAAAATTCAATTGTAATGGTTGAAAATGTGGAAAAGTGATATATGTGTTCCGACGTAATCCTTCTCCAGCTTCGTGGCAGCTGGCACTGTGGTTGTGGCATTCGAAAACTGTCACAGGAACCATTTTGCAAAAGTCATGGTCTGGTGCATCGTGACCTGTTCCTGTTCATGCACAGCAGCACTAAAGCGCACCTACAGCAACCCGACTCACCACAAACGCTCAGCACGCCCTGGAGGGATTACTGCGCTATCATACGTGGTAAACCTGATACCTCGCCTCGCTTCGGTGAGCTGCTGGGTGATGTTTCACCACAATTCTGTACCACTTTACAAGGTTACGCTAACCACCTTCTCGGGCGAAGCCGGTGTAAGACACTAGCAGCAAAACGTTGTTTTGCAAGCAGTTTACATGCATGGTGCAAACATGGACACGTCACCCAGGAACAACTCCCTGGTTTGACATACTCCCTGGACGGAGAACGCCGTTCGGGACAGTGCCTGGCTATCCCTTGCCTTGAGTAACCCAAACGCTGACGGATATCCTTTATCATTGAATTTCAATTACCAGACACCACCAGCGGTAACGTACCAGGATCGGTTTATCGATAACGATAATATTAATAATAGTAGCTACATTATCACCACAACTGCACACAAACTGCATACAGTGCGCAGTGCTTCCGCCGGTGGATAATCCATTCCGTATGACAAACTTCCCATCTCGGATGCTCGGATTAATGTTCACCATCAATCATGCCGCAATGGCACCGGACCAATTCATCAATCTTCCTCTCGAACGTGTTCCTGTTTTCACGTGAAAGTCACTGTAAAACGAAAGCCCGCTAATGCCATACTATGAACATGGGACTAAGAAAAGCTATTGCCAAAGTACACACAACACATGTGTACCTTTTTGGCACATGAGCCAGCTCTTGAGTGGCTCGAGCTACATAGCTAGGTGTCAAGCATTGTGCCAAAGGTTTGTTCCCACTGCACAATGCTGCCTCTTGCTGGTTTATGGTGCGACACGCGAAACAAGATAACAACAGACGCGTGCGACGTTCGAGTAAAGTTCGTGGAAAAAAGTTATCAAACCATTGAAGAAGTGTCGGTAGGGAAGCTGTTGTAAGCAGCAAGCCGGTCGATATTGATAGATTAATCGGGCTTGTTGAATGTATGTACTCCAAAGGTTGGGAAAGCTTTCACGGAACTATTTTAATCTTTTTCAAAGTTCGAAGAAAGGCGACCCACTGTTTGCCACTTGAAAAGGGCCATCCAAAAACACACCACGAGTGCCTATATGCCGTAGCGTAAGATCTTGAGTACGTAAAGGTACTTAAAAAATTCTTAGGAAAAAAAAACCACCGGGACAGGTAACGAATGGCCGATGGGCAGTACGGAATCGTACGTAATTTCATATGCCCGTACACGCACCCGTACATCGTATCGCATTAGCATAAGGGTGCTAGTATCCACTTGACCGAGTTGGACCGAGTGACACGGATGCGTCGCACTATCTAAACACTCAAGTCGCTGTTACATGTGTTTTGTTCCTTCTGCTCATATCTTTCCTTCTACTTAATTCCAGACATGTCCGGAGGCTATCTGTGCTTCGTCGTATCCATCTTCTGCATCGGTGTCGTGACGGCCATCATCGGTGACGTGGCATCACATTTCGGCTGTACGCTCGGCATCAAGGATTCAGTCACTGCCATTATCTTCGTTGCGCTGGGAACGAGTATACCAGGTACGTAGCGTCCCCTCATTGGCCGCATTCGCATTAAATCATAACCCTCTCGTCCTTGCCTCCTCTTCCACGCTTTCCAGATACGTTCGCCAGTAAGGTCGCTGCCATACAGGACAAGTATGCCGATGCGAGCGTCGGTAACGTGACGGGTAGTAATGCGGTGAACGTGTTTCTCGGCATCGGTGTCGCCTGGACGATTGCCGCCTGCTACCACAGCTTCCACGATCGGGAGTTTGAGGTCGAGCCGGGAACGTAAGTTGGGAGTCGTTCGACCACGTACGCTCTGTAATCGCTAATCGCTTTCGGTTTCGATGCCGGCTATTTTCCAGGTTGGCTTTCTCCGTGACGCTGTTCTGTACGGAGGCGTTAATTGCGATCGTTGTGCTGATGATCCGAAGGAATCCCAAGATTGGCGGTGAGCTCGGCGGTCCCAAGAAAGCCAAAATCGTTACCTCAATTTTCTTCTTCTCGCTGTGGATCGTGTACCTGCTGATCAGCAGCTTGGAGGCTTACGGCATCATCAAGGGTTTCTAAATTGTGTCCAAAAAAAAAAAAGAACAATCCAAACAAACACACCGCTGTGTCGAGGCGTAGAAACAGAAAGGAAGAAATTGCAACAACACTAAAGCAGACAAAGCAAAAAGTCAACGACAACTGTGCTGCCAGTGCGAAAGGAACGAAACATTA
>STHB01000004.1:19326707-19390198 GCA_018908115.1 Anopheles rivulorum
GCTGCTGCGGTTGCAGTTGTTGTTTTCGTTTCTGTTGATGATCGGGATCATGCTCTAACGACACCTCAATTTCCACGCTCGAATTATGAGGTTGCACTCGATACACGGCAGATCCCTTTGCACTAGCAACAGGCCGGTTATTGCCAACGGTAGCAGGAATGAGTAGATTACGGTTCGCTTGGGCCACTGGATGTGATACAGTGGCATTAGGCGCAGGTTTCACCACGCTGTCATTACCATTGATCACATGCAGTCGCTGTCCGGGGTGGTGGGTTATTAAAGATGCCCTTTGCAAAGGTGTTGCTTGCTTAACCTGTAGCTGCACTTTACCATTAACAGACCAGTTATTAAGCAACGACTTTTGGGGCTGCTGTTGTATCACCTTCTTCACCTGCGGTTGGTTCGAGCCAGCGGTTGCAACCTTTGCCTGCTGCTGGTTCGATTGATGGGTATGATGCATCGAAAACTGTTGCTTGTACTGCTGCTGGTGCAGCAGCATCTGTTGCTGCAACGGAGTAAGCTTTTTCTTCTTTTTGGGTCGCTTTTGTGAACGCACTACCACCGGTGGTGGTTGGATGGGTTTCACCTTCTTTCGTCCAGCAATGGTCGGTGACGCTGGTACGGTCACGGTGGCCACGGTCATTGCTGGTTTCTTTTGCTGTTTTACCTCCTGCGACATCTTGTCGTGATTGTCATGCTTCCAGGCGTGCTCTTTGCAGAGGATCAGCTCATGACTAACGTCAAACACCGGTACGCGGCACTGGCTGTTGTCGGAAAACTTGGCCGTACATCGCTGAAACAGACACTGTTGCGGTTCCTCTGCGATGTGATCGTAACAGTGCGATGTCATCACGAGCGCCGATTTGGAGCAACCCTCGTACGTGCAGGTTGCCTTTTCACTGTGTGTTGACAAGAAAAAAATCGGTAACTATTACTTCCATTACTAACGATAACAATTTCTACCTACGCTTACCTCGCTTTACTCAGTTCAGTTTGCCGCCGTTTGTCCACCTTTGCGACCATCTTTGCCATCGATTCTAGTCTCTTCTTGGCGCTGGACGCTGCTGCTGCACTTCGTATCCGCAAACCATTCCTGCACTGCATTATCCGACGCTGCAGGTAGGCCTTCTTCAGTTCCAAGCGCTCATCACGCGTCAGCATGCGTATATTAAACTTCGCACTGTTCGCACCCCGGTTGGCTTTGTTTTTCCCACCCCGGACACTGCTACTGCTCGACGATGAGCTTCGATGTATCGGGTTCATACCCCAGCTTGACATACTGTCCGGGACGGTGATCGCGATCGATTCCTCGTACCAAAAGGAAAGCGTATTCGGATACTCGTCGAACGCATCATCATCCGACTCGTCGCCCGGATCTTTCAAATCGAACATGTACGCACCGGGCGCGTGCCATTCCTTTAGCTTTGGACGCTTTATCGGTACGGCAGTTGCACCCGGTGCTTTGGCCATTGCCAGGAGCAGCTGCTGCTTCGACGGTTTTTCATCCGGCTCTTCAACTTCCTGCTTAATCTCATTCTCGTTTTCCAACTTTACAGTGGCCAACAACGAGGGTGTGGATGAACTTCCCACGGTAGGCTTTGTGGAAACGTTTGGCGTACTGGTTGTACACGAAGGGGATGATCCAATGTTGGTCACCATCGCAGCACCTACTACCGGTGACGTACAATCGCGCATGTCTTCCTGTTCTTCCAGCAGAAGTTGGCTGTGTGTTCGTTTACCAGATTTTTGCCCTTTGCCGGATGTTTTGCCCGTTACTGAAGATTTTCGGCCAGAGATTTGACGAACCTTTCCATTTATGTTATCTGGTAACGTTTGCTCCTCCATCTTCAGAGTAGGTTTGGATTCCAGTATGGTGGTGGTTTGTTCAGTCGCTTTGACATCACTGACAGCTGAAACAGCTTCAATTTCCGATCGATTTTTCGCCACAGCAGAGATAGCAGCTTTAGTAGCTTCTGCCGCCACGGACGGTGAACGGCTGATCTTTTCCCTATTCACCACCGGCGATTGATCGCGTGATTGTGGAGACTTTGTTGAAGCTTCCACATTAGAAGCTACCAGCAGGCTCTGTTGATTCACGGATCGACGCACACTTTCGGTGGGGTTCAGCTTACTTAGCTTTTCATCCTTCGGCGATACAGCAGATACCGTAGCGGTATCATTAACTTTCGCCGGTAACGATCCATCTTTAGTCGTGATCGTGGACGATGTCAGCAAAGACAGAGAACCGACGGAGTTGGGTGCTTTCGGTGGTTGTTGTTGCTGAGGTACGGGCCGCTGTTTATTGCCGACTGCCGACGATACAAACGATTGTTGCTGCTTTCGCTGGGGTTGCAATAGCAGCGATTGCGTTTGCTGGGCACTGGACTGCAGTTTTGACGCCACAGACTGTACGGTAGGGGACGGTACTTGTTTCGATGGTTGTGGTTGTTGCTGTAACAGCAACGATTGTTTCTGTCCATTTTGCGCGGACTGCAAAAGCGTCTTTGAAACGAGTTGCTGCTGTTGCTGAACAGCGTTTGCTTGAACTTGCAGCTTCGGCTGGAGTTTCTGTGTCGTGTCCGCGCTTTCTATCTTCTGTACCGCTTGTGGTTGCAACACCGGTGTAGACGTTTTGGGTGGCTGATGCTGGGGCGATGATTTCGACAGCGTGTGGGACAATGTTTGCGGTGATTGGATGCTTACAACTTGCTGCTGTTTTACCTGTTGCGATTTCTGCTGCTTTTGTGTGAGCTGTTGTGGTTGCTGCTGTTGTATTTGTTGTTTCTGCTGTGCTGGCAAAGATTGTGCAGTGATTTGTTGCGGCTTTGCTGCAGGCGAAGCTTGTTGCTGTTGGGACGGTAACACCTTCTGCTGCACGGCTTGCTGTTGCTGCTGTTGCTGGGCAGGTTGTTGTTGCTTTTGCTGCTGCAGCGGTGTTTGTTGCTGCTGTTGCTGCAGTTGATGCTGCTTTATAAGCGTGTTTCTCAGCGTTGCTATGGTGACAGGATTGGAAAGTTGAGTCGCTGTTCCGATCGTACCGCTGTTAGCTGTGGTTTGCAAGTAAAATTTCCCTTGCGCTTGCGGTTGCACTAAACGTATCTTTGTCGGCGAAACTGTGGAAACATTGGACACAACGGCCACACCCGGCGTATTGCGAACGGCTGTTGCTACATTTGCTATCCTTGCCGTGCTCGTGGTAGCAACAGAAATTGTAGGCGTTACTCCATTGCTGCTGCTGCTATTAGTCACTATTAGCTTTCTTGCTCCATCGCCGGAAGTGGTCACGTGTATGAAACTTCCCTGTGGAATAGTACCACCAGCAGCCGTTCCTTTAGCTAGCTGTTGTGGAGGTATTTTGATGAATTTCAATATAGACCCGCCTGTCGTTGACAACTGTTGACCACCCGAAACGCTGGTATTGGGCTGCTGCAAGCGTGAGATTATTTTAGTCCCACCGGCAACGACGGTCGTTATCATCGGCGTTTTTTGCGGCGGATGTACCTTCTTGATTAACTTTCCCACCGTTACCGTTGGTTGGGGCTGTGCTGACACGGAGACACTTTGGGGCGACTGTTGCCTTATCTGAACAGGTTTTGTAAACACTGGAATCGGCGTACCGACCGAGGTGGGTCCCCTAACTACTGCCGTGGTGGTCGGGGAAGCGGTCGTCACGACACCATTGTAGCGCACTTTCAGAGTAGCTGGAGACGATGTTGCTAGTGGAACAGCGCTCACCACCTTATCCTTGGACGTGGTTGTGCCGCTTCCGGCAGAATTGGTCGTAAGTAGCAGACTCGCTCCGGAGGACGCCGTCTGTATGGTGGTTGAAGTGGTTGCATTACTGTTGCTGCTATTACTAACTGCACTTGAATGGTTTGCGTACGCCAATGAGTTCGCTTGCAATGGTGCCGATTCCGTGAACGCGTACGGATCCTCCTGTGCACGTGTCGTGGAATGACATGACATGACCCTTTTGAACTGGACCGGTACACTGCTCGCACACTGGATTCCTGGTTAGTCGATTATTTTTTTTTTTACTGCTCTCTTCAATTTCAGGACACGAAGTTTGATATCTATAAAACGAAGAAAAAAACATGTTATTAGCTTAGATAACGCCTATTAGATTTCACTAAAACGTGCCACTAATAAAAATCTTCCTTCAATGAGGTATACAATGCCATTCAATTCGTACAAATCATTCGAAAACATTAGCAAAAATAAAATTTTGCAACATAATCAACGATGTGCAAATATCCTTCGAGTCGTAGTACGAGACGACGCATCATTTAACAGCGTAAACAATACTAAAATTTCCGAAAGCATTCGACTTTGCCCGGAATCGATTCCTGCAATACACAGACGAAGGCCATTGTAAAATAAGCATTAGCTTCTTCCTAAGGAATTATTAACAACACACAGTACGTAAAGGTATTCCCATCAACGCCGTGAAGCGAACGTATGCCGGGACATACGCGATTCCGTCATAAAGCACCCAGCTGCATCTCACATTCCCTCATGGGACAGTATCCGACAATTAGGGCGGCTAATTGTTTTCAACACAGCACAACATCGGCGCTTACTCTTGTTGCTACTTTGCAACGACCTACATTTCGCAACGACACAACCAAAGTGCTGCGAAGTAGGCACTGTTATTGCGGCAGCTGCTGCTTGTACTTGTGAGGAGCTTTTTTCTTTTTTTTTGCTTTTCAATGCTCCTTCTCCGTGAGTGTGTGTTGTTTTTACTGCTGTTGTTGCTTAGCTTCTTGCGTGATTACTTCACCAGTCAAGCGCACACTTTTGCTTCCGTCCAGTGCGCCACGATACGTTTGTCCGCGGGCAGAAAATTATCGGCAATGCAAAGGCAATGGGTCCGACTAGCGATTGCGGTAGCATTCACTCCATTGTGACCCGTTATGGTTACACTATTTACGATATTGCACTACCAAATCTATTACTGTTGTTGCTCTGACGGAGAATTTTTCTTCCGCTGTCAAAATCGGCCACTGACAGTTCGGTGGTTTATTTTGTTTGCGTCCAGGGTATGCAGAGCTCTGAACCGGTTGCGAAACTTTTGTTTGATATTTTTTATTCTCCACAAAACATATCCAAAGATACAAAATTCATTGTTCTACAATAAAATCATTCATATTACAAAAAGTTAACCGATTATCCAACAATTAAATCAATTACGTGTGCTGATAACGATCTTGCTCTAATTGTTTTGGTTGTGCATAAACAATAAATCCAGGCAGGCCGGTCGTGTCATTGGTAAAGGTCGTACACAGTAAAACATTTCCGTTCTTGGTAACACCTTCATTTCATTCACGCTTTTCTCGCTTTTCATAGAACCACGAACATAATTTTTTATCCCATGCGGTATCTCTACACTACCCCAGACACCACCCACATTGGCATACCAAAGTCAACGAACTTTCCGAGGGCGAATGATGCCGCAACAACACTACTAAAAATCAGTCATCCGTATGGATACAGCAGCACTAAAAAGTTGTGAACGATTCTGAGCAATAGTAAATTGAGTTTAACTTTAGCTGCCTAATCTATGCCATGAATTTCTCACAATTTTTCGCGATTCATGGTAACACCGGGAGGATCACGTTTCTCCCAACAAACCGCACCACAAACAATCCCACACTCTCGTTTCCACACACACGCGCACGCACACCACTAAAAACAAAAGTGCCGCATCTTCCGCTTGCGGACTGGCATTTCCCGTATGGTATGAAAATGACCAACTATTGATCGTTCGCAAACTATGCACATTGTTCCACTTACCACTTGCTTTCAGTATAATGCTAGTGTAACTTTTCTCTTATATTCCAAAGTATTTATTGTCGCCAAAGAACGAGCTGCACGAAAGCCAACACGACTTGCGCTGTTGATTTGTGTTTATTGAAGAACAAAAAAAAATACCGCGTTTTGACATTTACGCGCGCACGTCACGTTTGACGGCAGCAGGGTTGAGTAAAACGCCTAGCATCAAAGCAAGCATTTCATTCAAATATTGCAACAACAAATAAAACGGCATTTTATTCAAGTGTAAAAAATACTATCGGTCCACGCTAGTCGATTATATCGATTTATTTTATGTGTTTTCAAAATTCGCATTAATATAAAATACACTGGAATATATATGTGGTTTTGCTGGACGCAAAGGAAGGATTCGATCGAGAGGTTAACGACGGTCTCATTTACCGTCCCAACTTTGCACTTTTCCATTTTCGTAAGCAAGATTGATGCGCAGCTTTGGCACGTACTTTCCCGCCTTAATTAGTTCCATATTTTCGTCTTCGAAAAACTGTCGAATACATGTTACAAAAGCATATAAATATTTAAATGCCGCATAAGTTTATGTGTGTATAACGAAGCTCTCTTACCAAGCACTGGGAAATGAATTTAAGGTATTTTCGTTCCATCTGTTGATTCACCTCCTTCAAAATTGATATGCTAGCGATAAACAAAATTGAAATGTGTTAATGAAAGTGTAACTGCAGTTCCACAATTCCTCAACCTTTACTTCCCATACTTACTTTTCGTCGATGCATAGGCGCTGCAGAATGTATTGGCAAATTTTGGTGTTGCAATCAACGTCGAACAATGGAATGCCGAAGTTTATGTCCAGTATAGTCCATTCCTGCAGGTAAAAAAACGAAGAATACCGTTCAACACTCCGCTTGTCACAAACTTCCCATACAAACATTACACTTACCTCTGCTGCATTTTGCAATGAATTTTTCCTCGAAATTTCTGTACAAAAATGGTCATAAAATTAATCAAACTTCGCACAAAACACCTGCAAACACTTACCAGTATCTGAATCCGATTCCGCAGTTTGCAGTACTGCTAGCTTATCGTTTACTTCTTCCACAACTCCATTCGCTTCCTCGGCAGTGGGTAAAGAAGGATCCGTCACACTCTCCTCATCCGGGATCGAAGGTTTCACCGGTATCGGTATTGCTTTACTGCTCTCTTCTGCATTCTTTGGAGNATGAATTTTTCCTCGAAATTTCTGTACAAAAATGGTCATAAAATTAATCAAACTTCGCACAAAACACCTGCAAACACTTACCAGTATCTGAATCCGATTCCGCAGTTTGCAGTACTGCTAGCTTATCGTTTACTTCTTCCACAACTCCATTCGCTTCCTCGGCAGTGGGTAAAGAAGGATCCGTCACACTCTCCTCATCCGGGATCGAAGGTTTCACCGGTATCGGTATTGCTTTACTGCTCTCTTCTGCATTCTTTGGAGCATTCTTTTGTTTCTTATCACCCGTTCTTTTAAGTACCACGGCAGGATTATAGCTGTCGCAACCTGCGAAAAAACGGCAAATGGTTGTAGTGCCATGATCGCGCGCATATCGTAATCCTTTATACCTAGATCCGGGACACCCGTATTGATGAATGTCACATAGCCGAAGGTTTGTTCCATGTTGACGACATGCGACAGCCCGTTCCAAGCGGCATGCTGCCCCCAACGATTATTTTCATCTACAAAATAAATATTCAAAATGATAAAATAGCTATCTCTCTTAGCATCTAATCCAAATTACCGTTGATATCGAATGGAAACGGTTCGTAGTGCACTTTTGCCGGTTCATTGATGCCATAGCCTTGAATAAGAAGACATTCGTTCTTCAGGTGCTCGTTTAGCGTATAAAACTTTTCCGAGTTTAGCACGTACGAATCGGTGTTGACAATCGTTATCAAAAGCTTGCCATAACCGAGAAACAATTTAGGCAAGGATTTCAGCATGGTGCCTAAAATGAAGGAACAAATGTTAGATACTCAAATGCGTTCAAGCACTGTACCTTAAACTGTGATACTTACCTTTCTTCAGAAATAAAGACGGTGGACCGTATCCGCCCATGTGGTAGTAGAACAGCTTCGACCAAATGTGCGAATCGGGTGAGCTTTGGTAAAATTGACCAAAAAACGGAATGGTAAACTGACTAGACAGCGAACCCGATAGTGGGGCCGCCGATATAAGGTACTTGTACTTTCGCTCCAACAGGCGATTCCGCGTGTGCACATCGAGGCCTTCGATGCTTTCGAGCCGCAGCAGATCCAGCTCGATCTTCAGCGAACCTTTCAGTGCAACGATGGTCGATCGAAGCAGCACCGCGTGGTTAAAGTACCGACTCACCTCTCCCTCCGATTCCGCATCCAGCATCGACACCTTTTCCAGCTCCTCGAGCAAATCGGCCATTCCTTCGTCGCACAGTTTGCCCACCTCGAACAGCGTAATGGCGTGCGTTTTTAGGCCGGGCGATAGATTCCCCATCATCAGGAAGGCCGTTAGCGTAGAATCGAACAGAAAGCCCACACGCTTTGCCGAACGGAATCCACCACCCGATCCGGCTTCGGGTGTAGTTTTTTCCTTGGAAAAACCTCCATTGGAACCGGTCGGTGTACAGTCGGGAGGTAATGGTGACGTTGGGCTGGACGGATCGGACGCAGGAAAGAAGGGTACGGATGTAATGCTGCCGTCGGGCGATGGTTTCACTTCCAGTGGGACCTCCGAAAGCAACAGTGCATGGTAGTTGTATGCAGCCGAATCTTCACCACCGTCTGCCTGCTGCTTGAGCCAACTTTCGTCCAGCTTAAACTCGGAAAAGGCATTCTTTATCTTGGCAAATCCCAACCGACAGAACAGTGATGTCGCCTGCTTTACGGTGTCCATGTGTACTTGCAGAATTTGTGAAAGCTACAAGGAGAAAGGAGTAGGAACCATTAATCCGGGACACTCTACAAACAGCGCATCTTCCGAGGTACCTCCGAAATAGTACACTGCTCATCCGTCGTAACGAACACATTGTAGAGCAAATTTTCAAAGTAATCACCCGCGACACGATTCATGACGAAGTTGCGCAGCGGCGGAATGTTTATCCGATCGTCACTGCTGATTGGCACGTCCAGATAGATTAGTCCCTTGCGGTAAAGTTTCTGTACCGTGTCGAGATTTAGTGTACCGGCCGTTTGTGGACCGCAGTCGATCAGCTGATCGATCGTGTTGATCTCCTCAAGGCTAAGGTTCTAAAAAGAGAACGCAAAAAACAAAGCCTCCAGTTAACGAATTTACATACACTACACGACCGTTTTGCGGTACTAATTACCTCAACGTCTTTTTCCAGTATGTGACCAATCTCGACGATCCACCAAGGATGCATCGTAATGGTGCGGGGAAATTTTGGCAGGAAATGGTACGGATTCTTCTTAAAGAACGAACGCGGTGAACTGGACTTGAGATCGCTCGAGATGGATAAATACTCGTTCCGACCGATGCCCAGCACACGCAGACAGTCGGCAGCGGTAAAGTTGGGCAGTGCATCATAATTTTTGTCGTGTGTTAGCAGGAATGCAATCATGTCTAGAAAATACATGAAAACCCGATAAAAAAAATCTGTCCCCTGAGATACAGCTTTCATGACTGTTCATGACAGCATTCAGGGCGTGTGAAGTACCTGTATAATAGTTGAATGGTGTTACGCGCAATCCCTTGGTGATAACGTCAGCCAGATGATAAGGAAATATGTGGAGCGCTCGTATGTTAACCTCCACCAACCGTTCGTAGTATTTTTTCTCATTTTTCGTCACACTATAAACTGCAACCGAAGCAAACGATACATAGGGCAAAATGTTAATCAAAACCGTTTGGATGCTTGCAAAACGTAACCGAAATCCGCTTACCGATGTTGCCACGAAACCGTAGCTGGTTGAGCAAACTGTAGTCCACAATTTGTTTGCGATAATCAGCCTCATCGTTGTTTAGCGCCTGTAGCGAAGAAAACACTCACACGTTTATCACGGCACACAACCCACACCCACCAGGGCCATGGTACGCGCCTCTATCTTACCTTCCGCACGTCCGTGCTTAAATCCTTCCAGGCGATATTACGTCGAATGCATTCCTCCACCTTGTTGGATACAAACCCGGAACCCATCCTGTTCTGGCTTTGAGTCCTGAGCACACGGAACACCGTACGCGCACCTGGATTTTAACCTGGAATGCAATGGAATGTTGTGCACTGGACGATGAAAATAAAACCCGTGCACAGGGATTGTGTTGTTTTGATGGAGAAAAGAAACTTTGTGACGTGTTATGTTTCGTGACAGTTTCCCAACGAACCAAAAGTTCCATTCCATAATTTAAAAAAAAACCGTTTTTGGGGAAGAGCCATTTTGTTAAAACAACCAACCAGGGTTTAAGACATTTTGAAGGAAATTCTTAAAAATATTACTACTAAAAGCGAATTATGCAACCACAATCAAAGCACTGTATTAAGATGGAATGGCGGGATAGGGAGCAAGCCACAATACTAAGAAGCGTTTTAATAAAGAAACGATACCTTTATTTGTACATTTCTTCTTTTTCATAAAAATACAACAAATTGTGAGTGTAAAATTCGAAAAATCAGAAAAATGTACGATTTTTCCATTTTAAATCTATTTTCCCGATGAAGCAAACCCACTGTGATGCGATTCCTAATGTCAAAAGCTCCAGCGAAAGCTCTTTACTGGAGCTCGCCGCTGCTAGGGTGAAATCAAAAGTTACCGATCGAAGTAGCACGAGCTGTGGGTACGATACTCATAAAAACAAACGTAATTGGACGATGATTGATAAAGACGTCGTTTTTTTTTTAAATCTCAACATACGCAATCCAATTCCATAGCGTGTACCATTGCAACATAAATCATCTCAGACGGATTGATGATCTATCATCAACTACTCGCGTTCGCACTTGTTTTTATTTTCTCATTCGCGCTATATTCAGAAAGAAGCACGACACCAAACTGGGCGCGTATTTAGCAAAAAAAAAATAACAAACAAACCAAAACAGTAGGGTCTACGTGACGTAGGGGAGTGCGTCCACAAAACGGCGACAAACGGCTGCGGCGTAGCATAGCGCAACATAGCCACGCAGTAATCCCCTATCAATGCTGCCTGAGGGAAAAGGTCGACCAAAGCGGTCGGCCACTTTGTGCGTGCTGAAGCGAGAAACGAAGCGAACCGGAATCAAGAAGCTGCAACCGCCGAGACAGCTAGCAGTTCGGGGCCGGTCGACAGAGCAGTGCGGAAAGAGCGCAGTTATTAGTGGTGTTTTGTTTTGATCCACACGCACGATCGGGTTTAGAGTGCTGAATGGGTGTGCTAGATGGAGGAAGGGTGGAAAGGGAAGTTAAAAACGACCAACAACAACAACAACAGGCGGTGGATTGCAATCGCGGCCGAAACGATGGCACTTTCTTTCGTAACACAGTTTCCACTGAAGCAAACAAACAAACAAAAATGAAGAAAAAGATCACTTTGACCGTGGCGCTTTTTTGGCCACGACCGTCTCCGGCACCGAAAACGCCAAGCTCCTCAAACGGCCATTGACTTTTAGATGACCCGCGGTATGCTGGTGCCGTGTTGGGGGTTGGAAGAGTGGGTTGTGTTGGAAGGGGGAGGGGGAGGAGGAGGGGGTTGGTTTCTGTGTGTCACCTTATTTTTTGTTGTTGTTTTGTTTCTTCCGCCTGTCCGTTGCACTACGGGCGCCGCACTATACGTGCGTTCCGTCGCGGACCGTGAAGTTCGGTCGGTGCAAAAGCGAAACACGAAACGATACTTGAAACTTCACCAGTACCATCAACCAGAGTACACCGTTTGGGGTGTGTGTATTACCTTTACACACTGCCGCAAAGGTTCGCGATATCGCCCAAACGCAGACCCTGCCGAGGCCCACAAGTGCGCGATGCAATTGCTGGATGCATCGTTTCGTACGCGTTATCACGTGCCGCGTGGAGTCATCTTTTTCTTCACGTTTCTTTTCGTTTTTCTTTCTTTTGTTATTTCCTTTCTTCGCGTTGCCCCCCTTTATATGGCTCCCCCATGTGTGGCACACTCGGTGTGCGCTTGTGTGGAACAGGCCTCGGTCGAGATTGACAAGTCGTGCTGATCGTTTGAATCGGCGTAACCAAGCGCCCCGAAAGTGATAAGCATCGATGCATGATTTATCAACGAAAAAATAAAAATAAAAAAAGCTCCGCCGGAACAAAAACAACGGCCGCGTCCTGCATCTCCGTTTGCATGCTTTACAACATCCGCTGGCCCTTCTGTGCCGGGAGTTCTTGCGGATGAACAGCAGTTTCGACAGCAGTTTTATGGCACCTCACACAGTCTCATAAAATGTTAAACCAGTGTGGAGTGCAGTAAAGATGGTGAAGTGGACAAACGGTGCAAAAAAAAACCTCACTGCCAACATCCATATCATCCATGGGCGCGAGCAAAGGTTTCTCCGCGTGCAATTAGTCTCTCATGGAGCAGTATTGCAAACAATTTTACAACCTTACACCCGGTGGTGTAGTCAAAACGGAGTGGGATAGTGTAGGAGGCCACCTAGGGTTCCGACTTCTAGGGAGCCTAGACTGCATGATCGAGCGCCTGCCTTGTCCGGGTTCTTTAATTTTTGAAAGCTATGGCGACGCAAAAGATGGTTTTTATCGTGCATAATGATCAAGTACAAGTGCTTCAGTTCTTAAATAACTCGTCGACCTGGCCTGGCTTAATATACCCGTGTCCGAGCAGTTCTGAGTTGTTGAGACCCAAAAATACACTGTCCAGTAGTCTAAGTAATGATCCAAAGCCCTGAGGGACTAATGTAATCTTATAGATATTCGCCCAACATTCGCCCAAAATTCATGCTATATACGCCAAATATTCGTCTAGTAATTTTCCCTTTTTGTGGACAGTCCTACTGGGATTTTGAGCCCATATCTCTTCTCCAATGTTAGTGAAATTCCTTTCAAAGTGATATTTCTTTGTGATCTCTTCCCAGGCAAAAGCAATTTCTGGGCATTTTGGGAATAATCGTCACTACCATTCCGGCAAGGGACTCCAAGACCCAAATCCAAGTTTGAACCGAAGGGTTTCACCTGTTGATGGGTCGCTGAATAATGCTTGTCTAATTTGCACACGAATTCTCCACGCCCTTCACTACCAACGGAGAATCGTAATCGATGAACTCCGGTGCACATATGCGCTACGATGGGACCGTCGTAAGATCGTCATCATAGTCCATTCCATTCGGTTCCTACCGCATGCCGTGTGCATTTGCAACGGTCAGAGAAACCTTCACCCGACCGCTCGGAACTAAGCGGATCATTAAAACGAAATTTTATGGCAACAATAACCGCGACAACAAAACCAGCATTTGGCCGAGAGTTTGCTGTTCATCGCTAACTTCGCCACTCGTCAACGCACAGAATCTGATTTGTCCAGATTGGATCGGAGACTCACATGGTATTGAGGCTGGTATTGGATTGTGTGAAGATAGAGATGAATATCGTAACGATTGTGCTAGTTGTTTTCTGCATTGTAAACAAACCCTTGTTGAAGATAATAGTTTAGTTTCATAAATAAAAATATTAGTTATTTTATATTTTCATTTGTCTATTGGCCATCATTCGTCGAGAGTTCAGGAAATTCTTGAGCTTTGCAAAGCCTTGCACAAGTCAAAGGATATCCAGAAGTAATTTATCGACTCTTTTGACTATTTAATTACCTTTATCCAGATTGCTTCTTGGATTGGTAATCATCGTCAATTATTACGGAATAATTGCTAAATAAGCTGGTGCTTCTTAACATCCTTAATGACTCAAACAAATACAACACAAAAAGCCTAAGCTGAAAGGAACTTTAACTTTAAAACACCCTAAAAAAACACTCTGTTAATAGCTTCCAAGATGGAAGTCACGCACAACAACAGCTTTACTGTACTTAAAGCTTTATACCGAAGCCACTCTCGGTAGGCTGTGTGGATACGTTAAATGAACTGAATTAATTTCCCCCATGGTAGGTAGCAACCGTAGACTAAGACGCGCCGAAAGTTTTGTCCGTGGTAGCGCGTTGTTTCTACTATCGCGATGATTTTTTCACCACGCGCAACACCACGATGCGGACGCAATACTCCGCTGTTTACCTTTTGGCCCTCTAGCTTTTGCTATTCCTTTCTCTTTCTCTTCTTCCTCCCCCTCTCCCTGCCCTCCTTCCCCATCCTTTGATGCTTCCTTGGATGCATATGTATGTGTCTGTTTCTTTCGACCTATGCTCGCGAGCATGGCATCCCAGGCTCCTTGGATGGGTTTTCCACCACACACTGCTCGCGCCGCCAGCCCGATGGGAAGGTAATTAATCATGCGAAAAGTTTCCTCGCAAGTGGCTGGCTATCGCGCCTCAATTTATACCTTCCAGCGGCCATACCGGAAAGGGACACTCCCTCCATCCCTCCAACCCAAGCTTTATTATTTTAAAATGGCGCTTTACTATACCAGCACGGAACAGCCAAACAAAACACTAACGCTTTTGGGTGGAAAATGATGTTTAGTACCCTTGAAAAACTACCACCTCCAACCACACCATCCGCCCATCCAACACCGCGTGTGAGTCAACCAAACTTCACGATCCACACATCCTTACCGAACCGGACCCGGGATACGAAGAAGTACGGAAAAGACCACACAAAGGAATGAAAGGTTTTGCAGTTTGCATGGCCCCCGGTACGTTGGTCGTTGCATGCGCCTGCACGTGTACATGTATGTGTGTATGTGTGTGTATGTGCAGTGCGTCGCCACTGACCTAATTCTTCCGTTAAGATTTTTTTTTCCGGCATTTTCACAAGAGTGGTTGAAGAAAATCAAACCAACGTTTCGGTAGAGCATCAGGAGCAACCGTACCTTAAATTATTCTTGCCAGCGTGCTTTTACGTTTATTTATTTATTTTTGTTTAAACTACTTCACGCGTTCTCCCTTTCAGAGTGTCTCACTCTCTCACTCTCGCTTGTGGTCCACCGTCGTTCGTTTCAGTAGTTGTCCGCACCGGTTTCCAGGCGCCTTTTGCCTGTATGTAGTCGCTGCTTCGGTCTCGCCACGACCACGACCATGGCCCGGCTTTGGCGAACCGTGAAGAGTTTTCCTTTTCAGCTTTTCCGACCGCCTTGTTTTGCGCTTGTTTTGGGCCAAGTATTTCGTTTTTTTGTTGTTTTGTTTTTCGTTTTATTTTGGTGGTGGCTCGAGAAAAAGCCATTACACCGGATGGGAGCTAGCGCACCCGGCAACAGTTTGGTGTAATTTTAAACTTCAAGCTTCAAGGCGATGAAATTTCCCTCTAACGGTCCCTCTCCCCGTAACCCGTGTGGGTGTTCGTTCTGCTTCTTGCGAAATTTGTATGTAACGAAAGCGAAACAGCCATAATAAAATATGTATATGCATAAACTATAATATGTCTAAACATATTATAGTAGTACATTAGGAAAGAATTCTTTTTTTCAATTTACCAAGAGAAAGAATGGAGAAAAAGCATGTTTTTTTGTCGAACGGCATATTTATAAACACCCAAATTGTCCGACACGTCCGAAGCGAAATCTTTCCCTATCTTCACCCACGTGTGTTCGAAAATTTCGTGTCCAACAGTTGGTGGGATTTATATTTCGCTTCCTTACCAATCGTGCAATAAAAAAAACTCCACCATTAAAGAGCAATTTCGCGGCCTGCAACGAAACAGATGGTGACCATTACAGTCTTGAACCATTACATTCGAAAGACACATTGGCCACCGGTTTCGTCTTCGCCGCTAGTCGAGTAACCGATGTCATGTAACGACGAGCCGCCTTCTACCGTTTGGTGCATTATTGTGTCATAGCGAACGATTTTACTGGCGATCCTGAGCGCGTGTCCGCAAAGAAAACTTTCGAGAAAACACCGTATGATGATGGTGACGACGAGACGATATTACCCACACGTGTCAATATTCTTCCCTTACGACAAGTGCAAACGATAGTACGGAAGTGGTTACGAGGTGGCAAAAATTGCATTCATTTTCGTCAGCGAACTAAAGTCTCGAATCGAATTAAAATCGCGATCGTACGCCAAGACGCAAAGACCGTGAGATAATGAAGATCACGTGGCAACGTGGCGCTTGCAACTAGTTCACATTTTACTGCTACTTACTACTACTGCATAACCTTTCTTTCATGAATGAAAGCAGTGATCTTTTGTGATCGCAGGCGAAAGAGCAACGCCTTCATCTTATCAGCAAACGCTGATTGGTTTGTTGTTCACCGTTGATCTACAATTCGCGGCTCAGCGATCGTACTGCTTTGCTGTGTCTGCACATGAAGCTCAGCACATCACATTGTGTTGAACATTCGGTGTTAATGTTAATGTTGCAAGTTTTTTTTTTTTTGTTCATTTCAACATCTTTCTCAGGGGGTAGATCACTGCACTGGGCGGTGTTTGTTAGCAAATGGCTTTATTTACATTCCAACGATCATATCATCTGCCTCACGTCGTTACATATTTAGACACCTGCGGTGGAGTAAAATGTGTCTCCTTTCCACGGGGTTTTTCTCCGGTGTGAAGGGCTTGGAGAAGGAATCGGTATGCAGGCTGGTGTTATCACTAGATAACGTAACCGTTTATCACCCTAGCGCTAGGGATGTGGAATAAAACACGATTTAAGACGCTTGATACACAAAACATTAACGTGCGCATGTATAGCTCACGCGTGATAACGTTTTAAGCCAAACTGCGAAGGGATAACTATGTGTGTGAAAAATATAAATAGAAAATGTATTATTTAACAATTGAATTTTATATTAAATTTAACTAATTATGAAATAAAACAAACAAACCAATCATACATCGCATCGGAAGTGATTTTATTGCCTTTCTCCTTCGTACGGTCAACGGCTCAGCCAACAGCACACCAAGAAGCGGCCATGCAATCGGCGTTGTTTTGCAAGGTTGCCATACAGTGCTGTGCTAGTAGTAACACCGGTTTACTACTAAAAGCGCGCACACACACACCGGTTTTCGGTAGTGGTAGTAGCAGCAACGAGACCTAGTGATATATAGCATCAAGCTACGCACATGGAAGGGGATAGTACTTGTCTTGCTTAATGGTCACAAGCGTATGGGTGACAACGCGCACGAACGTGAGAGGCTGCGACGTCATAAGCGGGCCCCCGTATGCGCCTATTATCGTCTCGTGTTTGTTAGCAGCTTCCAACCAAAACAAACAAACAAAAAATACACCAATTTGGTGGGGGGAAATAAGAATTGTGCGGTCAATACCATCAACAGCCAGCTACGGTAGACGATGTTGGCCAGTTATGGGGTGAAGGTGGTTTTTTGGTGGTCGGTGGAGTGGCGAACGAGAATGACGTTACAATGGAGTTGGGTGGTAAATTCATCGAAAATACGAATACCGAATCAAGAGGAAACGTGCGTCCATTTAAGCATTAAAAAGGTGTAAAACGTAACAATAGCTAGAGATGGTTTGTTACCGCCCACCGAAAGCAAGAACTACAGTGAGTAACTATTTTTAGCACATTGATGGTGGAATTAATTCGCCTGTGTTTATACTAAAATTTATCTGAATTCTGTTATACATTTTAAGGAGTTTCAATAGTTTGGTGGACATTATAAAGGACATTATTGTGAAGTTTTGATTTTCAAACTGAAATGAAATGTGTAGCCAAAAAGCGTAAGAACAAGTAAATGTATTCCTAATAATGATCGTTTTTTACACTTCACTACCCCTCGCAAAAAAACACCCTTTGAACATATAAACAAAAACAAAACACATCGAAATAGTTTCACAAAACAACAGCAAAACTTTAAAACACAGCTTTGAGCGCTTTTCTCGCTCTTGTTTTCTACCTTATTACCCGATTCTTTATACCATTTCGTCGCATGTTTGTTCCTGTTTCTACCCCAGTACCAGTCGTTACCGTTTCGAGATTTGTTTTGCTTGCTATCCATCCATCCATTCCCCAGACTGTAGACCGTGCTCCAATTTTTGTTTGTTATGTTCGCTTTTATTTATGTTTTTGTGTCTTATTTTTCGCTCTACACAGATTTATCTGTTCTCTGTTTTGTTTTAGATTTCTTTCCCGTTTCTTTTTTTCTTCTTCTACGCTTAAGCAAGCGGTAAATGCTAAATTTTGGCAATTTGCGCACGAATGAGCGTTGCACACCGGTGTGGCCATTCCAAGAAGCACACTAAAGAAATGGAAAGGGATGGTTTATACCGGGAAGCAAAAGCTAGAATTGTACCACTTCGGTACAGTGTTTGCAATTCCAATGAACTTGGCTGTAGGGAGAAATGTCGATGAGAGTGAAATGAATGCTCCCCTGGTTGGTATCAAGCATTGTTTGGTTCTGTCTTGATTTTATACATAAAGTATTGATAGTAATTCCTAAAACTAATTACCCGCTGTAAGTCGTCACAAATGTTAAGGAAATATTCTCATCTAGTGAAGAAAATAGTACAAAAATACAAAGCAAAAAAAAACACACGATCAATACTATTCACATCGACAGCACTGTAGCTGACAGCGGACTAGGCGAGTAAAAGAGCGAACAGAAAAACACACAACCAAGGACTTTGGTGCCAGCCCGCAGCACCATTTCGTATTTATGCTTTCCAACGCGCTCGACTCGGTTGGCTGTATGTGTGCATGAGGTCGTATAGTTTGTTTATGTATAGACCACGGCAACGTTTGCACAGTGTGCGCGAGCGGAGTCTGCCCTGGACAGCCATATAGGATGCCTTACGCATCGGCCTACCGAGCAGCAGTAGGGGAAACAGAAGATGTTTTATGTTTGTTTTTGTTTAGCGAAATATACACAGCCTTCGTCATTTCTCTGTTCGCTCATATGAATCGGAATTTCACATGTTCGGAAGCAAATTGGCATGTACCCGNACGAATTGCCCGGACCCGGGCGTAACACAATCGGAAATCGTTTAGCTCGTTTGACAATTACGTGTTTTTGTCTCGTTTTTTTTTTCGTTCCTTACGGTCCCTTATTGGTCTTTGATTGGGGCCGTATGTTGAAACTCGGTGATCGGTTTCGACCCTCAAGGACGAAACGAGAACTTGGGTCTGCGGGAGCGCAATGCAATGCGCGGACCTTGAAGACACGGGGAATGCAATAGGCAAAGAACGGTAATCAGCAACAAACCGTAGAAGTTGAATGCTTTACGGAGAAAAGTTAATATTGAAAAGTATATTGTTATATTATTAACATATTAGTTAATTATAGAAATATTAGTAAAAATCTAATCATGAACTAGACATCATTATGGACATAATTATAGACTCGCTCAACAATTACACTTAATGCTGCATAACTCCTTTTTAGTGCTTATACGAGCTACTAATAAGGTTCTCTTCATTGCCTACTGAACTGCTTGTTCTAGAGCAGTAAAGTCTGTTGGCTTTATAAACATATTTTTAATCTGTTTAGTCGTTGACTAGGTTCTAGGTCAAGGTCCTAGGTTCTTCTTTCTTTTCTTTTCGGATCTCATACAAATAGATCCACAACAAAGAGAGTTCTCACGCGTCATACAGCAACAGTTTCACTATGTAACGTATTTAATTACTCCCTGCAAGGAGCAAATGTCCTGGGATGGCGCATGCATGTTAGCAGCTCGCACGGAGCGCGTTGGGACCATCGTCATAATGATAACACCTGTTTTTGTACGGCAAGATACCGTAATGGCGTCAATTGCACGGTACATGGCACATGATACGGAGTTTCGCATTGAAGGCGAAAATTGTCATTAGGGAGTTGGTGACGTTATCGTCTCATTCGCTGATTGTCTTCACACGTTTTCCAGATTATTGGTTTTTGTGGACATTTTTTTTTTGTTTCGCTATCATCTCTCTTTGTACATAAAACATTGAATTGTTCTAGATATTTAAATATATCACTATATTGCCTAACATAAAATATATCGTATAATAGACCGTGAAACAACGGAACAAACACCATTTATTGCTGTAAATCAGATCAATTATGAAGCTGGAATTATCTTTGGAACTGTGCCATAACTTGCGAATCGTTACATAAATATGGATTTAAAGCAGTACTACGCATATCATGCCATTAAGTGTCGGTTCAGTTCTCCGGTTCATTCCGGTGTTAAGAACATCGATATAAAAAACACCCCCTCCCCTCCCCCCCCATCCCCACCAAAGTCAAATGGGGTGGGCACCCCATCGTGCAGGTTGACGATTTCCTTCCAGCAGGCGGCAATAGTATTTATTTGCCGCCCACGAACGACGCGTGACAGGGATGGGCCCAGACCTGCTGATGCTCCCCTACCCGTCGCTCTTTCTCCCACTTTTCCGCTCTCCCCTCCCCCCCCCCCACCCCCCCCCCCTTCATCCACCCTATATGCGCTCACGCCTGTTGTGGATCACGAGAGGAACAACTCACGAGAGTGTGTGCTTTGCTCGCCTGTGTCGACGCTAGGGGAGGTTGGATCGTTGGTGGGTGGCACGCGCGCCGTAGACACTGCTGTGCGAAAACAAAAGCGCACACGAGAGCCGAAGTGCGGCAAAAATAAAAATAAAATGCAACAACAGCAGCAGCAGCAACAACAGCAAGGGAGAAAAAAACAACACTCCCCACACACACACACACACGCACACACCGTATCTACACTCACATACGCACAGTCGCAGGATGAGCATACGCGATAGGTGAAGGAGGAAGGGTGGTTGGGGTTCGTTTCATTCGGTGCCGCCTGCTACACGGCCTGCTTAGCCTTTAAAGTGGCTGTGCTTTACGATACGACCAGTAACTTTTCCTGGCGGATGTTTCCTAGTAGGTTCACACTATTTCCGTTCCATTGCCCATCATTGGTGGCAGATGACATGGAGCATTTGCCAACCAGACCACCGTTGCCCAAGGCAACTAGATCTAGGTTTTTTTTTTTTGGGGAAATTGATGTTTTTCGTCTTCTGTTTATTATGTTTTTCGGTAAGGAATCGTTTTCTTGGAACAGCATAATTTGGGATCGTTAAAACTCTAGTTTGTGTTCTTCTGGAGTTAGAATTAAATTTTCAGGGTTCACAATTACTTTCGCAATTGTAGAATAAACTTCTAACTTACATTTTCAGTTTTGCTCATCGAGTTTGCAAAGCCAACCATGTTCAAACAAGTACATTCACGACGGTGCAAGAGATTAGCGTTGCTTTATGCGTTACCGAGCGACACGAACGTGAACGGTACGCGTGTAGCACGATCATCATCGGCACAATTGAGAAAACGTCCGGATCATTCAACACCTGACATTCAACTCCTCGTCGCAACGCATCCACGCTGCGTTGAAGGTAATGCTGTGCCAAACATGTTTTTGACGTTTTCGGGTTCGGTTTGAATGCGTTGCTAATTTACCACTGGTGGTGGTGGTACAAGTACGAGAATATGTTGCTATGCTTTTTTTTGCCTTCTTGCGAATATATCCAAACATCCAATCATTTGCATGTGACGGGAGCATTGCCGCGTTGACAACTTGTTCACTGTACCGGTGAAGGATTAATGCTCACATACACTGCCGTGGTGGGATTCCGATACGAGACATCATAACCGTCATGTTGGGGTAGGCACTTATTGTTTCAGGTGGTTCGAGGAAAACCAATAACCGGACCCTACCCGCAAATCCATCTTCCTCGAAAATCGTTAATGGAGCCCTCGGGTTGGTTAGCAACGCATCCTTTTACTCGTGCATATGAACTTTGCAGGCTCTGTCTCTCTCTCACTCTCTTACTCGCTCTCGCATGCCTTGTCTAACTCCAGCATCAAACTTTTGGTACATCAAATCCACGTTAGGTGGAAAGCAAAAGAAAAAAAAAAAACGTGATGAGAGTGATGGTGGATCAGCGAATTACCAATGGAGGTAATAGCGAAAGTGTTGCTTTGAAATATGTGCGAAGCTAAAGGGAGACAAAAAAAACTCCCAGGCGAAATGGGTCCAAGGAGGTAAAAAGCATAGAAGAAAAAACAACAATAAACAAAAACGCATAGCGAGAGACAATTGGAAACGCGTGAGAGCGAGAGAAACAACACCATAGGTAGGGTGTGTGTATGTGCGTTTATGTGTGTGTGTGTGTGAGAAAGAGAGAGAAAGCAATATAGAGCGAGAGTATTTTGAGTAGGTGGGGTAGAATGAAGGACTAACAGAACCGCAAAGGAATAGTAGTAGGCATGTACAACGCTTTTTTTTTGTCCGCGGTTTGCTTGTACCTTCTACGCAATCCAGTGATAGTATGCATCGTTTTGTGGTCTTTGCGCGTTATCTCAAAACAGTCGCCACACACTTTTCTGCCACATGCGGATTTTTCCATTCAATGCAAATTGTTCAACTTTTTTTTTTGGTTGTAAATCCCGTCTGCCTCCCTCTGTATTCTCCCTCCCTTCCCTGCGCATCCTTCTTTCATTCGAAGGTAAAATTCTGACCCTCTTCCCTTTGCTGCATTTCTGCTTGATTTACATGCCATGTACGACACACGGCGGAATCGTGTTTATCTTAAAACGCTATTTCGAAGCGGTTTCGTTAGCTAAGCGAGTGTGTGTGTTGGTGAAATTGTGTCATACCTTGCGTGGGGCAATCTACCTAGAGAGCAATACTCATGTTTAACTTACCAATATTTATTTCAAGAAATAGATATGGAGTGCGGACACATGAGTATAGCACATCGTTTTTATGAAATCGATTCTAATTTTCTAGATAGTGTACGAATAAAAGTTATCTATTAGAGAAAGCTTAGTAAGACGAACAAAACATGAAATGGCTTATTGTTTGTGTATTGATTCCCTTTTAATTAGGCGCCTACTGAAACTTTAACCAACCCCTACTGATTTGAAAAAAAACGGATACATAATCATTTCGTACGATATTCGAAAGTATGATTGTGGTTTTTCTTGTTAAAGCATAAAAATGGTAACATTCGTTCTAAAAGCGAGTGTGATATGAGCGGCCACATATTCCGCCACACCAAATCAGTGAGGGTAACCTAGAACACATGGTTTATTTATAGCAGGCCTATGGAATCGAAGGCATCATCGATGGACGACCACCTCTCACGAACCGAACAAATCGTACGCACTATTCACACTTAACCGCGGAAGCGTTAGAAAGAAGGGCACAGAAAGAGGTATTAGAAAAAAGCAGATGCAGGCAAGATGGCACAGCTGAGTCTTTCTCATGACGGTTGCTGTGTTTTACGATGACGTAAAATCGTTACCCGCCGTCAGTAGCGTGTGCGAGAGCGAGCAAACTGAGAGTGAGAACGTGAGTAAAACGATACAGGTAGCGCACCCTGTATGAGTGACGACCGTGGAAAGCAAAACAGCAAACCGAGCTAGCGATGGTCACCGAACAAATGCCGAAGCATTACGCTGCCAGATCTCGACGAGTGAGCACGGACGTACAGCTCTGAGCAAAAGCACAAACCACCGATCCGCGAAGGAATCGTACATTCTTGGTTGGAAGTTTTTTTGTGCCCTTGCATCGAAGGTGCGTAGTGAA
Source organism: Anopheles rivulorum (assembly GCA_018908115.1). Taxonomy (NCBI): domain Eukaryota; kingdom Metazoa; phylum Arthropoda; class Insecta; order Diptera; family Culicidae; genus Anopheles; species Anopheles rivulorum. The sequence goes on from STHB01000004.1 coordinate 19,350,086, forward strand.
GACATCAGTGGTGTAGTCTGCACACGAGGGAGGTGCACTTTCCTGTAAAAGGCAGACAAAAAAATATTCTTTTTTCGCGCGTGTGTGTGTATGTGTTTGAAGGCGTACAAAAAGCGAAAAATCGCGTGAAATTTTCGAAAACGAAAATTGAAACAGCATTTTGCTGCTGTTCAAACGCTGCTACTATCCGCTGGACACGCTACAACCCTGTCAAACGAAAGAGAGAGCGACAACAGTTGCAAGCGACACAAACGAGAAGGCGCTAGCCGCGTATGCTGTGAGAGCGTGCGAAAGAGGCAGTGCATACATGCGCAACCGGGACGGCACGTTACAGAATATGGCGACTGTGGAAAAAATACATCCAGTGTTTAGTGCAAAGTTGATTGTTTCTAGTGAACGTTTCTAGTGAGGGAAGTGTTGCTCAACTGGGGTGTGTGAATAGAACATTAGTGTACCGAGCGATCATTTGTAGTACAAAATGTCGGTTGAACATAGTATGGAACAGGTAGAAAATGTGTCTTTTTCCCGGCAGTGCGACGAAATCGACCTACTCTCCGACCAGTCCGCGACGTTGACTGGAGGCTGCGAACCAATCGCAGTCCATTTGTCGAACGCAGCAACCGACGCTGCAGTTCACGCGATTGCCGCCACGAACGATGGCGGCGCTAGTGTAGCCGAAGATGGACGACCGTTGGATGGTCGCAGCTTGCTTTCGCGCCAGGATTCAAACGAATCACCGGTGGCAGCGAGAACAGCCACCGGTAATACCCATGGAAACGGGAACGATGAACAGGAACGACCCGGCGTGGGCGGTAATCAAAGCAACAGCACGGTACCGGCCAGCATTAGCAATCGCATTGCGGAGGGTCGGTGCCGGCGTAAAAACCGTCGCCGTAAGTCGAACCGTGGCAAATCGAGTTCAAACCGACCTTACAGCAAGACCAATTGGAAGTTTCAGTACCCTGCGGGGCAAGGTGGGCGCCAGGGTGGGCAGGGTTGTGGGGGTGGTGCCGAACCCAGTGCCGGGATGCAGGGTGGCAAAATTAATCACAACAAGCGGCGCCATCTGTACTCGGTTGCGGCTTCACGCCGGATAACACCGTTCCTGAAATCCGATCAGCCACCGCTAGTGCCATACAATACCAACCGCTTCCTGATGGAGGACCACATGCCGCAAGTGCTGACCCCGTCAGGTAGAACGCGCGATTCTAGTTTTTCGATAGATTCAGAAGAAAATTATTTTTACTCACTCCCAGAGGATGAAGAGGATTTCCTTACCAAGGAGTTCTCCAGCGTGTACGAGCGGGAACGGTTCGATCAGCTGGAAAGCCTAAGCCATCCCGACCTTGTCCAAGAGTATATAAAGCTAGCGGTCGAGTACGAGCAGACCGTACGCCGCACCGGTGCAAACGGAGGGGGTGGTGGTGGCGATGGTGGTGGTGGTTGTGGTGACGGTGGAAACATTGCAAAGATGGGCAATGATAGCGAACGTGGCGATGATGGAAGTGGCTCGCGGAACAGACTGCTGGAAGAGCGTGTGAAGGCGTTGGAGCGGGAAAATATGGGTGAGTATAGGATAGGAATATTGAAAACACCCCCTACCACGTGTAAATCTAGAAAAAATGAAACAACTAAAAGTTAATGCGTACTTGATGTTGGTTTTTTTCTTCTTTTGACCGTTTTAATTATTTTTTTCGTTGCAAATGCAGGTCATAAAAAAATAATATGAATATTTATACGATTCCAACAAAACAGAATATTGATGTGATTCAAACTGCATTGTGAATGAAAAAATGCACGTCATAGTAACATATGCATATGCCTACTATTCTTATCTTGATTTGAATTTGTTTTCCTCCCATAAATGAAAATTCATAAACGCAACTGCAACATATTCGGATGCATTTTTCCCAGTGTCATTTAAAATATATTTTTGAGAATAATTATAATGAAATATATTTTTTGTATTTCGTTTCATTATCGCATAGATCTTCGTCGCCAGTTAGAACACGCTATGCGAATGGGATTTCTCATGCCTGCTAGATCGTCACCACGCTATGGTGTGACGGCGACCGCCCAATCGGATCGTATGGATATCGGTGAACAGCAGCAACGTTTGCCGATGAACAGTAGTACAAGCGAGGACAGCGAGTCCGATAGCTCAAGCAGCAGTTCAAGCAGTAGCAGCAGCAGCTCAAGCAGCAGCAGCAGCATGAGCGACGACAATGGGGATGATGAACCCATGGGCATGGACGTAATGGCAGCTGCGGGACGAAACTACGGTGTGCGTATGATGAACGGTGATGCGGATCGTTCTCGCTTATCGCCGGTTCTAAATGGTGGAAGTCCTCGTGCCAATGGTGCCCACGAAAGTGATCCAGAGCAGCAGCTGCAGCAAGAGGAGGATGAGGAAGAACTGTTGCTGAACGGGGCTGATGAGCTTTCACCCTCCCCTAGGGCATCGCTTGCGGTGGAGTAAAGTAATTCCGCCTCTAGTAAGCAAGCGGAAGCCAAAGGCTACGTGATTGCGACATTGCTTAGTGTTTAGTGGTTCCCTGGGATATGAACCAAATGTTAGTTTTTAGTTTGCTTAATTCCTAACCGATCGTTGCGTTTCTTCTTGGCCACCGTTGTTTAAAGTTTTACCAAAAGGCTTATCGAAATATACTCAATATTTGAGAATGATGAATGTGAACGACGGTGATGCACAACGGCCAATGGAAGAAAACTAATGGTCATTCGATCGAAAGCAAACGAGGATAGAGGAGGGGTTGTATGATGATGATGATGTAGTTTACTTATTAATCTATGACTTTTTTGGCGTGATCGTTCATGCGTATGTTGGGGCGAAAATTGGTGGCGTATTGCGTACGCTAATTAGTACGTTTTTTTGTTTTACTCTACAACACGAGAAGAAAATCAAACTAGCTGGGCATTATTATTCGTTGCGGAGTTGTGATCAATTGCAAAAATCACTTGTAAAAAGCGGAACTCGTTCGAAAACGGTTTCGATTGAAATAATTTGAAGAATCATAACAAAAACACATAAAATGAAAATAAAAAAAACTGGAAAAATCTTTATTGTAAAATCAGCAAAAACNCCACGAAAGTGATCCAGAGCAGCAGCTGCAGCAAGAGGAGGATGAGGAAGAACTGTTGCTGAACGGGGCTGATGAGCTTTCACCCTCCCCTAGGGCATCGCTTGCGGTGGAGTAAAGTAATTCCGCCTCTAGTAAGCAAGCGGAAGCCAAAGGCTACGTGATTGCGACATTGCTTAGTGTTTAGTGGTTCCCTGGGATATGAACCAAATGTTAGTTTTTAGTTTGCTTAATTCCTAACCGATCGTTGCGTTTCTTCTTGGCCACCGTTGTTTAAAGTTTTACCAAAAGGCTTATCGAAATATACTCAATATTTGAGAATGATGAATGTGAACGACGGTGATGCACAACGGCCAATGGAAGAAAACTAATGGTCATTCGATCGAAAGCAAACGAGGATAGAGGAGGGGTTGTATGATGATGATGATGATGTAGTTTACTTATTAATCTATGACTTTTTTGGCGTGATCGTTCATGCGTATGTTGGGGCGAAAATTGGTGGCGTATTGCGTACGCTACTTAGTACGTTTTTTTATGTTTTACTCTACAACACGAGAAGGAAATCAAACTAGCTGGGCATTATTATTCGTTGCGGAGTTGTGATCAATTGCAAAAATCACTTGTAAAAAGCGGAACTCGTTCGAAAACGGTTTCGATTGAAATAATTTGAAGAATCATAACAAAAACACATAACATGAAAGTAAAAGAAAAACTGGAAAAATCTTTATTGTAAAATCAGCAAAAACTATGCAATTGTATGTGTGTGTGCGTAAACTGTAGAAATCGATTGTTTTGAAATCGAGGCCCCAAAGGACAGGGCAGAATAATAATTAAAAACGATTATAATACCGGAATGGGAGATATTATACAGAAAATAATGTAAACCATAAATACGTAGCGCATAATATACAGTGTACAACTATACTATATATACATATATATAATATAAACAAAAACCAATGCGACAATGCAAATGATATGTGATTCCTTCTTTTCTCTAGCTCCCCCGTATATGGCGGGTCAATGAGCGAGCACTGCTTGATTTACAAGTGAAACACAAACCAGCAAACAAATGAAGCGAAAACTAATAGATAGATCAGCAGGACAGCGCCCACAGTCTTTTTTGTTGATCAACCGGGCATGATTGTTGGCAACGTTTTTTGGGGGCAAGCGCGATCATTGGGGGGGGGGATGATCAATGTGATTCGATAATAAACTAAGATTACGATGAACGGGTTAAAAACACGCCACAAAAAGAGATATGTAGTACGTAACTGTTATTATATTGCCGTCGAGAAGGAACGGAACACAGATGGGATGGGTTCTTCTGTCACGTATCTACCTAAAGATGCTGCAACGATGCGCTTAATGTGGACTCTTGAAAATGAGAGACCATCACAACAAAACAGAAGAATGACTTCCGCAGCTGAAGCATATTTGTGATGTGTCCAAACTATATGTGAAGGGACATTCAACTGCAGCTGCCGTACTGCATTGCATGTACGGGATAAAAGCGCATCCGGTAATGGGAGAGATATTTACGGAGACCGGTGAGGAAAACATAATCTACGGCGGGATATTATGCTACGTTACTATTATAAAACGATTATACAACAAAAGAACAAACACAAGAACGTTATTGTCCGCTTTTGAGGAGATGTGACAGGAGAAGGAAGGGAACAAGAAAGACGTATGATTGGCGGTTCCAATGCCGTGAATATTCCGACGATTTTGGACGCGGCGAAAGTGAATGGAAAATGACGCTTATCTTTTCGAAGCTCGAAACTACTTAGTGTTTAAATGAAGATGATGTGCCGATGTGACGTATGTGAAGATATGAGCATAGAATGGGCTAATAAGATGATTATAAATACTACTAGTGATAGGGCGAAATCCTCGGGCGTGTTTGTGTGTGTGTAGTCAGTAGTGTAGGAACTGTGACCCGCAGCGTCGATCGCATTTGCTATTGCAGCTTGTATGACAAAAAAAGAAAAGAAAAACACAACAAGCAGAGTCATTCTTTCCGTTCCCTATCCCGGGACCCGGGGTGGTGGGACTGGCTGGAGTAGTACCTGCACAATTTGTTTTAGTGCGGTAATTTTCTGTTGTTACTGAACGACGGTCGAGGCGAAATAAAGTGAATCGACTACAGATATTTTTGAACGCCGTGCCATTCATTTTAATCGTGCGAGTTTTCCACAGAAAGAAATGCTTTATTACAGTTAAAGATGAATAGTAAAAAAAAGTATAATTCTAAAACAAATTATAAAACGCTTTGATTCATTTGCACGTGTTACGTGTCACATTTTTTAGCTCTTGGCTTTGGCACCGGTGCGGACGGGTTTTCACCTTTGTAAAATTCCTTCAGTAGCTCCATCGCTTCCACATCACGCACGCCACCCCGGATCGGGATGGTGGAGTTAAGCGTTTGCGCCACATCAAGCACGGTACAGCCGCCGAATCGATCGTTCCGGCAACCATAGATGATTTCTTTCACGCCCAGTTCGATCAGTGCGGCCGCACACATGATGCACGGTTCGACCGTCACAACAACGGTCACTGTACGGAAAATTGCCTCCGGTGGTGTGATACTGTTCTGGCGCGCATAATCAAGCGCTTGATCAATACAGATAAATTCTACGTGTCGGGTGGCATTTTTCGTTTCGTTCACCAAGTTACATCCGCGGGCAATAATTTCGTCCCTTTTGTTGGCAGTGCCGTCGGTATCGTGGGTACTGCGCACAAACACACAGCCCACGGGAACCTCTTTGAGGTCATTCGCAATGCGTGCCTGTTGCAGCGCATCTTCCATAAAATGGTCCATGGCAAGCAGGGTAGTGGTAAGTGTGACCTAATACTAAAGGTGTATAAGGAAATACTTTGTATAATATAAGAATGTTGTAGTCTTGAGTCTTGCTGCAGGTTTATGCGTCCCGCGACGAACTAAGAAACCGTAGAATGTCGTGCTCGGCAAGCCAAATCTTGGCCTTCTCGGGCCAATTGGTGTTGTTCAAGCTGCGAGGGCTCGGATGTGGCATACAGTATGTAGCGATGATCGGATCAATTTTGTCCTGTTTTTTAAGCGCTTTTACACGATCCTCCGTGTAACGTCCGACCGATACGACTATTACCGGCTTAAGCAGAGCAAGCGCGATTGCTAGGTACTGTTCCGAAATCGATTGAATTTCTCCCTTTGCTTTACCCTGAAATGGTTAAGTTTGTTAGTAAAAATGATTAAAGTAGCAACAGTTCAGACATATTTTACCTTTAGCTCGCTTGGCGTTATGTTTCGACCGGTTTGGTGGAAAAATGCCAGCGGACAAAGATTGTACACGAAGCAGGAACGGAAGAAACAATCCGACGTGCCGCACAGTTCTTCGTACAATCCCCACCAGCGTTTTCCACTCTGTTCCTCGCGCGTACAGGCCAAACCTTCGACCGGTCTGGCAGCTAGTTCCGGTGTCGGTTTCGCAACCGTTCCTCGCAAACCCATCCAATCACGCACGGCCGGAACGTAACCGAATGGTACCTGGAACGATGCATGACCGAAACGGCACGTTGTTAGACATTTACAAATTTACAAAGATAGCAAATGATCGCAGTGGAATGAGAAGAAGGTCATTATCACCCCTGTTTGGCACATGCCCCACGGTCCTGGATTCATGCCGACAAACAGAACCGGTTTCGGACCGTCGAGGAAACGTTGCAGATAGGCGCAATGTATCTCGGAAGCGTACTCGATCGGATCATAGCAGGCGGCCACATCGGACGGTAGGGCAACTTTACGGAGCGCTGCCGATAGCTGCTGTTCGATATGGTACACTTGTTGCCAATACGGAATCACACCAGTACACTGGGCGGTAGGTAGCTTTTCCGCTTCGGAACCACTCTTATTCGATTCCACAGTGGCAGTTTCAGCCGGAACCGTATGGACACTCATCCTTGCCTTCGGAACATTTGCAAACTGGGAAAGCGAGAATTCACCAAGGGGCGCACACGCGTCACGGGCGTCCAATGGTTTCTCGTCTAGTTTTAACTTTTTACGCAGCATTGGCACGTCCTTCGACACTTACTTACGCGGTAGAAAGGTGCAAAATGGTAACCACAATGTGANAAAAAAAAACTAAAGATATTTATATAATGGCGTAAAGAAAATATTTTACTATCTTAAACTAATTAAAACTAATATTTCGTAGTGATCTTAATCTATGTTTGTTGTTAAAATGGTTTTAAAGAATTAAAATTATTTATTATTTGCTTTTTCAGTTGTTTTATTATTTTCAATATAATAAAAGTATTACTTTACACTCCTCTAATAATTATATACACAAAAAATATTTTAAATACAAGCATGCACAGTTTTAATTAAAATACTATGTTAAACAAACAACCAGGAAAACATAAATCCAAATGTAAATAAATCACATACATTTTATTTTTTTTACCATCGTATGACCAGTAGACCTACCAGTGTGCAATGTTTGCCCAGGGTAGCAGCGACACCTTTGGGGGGGGACTACAAAAATCTTTTACCAAAAATACAAAAACATAAAATTACGGTAATTTGCTTATTCAACAAATAGGTAACCAGTTATAGTTTTCAGTGTACCTTGCCGTTTTCGGTAAGAAATTTGCCAAACAGCACTTGCGATATACTTTCATCTCTACACAAACAACCCTGTAATGCAGCGTTGTGTGGGTTATTAAAATTTGAATTCTGTTGTAAAGTTTTATTTCAAAATTTTAAAAATAATTAGTTATTTTGAATTGGAGAACTCTCTCATTCTATTATATTTATAAAGTTTATCAAAATGTTGTTCAACTTGTGCTCTGGGAAATCCATCAGGCTTGTTGCTATGGTAACGGTTAGTATTCAACAAACAATTTATCAGAGCAGAAATCGTGTGTAAAGCAGCGAAAGCCCAGTTAATTCAGCATGTTTTCCCAAAATATGATTATTCGCGATGGAGAATATACGAAAACGATATACACGATGGTAAAAGGGGATAAATGGTGTTTTTATGCTACAGTTTTTGCTACGATTAATCGATGCCTTTTTGTCGCTCTTCGTAGATTAAGGAGGAACGGTTCCAGGATGCGATAAACACGCTCAACACTATTCCGGAATCCTCAACAACCCGTGCCGGTCTTTCGTTGCTGGGCCACTGCTACTACCAGATGCAGGACTTTATCGAGGCGGCCAACTGTTACGAACATCTCATCAATCTCGTACCGGACGTGCAAGAGTATCGCTTGTACTACTCGCAATCCCTGTTCCAGGCGGGGCTTTTTGACGAAGCGCAGAAAATCATTGCCACCGGGTTGGATTCTCCTGAGCTGAAGGAAAAAGTGCTCCAGCTACAGTCGGCCATTGCTTACGGTAATGAGGATTATACGGCAGCACAGTCCCTGCTGCTACAGCGCCAGGACGGCAATGGGCAGGAGGCGAGCACTAAGAACGATGAAGGATGTTTACTCTACCAGGCGAACATGTACGAGGACGCACTGCAGCGGTACGTGTCCGCGTTGCAAGCCGGTGGATTTAATCCGCACGTCGCTTACAATGCGGCCCTGTGCCACTATCGGCGCAAGGAAAATTCGCAAGCATTGAACTACATCGCCGAGATTGTGGAACGCGGGATACGAAATCATCCGGAGCTGGGCGTAGGGGCACAGGCGGAAACTGAGGGTGGAGCACGAAGCGTTGGCAATCCTCCAGCTCTCGCTGCGTCCGGGCTTGCGCAAGCTTTCAATCTAAAGGCCGCCATTGAATACCAGGAAGCAAATGGTATGCATTTTCGGACGGTGAACGATAGCAGCCCGGTGATAATGGTTTAAACTTTCATTTGCAGTTGAAGGTGCCCGCGAAGCTTTGACCGATCTACCGCCACGTTCCGAGCCGGAGCTGGATCCGGTAACGTTGCACAACATGGCGCTAACCGATCCCACAGGCGGTGGTGCCGGTTTGCGCCGGTTGGCTTTCCTGCTCGAGCTTGGCCCACCGACCTGTCCGCCGGAAACGTTTGCAAATTTGTTGCTGCTTTGCTGTAAGCACGAAATGTACGATACGGCGGCCGATATCCTGGCGGAACATACGCACCTTACGTACAAGTACTTATCGCCGTACCTGTACGATCTGCTGGACGCACTGATCACTGCCCAGTCAACGCCGGAAGAAGCGGAACAAAAGCTTGGCACGCTGGCCAGCAGCATCGGCGGTAGATTGCGTGCCCTAGCGGCCAAGGTGCAGGAATGTCGATCGGCCACGGACCAGAATGCTCTGCGGATGGCATTGCGCGAGTACGAGGGAGCGCTCGAAAGTTACCTTCCGGTGGCGATGGCACGTGCATGGATTCCGTGGCGTATGGATGATTTTCAGGGCGCTGAGCGGGAATTTCGTGCCAGTGCGGAGTTCTGTTCCGAGACGCCCTCCTGGCGGTTGCACGCAGCACACGTCCTTTTTATGCGCGGCGATCGGTACAAGGAAGCGGCCGCCTTCTACGAACCGATCGTGCGTCAAAACTACGACGACATCCTATCGATCCCGGCATCCGTGCTGGCGAACCTGTGCGTTGCGTACATCATGACCTCCCAGAACGAGGAAGCGGAAGAGCTGATGCGTAAGGTGGAGCGGGCCGAGGAACGGAAGGGCAATGCAACGGGCCAGTGTTTGCATCTGTGCATCGTTAATCTCGTCATCGGTACGTTGTACTGTGCGAAGAACAATTACGAGTTTGGTCTGTCGCGGATCGCGCACGCATTGGACGGTGGTTCGGGAGCACGGCTGTGTGCCGATACGTGGATCCACGTCAAGCGGTGCGTTTTGGGGCTGCTGACCGGGATGGCCAAACAGACGATCGTACTACCGTCGATCGCGTTGCAGGAAACGCTGAATTTCTTGCGCGCTTGCGAAGCGTACGGCATTACCATACCGTCCGTGCTGACCGGACCGTTGGAAGACTCGGGAGAACAGCCACCGACCATCGGGCTGGAAGCACGAAAATTGCGAGCCTTGCTACTGCGGTTAATGGAGTACAAGTGAAGCAGTGAAGATCGTATGTTTTGAGGTCTTTGATATGCCTTTGATAAGAGGTCACTCAACAAGCTCAAGTTTGTATCGAGTTGTGTGTATTACAAATGGATTATATACCCTAATTCATGCATGAAAAATTTCTATTACTGATAATATAATATCACACTTGTTCTCCTATATTTGCAGATGGATTAGTCTGGACCGTTTATTTCCCTTAGCTATCCCATACATGTAAAACAAGATAAAACATACAACATTATTGAACTTAATTACTACAAATAACATCTCATATAAAAGCACAAAGAAAGCACACGTCGACATGCGACCCGATCTAACGATCATTCCTTGTGCAATTGGAACGTAACGCGCAGTGCCTCTTCTGGACTTTTTTCCTTCAGCCACGGCCGTTCCCATACGGTAATCTTATACTGCTGATCAGATTCATCATCGTCGAACGAAATGTAGTAGGTGTACATGATTCCCGCCACGACCTGCTTTTCTACGCGATGCAATTTGTACGCTTTGCCACCTCGGTCAGATGCTGTGGCAAGTGCTGTTTCGATGCGTTCTGCGTGCTCTTGCTTGTGGATGTCCGGATCGGCCGATACGCCACCGCACAGAGGTTCACTAGCCATTTCTTGGTGTTCTGAAAGTAACAGCGATTAATCGGTTGAAGGTTCGAGAAAATTGCAATTGTTTGACTCACCGTGTGTTACTCAGCCTGCAGTGATTCACCTAATAGCTGGAAGATCTTTTTCTCTACACGATCAACGCAGCGTCGAGGGTTTGTAACTAAGAATGAAACTACGCACTTGCTGCCGTGCTAGTGGAGACGCAATGGAAATGTATGGAGCGAATGTAAACATAAACACAAACACTCTTGAACGGGTGACAGCTGGCTGTGTTAGTAGTGGTGAAGCAAGATCGATGTAATAACATCGCAAACATCGCCCGTAAAATGATCGCAATCGGGATTGTTCTTTTTTCTGGCGGTATTTCGCCATTGGTTTTAGTAAAGCCGATTTACTTAATTTATCGTTAGATTATGTGTATCATTCATTCCAATACAAAACAAAAGTCCCAACATTACATTTTATCATACTTTTCTATATTTGTTCGTCTGAAAACTAGAGTATAGGTAAAAATGTGGTACATATGCAGGAGTATAAATGGTATAAAAATTGTAAAAAAAAGTCGATATAAAATTTACGAGCAACACAAAAAGAAAACCGACACACATACAAATGAGCTTATGCTAGCACGGCCGACGATGCCATCTCACTAACGCCACAAGAATTGTCACCGCGATAGATACGATAGTAGCCCTGTTCGCCCCATCTCGGTCCCCAGGAGTTCTTTATGATCCAGTACGGTAGCGTCTTGTTGAACATTGGGTATTCCTTGATGCCGTAGCCCACGATCAGCACACCATGGTCGATCGATTTGTGGCTGCACAGCGGATGCCAAGGGTGCGATATGCCACCGCGATAAAACTGCATCGCGTTCGCATTGAGCCCGATCGCCATCGGTCCATTTTTGATCAGGTACTGCGCCATAAAGGTTTCGTTTTTCGGCATATCAACCGCACCCTTCACCTGCACGTGGCTGAGCGTTTTGTTGAAGTGACACGTCTTCTGGGCCTTCGCCTCGTACGGGTAATCTTCCTCTAGCTCCAAACCGCCCAACTGTTCGATCGCCCTGCAATGGAAAGAAAAAGCCATAGTGTGGCTGTAAAACTACCCTTTTATCCAACCATTCACAGCTCGAAGATTCCTACTTGAAAGCATCGTCCATGTAACCGCCACCGCATCCATTGTCCACCTTGTCACAGTCGATCAGCTCCTGCTCCGAGTACGATTCCAACTTCTTCGTCTTAATCTGATGCAGCCCTTCGATGTTGCCGATCGCACTAAAGGCCCAGCACGAACCGCAGCTGCCCTGATTCTTGACCTCCGTCACCGCACCGTGATCGCGCCAATCGAACGAAGTCGGCAGATCGTCCACATCGGCCACATCTTCCTGCGTGGCCACCGGATTGCGGATGTGATTGCTGTGCTGGTGCTTCGGCACTACCAAGCCGGTGTGTGCCCGATACTCGGCCAGTGTCATGTCGGCAAACTTTGTCACACCATACTTGGCCGTGCCGCGTTCGAACTTGTTCAGCTGCTCGATCTTGAACAGATTGTTGCGGAAGATGTTGAAGCGCATCTCGTGCTCCATAGAGTTCGCGTACTGTCGGCGATGGTGATGCTTGAACTTGTTAAACTGTCGTCGCACATGTTCCTCATCGTCGATCTTGAGCGATCGTACCGATCGACGCTTTACGGGCGGTGATACGGTCGTAACCGGGGTGGTGGGCTCTTGCTGCGTGTAGCTTTTGATATCCGGTTGCTGTTCCGTGTCGTCATCACCGGTACATTTCACATTGTACTTGCGCTGATCCTGCGATTCCAGCCACACACGCTCCCAGATGGAAATTTTGCACACGGTGTCAGGTTCGGTCGTTACGCGGAAGGTGTACTTGTACAGTGAACCAGCGACCTGTTGCGTTGATCCAGCCAATATTTCAAATTCACTGCAATGTTAACAGGAAAGGAAAGAATAATGATTAATGTCCACTGTACCGTAGCTACACACAACAAACAACCCACTTGTACGCTTTGGAACGTTCCGAGTTGTACGAAACCATGCCGGCTCTGATACGCTCGATGTGTGACCGATCCTTCAACTCTTCTGCCGTCAATTCGTTGGAGCCACCAGCTTTTTTCGCGTGCCGACGTTGACGCGTACCGCGTTCCTTCTCATCCGGACAGGATACGGTATACTTGTACGCTTCCGTCGGTTCCTTCTCCTCCAGCCACGGGCGTTCCCAGGAGGAAAGTTTACACAACTTGCTGCTTCCGTCCGTACTAAATTCGACCGCGTACTTGTACAGCTTTCCCGACACTATTTGCACGGTTCCGCTAACAATCCGGGCATTACTAACGGAAGCAAAATGGATTAAATGTTTGGGGGTTTTGGGGGCGTTAATATTACATCCAAGGTGGTTATTTATTTCCCTAGCGTATATGTATATATATATATATATATATAGCACACATACTATTGGTAAACCCCCGATTGAGCGTTGCACATATGCCAACGTTTTGCAGAAACACTGCGCTTACCATTAGGTTAGTTTATCAATTCTTTCGGTTGCTTTCTACGCCGTACCAGTGATTGATACAAAAGAATCAACTTGATCATGCTGTAGAACTGTAGTAGTATTATATATTTAAGATAATTTTGCTGTTCAATCAATTTCACATCACTTGCGAATGGGATCAAGACGAACGAACGATCATGCAATACTTTCACAAAACAAAAAACGTATGCACCAGTACTATGGGAATGTGTGTCTTTCATACAGACTGGTAGTAGTACAAACAACAAGGGAGACTGTTAGTATACTGATAGGGGTAGCAATATCTAGGGGACTAGTATTGCACATGTACATATACTGGAATCTTGAGCGACATGTAAGCGACTTAGGCTAAACACGGAGTTAGTAGTCAAACTTGGGATATTTTACTTCCACAATCATCATGATTAGACGTACGTACAAATACAATCTCGGACACCGTTTTGTAGCAATCGTTAGCGGTCAATCAAATGACATCAAACAGCGCATGCGAACGCATTCCTGCTTCATGTTGGTTTGTTGGTACTTACGACGATTCTTTCGTTCCACCGTTTGATACCAAAATCTTATCGACCCGCTCAATGTGCTCGGTGGCGGTTAGTTCGTCCTTTGACAGGGAACGTGAACCACCCGGTACTATGGAGCGACGTGTGCGTGCCTTCGTAGCTGCCACTTCCTTTTCACACTCGTACGTGTATTTGTATGCATCTTCCGGGTGGGATTTGGTCAACCAGATACGCTCCCAGGACGTCAGCTTACAGACAGCGTTGTTGTGTTGGATGTAGTAAACGTACTTTATGCCGGCAACCATCTGGCTAGTGGCATTGATGACCTTCAGCGAGCTGTGGAAGAAGATGATGTGTACATTTATCGCACTTTTGCCTGAATGTGCTAACAACTTACCTTCCGCGTGTAAGCCCGTGAAATGTAAGAATCTTGTCGATGCGCTCCTGGTGCTCACTGTTACCGTACTCGTCGGCCGACAATGGTGAGGCACAGCCCAGACAGTAGGAATCGCGCTTCTTACGCGCCACACTGTCCGGACATTCGAACGATGCCTTGAATGCTTCCTGTGGTGCCTTTTCCTTCAGCCAGGGCTTCTCCCACACGGTCAGCTTGCAGACGCGCTTCGACTCATCGTCCGGGAAGGTCAATCGGTAGGTGTACGATTTACCGGCAACCAGCTGCATGCTTGCGCCAACAATCTTTACCTTACGCTCATTGCCACTGCCATCAACCAGGGCCGATTGCTGCTGCAGACCAGTGCGAACACGTGTTTGATGTTCTTCCTTCGCATACTCCTCGGGCGTTAGTTCCTGGGCACTGCCGGTTTTGGGCACCTTGTTAAGTTTTTTCGGCGCAGCCACATCCCGGCGCCGGCGTTCACCAGTTTCGTCCTCCTTGTTATCTTGACAGTCGAAATCATACTCGGGCTTGTTGCCGTTCGCGGCGGACGGTAGCGGAGTAAAGACCTTCACGTCACACGTACTGTACACCTGCTGGCCGTCATCCTTCAGGGCGATCTTGTAGCGATGGATGGTACCCGCTACGACCTGCACCGTTCCGAACAGTATCTCGAAGTTGCTAAAATGGTTAATTGTGTTTTGACGTTACATATCAGCTTGGGACCGTTCGGGGCGCAGCGACACAAACCTATGCTTGCCACTCTCGTAGCCAACCAATCCCAAGCGTATGCGTTCCTTGTGTTCCGAATTGGATAGGTCTACCGGGGTTGCTCCTCCGACCAGCCTGTCACCTAAATTGTTAGACTGTTTTTGACATTTAGATTTAGTTAATTGTACCTGTTGGGACTCCTCCGCGTTCGATTTCAATACTTGTACCTGACGAAAGAAAGGCAAAAGAAACGAATACAATGTTTATTATCTTTTCTTATACACGTCGATAACAGGATAGAGCCTTTGCGCTCTGTTTGATCCTAGTCATTCCCCTTCTAGCTCACTGTGCGCCCGGAACTGAATTACCTCAAGGGTACACTGTTTTGTGGTGTCCGGTATCAGTCGCTTCCTGCATGACTCCGTAACTTTGCTCTCCTCTTCCGCACAGCGCGAGTTGGCCGTTAGTACACTTAGCACGTACGTTGTACGGCTTTTGTCCGAACTTTGCGTCACTTTGCGTGCGTCCAGCACTTCCAGCAACATACGCTGGTATGGATCGGAATCCATCTGATCCAAACGTTGGATCGCTTCAGTCGCGATCACTTTCATCGATGCCTCTTGTGCAGGATCATCTAGATTGATCGAGTTGCTATCGGCCGTGTCCACGGCACGCTTTCCACGGTTCAGTGGATTTAAAGCTGCATTATTAGGTGAGTTAAACGCTGATATCGGAATTTTGACGTATGCAGGGCGTGGTTTGTATTTGCCGTAGTATTTCACTCGATGGCCGTAACCGTGGCTTTCGCTTGATGAAAAAACTGACGATGAATAATACCCGCGCTTATCACGACGGTGTCCCCCATCATCGGCATTCAATCGCTGGGCAAGTTGTTCCTTGGTCAACACTTCATCCATTTCGTTCGAATCCCCAAAAGCCATCGTTACCCGCTCGATCTTCGGTGCGTGGGGTACTGCATTACCATTCTTCTCCGCCATCTTGACGTTATCCTGTTCGTTCACCTCTGCGGGCACATCTTCCGACGGTGCACTGCGCTTTCCTCGGTAATGACCATAATAGTACGGTCTACGGCGGTATGGATAATATCCATATCCTCCACGATAGCCACCTCCGTAATAGCCACCTCCATAGTATCCTCCTCCATAGTATCCTCCCCCATAGTATCCACCTCCACCGTAGAAGTCACTGGCGCTGAAAGAACCACCGCCGAAACCGCCACCAGAAAAACCTCCGAAGCTTCCTCCACCAAATCCAGAAAAGTCTCGTTTGTCACGGCGCAATCCTTCGTCTGCGTTTAGCTGCCGCGCAAGTTCTTCCTTCGAGAGCTTTACATCCTTGCCGTCATCTTCATCATCATCATCTGCTAAATCCATTGGAGAAATCTTTTTCACCACCGACTCTAAGGTCTTTTCTTCATTGTCCTTTTTCGACGAGGGAGATAATGTGGTGGTCCCTTCTGTACTTACTTGGCTCGTAGGCACTGTAGCACTTACGGATGGCACAGGTGTTGTGGCATCCGTTGTCGATACCGTGGGTACGATATTTGCTGCATGCGGCTCTGGTTTAGTGTCCTGCTTTACATCATCCTTGTCGTTTAGTTCCACAGGCGCTTCATTTGCAGGTACATCGCGCTTTCCACGATAGCGATTATAGTAATTTTGTACCGGACGTTGTGGCCTGCCACGGTAAGGATAGCCGCCTCCACCATAATATCCACCACCATAGTATCCTCCTCCACCATAGTAGCCGCCTCCGTAGTGTCCGCCGCTGTACGAACCACCACCAAATCCACCGCTCGAGAAGCCTCCACTGGAAAAGTCACGTTTGTTGCGCCGCGTTCCTTCGTCTGTGTTTAATTGCCGGGCAAGTTCTTCCTTGGAGAGCTTCTCATCCTTGTCGTTATCATCGGTATCGTCTAATAAGCCAGTTGAAACTTTTGTTTTACTCTCCAGCTCTAAGGTTTTTACTTCATCGGTTTTTTTCGGCAAAGGAGTGACTGTTGCGGCTCCATCTGTATCTACCTTGCTGGTAGATTCTGTAGAACCAACCGACGGTACGGTATTTGTTCCTTGCGGCTCTGCTTTAGCGTCCTGCTCAGCCCTTTTTACATCATCCTTGTCGTTCAGTTCCACAGGCGCTTCATTCGCAGGTACATCGCGCTTTCCACGATAGCGATTATAGTAATTTTGTACCGGACGTTGTGGCCTTCCACGATAAGGATTGTAGTAGCCGCCTCCGCCATAATATCCTCCACCGTAGTATCCTCCTCCACCATAGTAGCCGCCTCCGTAGTGTCCGCCGCTGTACGAACCACCACCAAATCCACCGCTCGAGAAGCCTCCACTGGAAAAGTCACGTTTGTTGCGTCGTACTCCTTCGTCTGCGTTTAGTTGCCGAGCAAGCTCTTCCTTCGAGAGCTTCTCATCCTTGTCGTCATCATCGGTATCAGCAGATACCGCAGATAGATCTGTTTCAATAATCTGGTCATCTTCCGCTGACGCAGACGAAACGTTAGTTCCATTTTTAGCAATGGTATCCTTGGAAGTCGTTGGTAAGACGTTGCTGCCCTTCGCGGTAGACGAGTCAATGACTATTGCGGCATTTGTCACTACCTTTGCAGTCGTGCTTACAACTGGTTCTTTTGTTTCAACCTTCGCATCGATAGCTTCGCGTTTGCTTCTAAGAACGTTCCGCTTCCATATCGAATGTTTCTTCACGCGCTGAAGAGTGTTCTCGTCGTTTAATTCCTTCACTAGCTGTTCCTTGGTGAGAATCTGCTGATCGTCCTCGCTTTCGTTCGAGTCCGTACCAAATGCTACCGCCGTTGGGGCATTGACCTTAGGCGGTTTCAGATTCACGTCCGGCAGCGATTGACGCTGCTGTCCTTCGTCACTTTCTTGCGAGGATTGCTCATCGGTTCGGGTGGACGCAGCTGTCCGTGTCGGTACTAATCCTCGTACA
This sequence comes from Anopheles rivulorum, assembly GCA_018908115.1. Lineage (NCBI taxonomy): Eukaryota > Metazoa > Arthropoda > Insecta > Diptera > Culicidae > Anopheles > Anopheles rivulorum. Next base: position 19,367,994 of record STHB01000004.1, read on the forward strand.
CCGTTCGGTGCAACATTCGTGTTATCACGCACGACAAATGCGGCCGTATCAACGTTCGCATCACCTCCGTTGGTAGTGCGGTAGTAGCTGTCGATACTGGCTTTAACCTTTTGCAGCAACGAATCGAAAACCGGCCGGTACTTGAGCTGCACATCGCGTCCTCCTCCATTAACGATCACCTCATCGAGCGCTTTTTGTATTTCCTGGTGCGTTTTGAATACCTCATCGAATGTCGATTGTACCTGCTGATCCAGTGGTGCTATCGTTGTGCTAGCTGGAGTTGCGGGTGTCGTCACTGCCACCTGTGCTTCCGTACGTTCTTTAACGATCCTCACCGGTACGATCGTTTCTTCGATCACTTCAGCACCAGCGTTCTCTTGCTGGGGAAGATTTCGGTTGGCATTCTGCAGAGGAGCGCTAGCAAAACTAAACAGTTCGTCAATAGCGCTTTTCGCAGCATCACTCAAACCTTCACTCTCGGTAGTGGACACGCTGCTAGCTTCTGTTACTGACTGTTCCTGTCCATCGTTCGTTAGAGGTGTCGTCGGTGTGGATGTTATTTCTAACATTTCCACCTTTTCCACAATGATCTGCTGCTCGAGTTCTCCCATCTGTTGTGGGGTAAGTTCCTCATTCTGGCGCAGATTTGCATCAAACGCGGGATTCAGTCTAGTAGCTGTTTCTTCCAGCGAAGGCAGCGCCGACGATGAGGTACAGTTGGTGTATTCCAGTGCACGATATTTTTCACCGTACTCCGTCGTGATCCAGGGCTTCTCGAGGATCACCAACTGGCAAATATGCTTCTCACCGGTTGTTTCATCTTCGGCGCTTACAGTCAGCTCGTATCGCACACCGGCCACTACTTCGCGCGTGGCCGAAACAATTTCTACGAATCGGTACTCGCGTGGTAAGAAGGATGTCGCTATGTAGGAAAGACCGCGCAGCGTTGGACGCAGCTGCTCCTTACCGCCGACTGCGTCGACGTGTATGGCAACGATGCCTCCTTCGCTGCTTCCATTGACCGTCGAAGGAGCATCCTGGCGAGGAGAAATATGTATGCCGTTCGATCACACATCATTTCAACTTGTTTTTTTTTTGTTTTCCCGAGCGTTGATCACGAGGACGCTGTGTTAGAGAAGGGGTCACGCCTTGCTCGTGATCTGGAAAGTCCATAGCAACTAGACATGAAGGGAGACAGACAGATACGCCCATACCTTGATGCGATTGTGGTTTCTACCCAGATGATGATGATGGTTGCGAATGGCACACCGTATGCTGAGATAGTCCAACCGGAGTAGGAGATACATTGTGGAGTTATACGTTGCGTGCGGGAAAGCCTTTTACTTGTTGTTAGCATTGTTGTCGTTTGGGGTTTTATGCGTTATTGGTTATGAGCAGGTGATGATATCCGAAATAATACGAACCCCGCAGCACGGGTGTAGAAAGCGTAACATATGTCGATGATGTGAGTTGTGGAAGAGAAGAGCAAATCTACGGAGTATGCTGCCGAGTTACGGATTGGCAACTGACTACCACTTAGTGCTAGATAGAGTTAAGGTTAAGAGTAGAATGAGACGACACGAATAATCCCAGTTTGGTTGCGAAATGGTACACGACACTTTTGAGCACTTAAATAGTGACGGCATTCGAGTCCATCAGAAGATCAGAAGATGCTGAGCTTTTTCAGCGTAACGTTTGGTTTTCCCATGCAGAGACTTCAACAGTGCAGAGAATTGTACATGCACAACACGTTTCTGACCCTTTTGTTTACACCGGTTTCCGACCAGAATGGTACTAAATGCGGTCGGCATCCCTATTAGTGCAGAACTGCATGCACTGATGAACTATGGTAATCGATTATTAACTTACGGCCTGTTCTTTCACTAGCTCATGCTCCAAGCGTAGTCCGGTGGTCAAACGGTTCTACGGAAATCGGAGAAGAACAGAGTGCGATAACGATTATTTAATTCGAAATCTGCTGAATTTCTTGTTGTTGTGTCGGTGATTAACATCACAGGTGTGATGGACGAAGGAATTGAACCGCGAATATTTGTTTAGACTTTTTTACTGCTGCTGATGTTGGTGCTAGAGAAGGACTTGCGGGATTCGGAAGTGAATATTTCGAGAATTTGAAAAAGTCCACCAGGATCAAGGGTTTTAGCTGATGGTATCAACTTCAGGCAGAACCCGAACTGAGACTGAGGTCTGAGTTAACAGGTGTAACTGCGTTCGTAAAAGAAATACTTAACTTGGCTTGTACGGCCAAGTAGAAGGCATCTTTCAACACTCTTATCAATGCGTACTCATGGAGGTAGACTAATTTCTACAAACACTTTAACCACAAGTTTGTTGATATGGCATATTAAAATTAGCCTTTCCTGTGGCAGTACCGATAGAAGCAATCCACAAAAATAATTCATGTTTTCCAGCACTCGCATGTATTCTGGTGTATGCTAAAATAAGACCACATTGATCGACCAATGGCTGTGGATGCCTTCATAATAACGAGACCGAACAGCATAGACAAACTAGGCCACCTCCCATACGTTGCCGATGGTATTTCGATGGAGCAATTCACAATCTTGCTCTCAAGAAAGAATGTCTCACTGTGTGTGAGTTTATTCATTTGTCGTGGTAAAGAGGCGAAGTTTTCAAACATTATTATCACAAATAGACAAGCAGGAAGGAAAAAAAAACACAACACGTTCATTTGCTATTTCTATACCTTCCTGCCTTTCAGCCATTCCGTGGTACGGNTTCGTTCGAATCCCCAAAAGCCATCGTTACCCGCTCGATCTTCGGTGCGTGGGGTACTGCATTACCATTCTTCTCCGCCATCTTGACGTTATCCTGTTCGTTCACCTCTGCGGGCACATCTTCCGACGGTGCACTGCGCTTTCCTCGGTAATGACCATAATAGTACGGTCTACGGCGGTATGGATAATATCCATATCCTCCACGATAGCCACCTCCGTAATAGCCACCTCCATAGTATCCTCCTCCATAGTATCCTCCCCCATAGTATCCACCTCCACCGTAGAAGTCACTGGCGCTGAAAGAACCACCGCCGAAACCGCCACCAGAAAAACCTCCGAAGCTTCCTCCACCAAATCCAGAAAAGTCTCGTTTGTCACGGCGCAATCCTTCGTCTGCGTTTAGCTGCCGCGCAAGTTCTTCCTTCGAGAGCTTTACATCCTTGTCGTCATCTTCATCATCATCATCTGCTAAATCCATTGGAGAAATCATTTTCACCACCGACTCTAAGGTCTTTTCTTCATTGTCCTTTTTCGACGAGGGAGATAATGTGGTGGTCCCTTCTGTACTTACTTGGCTCGTAGGCACTGTAGCACTTACGGATGGCACAGGTGTTGTGGCATCCGTTGTCGTTACCGTGGGTACGATATTTGCTGCATGCGGCTCTGGTTTAGTGTCCTGCTTTACATCATCCTTGTCGTTTAGTTCCACAGGCGCTTCATTTGCAGGTACATCGCGCTTTCCACGATAGCGATTATAGTAATTTTGTACCGGACGTTGTGGCCTTCCACGGTAAGGATAGCCGCCTCCACCATAATATCCTCCACCGTAGTATCCTCCTCCACCATAGTAGCCGCCTCCATAGTGTCCGCCGCTGTACGAACCACCACCAAATCCACCGCTGGAGAAGCCTCCACTGGAAAAGTCACGTTTGTTGCGCCGCGCTCCTTCGTCTGTGTTTAATTGCCGGGCAAGTTCTTCCTTGGAGAGCTTCTCATCCTTGTCGTTATCATCCGTATCGTCTAATAAGCCAGTTGGAACTTTTGTTTTACTCTCCAGCTCTAAGGTTTTTACTTCATCGGTTTTTTTCGGCAAAGGAGTGACTATTGCGGCTCCATCTGTATCTACCTTGCTGGTAGATTCTGTAGAACCAACCGACGGTACAGGTACGGGTACGGTATTTGTTCCTTGCGACTCTGCTTTAGCGTCCTGCTCAGCCCTTTTTACATCATCCTTGTCGTTCAGTTCCACAGGCGCTTCATTCGCAGGTACATCGCGCTTTCCACGATAGCGATTATAGTAATTTTGTACCGGACGTTGTGGCCTTCCACGGTAAGGATAGCCGCCTCCACCATAATATCCACCACCATAGTATCCTCCTCCACCATAGTAGCCGCCTCCGTAGTGTCCGCCGCTGTACGAACCACCACCAAATCCACCGCTCGAGAAGCCTCCACTGGAAAAGTCACGTTTGTTGCGCCGCGCTCCTTCGTCTGCGTTTAATTGCCGAGCAAGCTCTTCCTTGGAGAGCTTCTCATCCTTGTCGTCATCATCGGTATCAGCAGATACCGCAGATAGATCTGTTTCAATAATCTGGTCATCTTCCGCTGACGCAGACGAAACGTTAGTTCCATTTTTAGCAACGGTATCCTTGGAAGTCGTTGGTAAGACGTTGCTGTCCTTCGCGGTAGACAAGTCAATGACTATAGCGGCATTTGTCACTACCTTTGCAGTCGTGCTTACAACTGGTTCTTTTGTTTCAACCTTCGCATCGATAGCTTCGCGTTTGCTTCTATGAACGTTCCGCTTCCATATCGAATGTTTCTTCACGCGCTGAAGAGTGTTCTCGTCGTTTAATTCCTTCACTAGCTGTTCCTTGGTGAGAATCTGCTGATCGTCCTCGCTTTCGTTCGAGTCCGTACCAAATGCTACCGCCGTTGGGGCATTAACCTTAGGCGGTTTCAGATTCACGTCCGGCAGCGATTGACGCTGCTGTCCTTCGTCACTTTCTTGCGAGGATTGCTCATCGGTTCGGGTGGACGCAGCTGTCCGTGTCGGTACAATTCCTCGTACACCGTTCGGTGCAACATTCGTGTTATCACGCACGACAAATGCGGCCGTATCAACATTCGCATCACCTCCGTTAGTGGTGCGGTAGTAGCTGTCGATACTGGCTTTAACCTTTTGCAGCAACGAATCGAACACCGGCCGGTACTTGAGCTGCACATCGCGTCCTCCTCCATTAACGATCACCTCATCGAGCGCTTTTTGTATTTCCTGGTGCGTTTTGAATACCTCGTCAAATGTCGATTGTACCTGCTGATCCAGTGGTGCTATCGTTGTGCTAGCTGGAGTTGCGGGTGTTGTCACTGCCACCTGTGCTTCCGTACGTTCTTTAACGATCCTCACCGGTACGATCGTTTCTTCGATCACTTCAGCACCAGCGTTCTCTTGCTGGGGAGGATTTCGGTTGGCATTCTGCAGAGGAGCGCTAGCAAAACTAAACAGTTCGTCAATAGCGCTTTTCGCAGCATCACTCAAACCTTCACTCTCGGTAGTGGACACGCTGCTAGCTTCTGTTACTGACTGTTCCTGTCCATCGTTCGTTAGAGGTGTCGTCGGTGTGGATGTTATTTCTAACATTTCCACCTTTTCCACAATGATCTGCTGCTCGAGTTCTCCCATCTGTTGTGGGGTAAGTTCCTCATTCTGGCGCAGATTTGCATCAAACGCGGGATTCAGTCTAGTAGCTGTTTCATCCAGCGAAGGCAGCGCCGACGACGAGCTACAGTTGGTGTATTCCAGTGTACGATATTTTTCACCGTACTCCGTCGTGATCCAGGGCTTCTCGAGGATCATCAACTGGCAGATATGCTTCTCACCGGTTGTTTCATCTTCGGCGCTTACAGTCAGCTCGTATCGCACACCGGCCACTACTTCGCGCGTAGCCGAAACAATTTCTACGAATCGGTACTCGCGTGGTAAGAAGGATGTTGCTATGTAGGAAAGACCGCGCAGCGTTGGACGCAGCTGCTCCTTACCGCCGACTGCGTCGACGTGTATGGCAACGATGCCTCCTTCACTGCTTCCATTGACCGTCGAAGGAGCATCCTGGCGAGGAGAAATATGTATGCCGTTCGATCACACATCATTTCAATTTGTTTTTTTTTGTTTTCCCGAGCGTTGATCACGAGGACGCTGTGTTAGAGAAGGGGTCACGCCTTGCTCGTGATCTGGAAAGTCCATAGCAACTAGACATGAAGGAAGACAGACAGATACGCCCATACCTTGATGCGATTGTGGTTTCTACCCAGATGATGATGATGGTTGCGAATGGCACACCGTATGCTGAGATAGTCCAACCGGAGTAGGAGATACATTGTGGAGTTATACGTTGCGTGCGGGAAAGCCTTTTACTTGTTGTTAGCATTGTTGTCGTTTGGGGTTTTATGCGTTATTGGTTATGAGCAGGTGATGATATCCGAAATAATACGAACCCCGCAGCACGGGTGTAGAAAGCGTAACATATGTCGATGATGTGAGTTGTGGAAGAGAAGAGCAAATCTACGGAGTATGCTGCCGAGTTACGGATTGGCAACTGACTACCACTTAGTGCTAGATAGAGTTAAGGTTAAGAGTAGAATGAGACGACACGAATAATCCCAGTTTGGTTGCGAAATGGTACACGGCACTTTGGAACACTTAAATAGTGACGGCATTCGAGTCCATCAGAAGATCAGAAGATGCTGAGCTTTTTCAGCGTATCGTTTGGTTTTCCCATGCAGAGACTTCAACAGTGCAGAGAATTGTACATGCACAACACGTTTCTGACCCTTTTGTTTACACCGGTTTCCGACCAGAATGGTACTAAATGCGGTCGGCATCCCTATTAGTGCAGAACTGCATGCACTGATGAACTATGGTAATCGATTATTAACTTACGGCCTGTTCTTTCACTAGCTCATGCTCCAAGCGTAGTCCGGTGGTCAAACGGTTCTACGGAAATCGGAGGAGAACAGAGTGCGATAACGATTATTTAATTCGAAATCTGTTGAATTTCTTGTTGTTGTGTCGGTGATTAACATCACAGTACTGCAGGTGTGATGGACGAAGGAATTTAACCGCGAATATTTGTTTAGGAATTTTTAGTTGCTGATGGTGGTGCTAAAGAAGGACTTGCTGGATCCGGAAGTGAATATTTCGAGAATTTGAAAAAGTCCACCAGGATTAAGGGTTTTAGCTGATGGTATCAACTTCAGGCAGAACCCGAACTGAGACTGAGGCTAACAGGTGTAACTGCGTTCGTAAAAGAAATACTAATCTTGGCTTGTACGGCCAAGTAGAAGGCATCTTTCAACACTCTTATCAACACGTACTCATGGAGCGAGACTAATTTCTACAAACACTTTAACCACAAGTTTGTTGATATGGCATATTAAAATTAGCCTTTCCTGTGGCAGTACCGATAGAAGCAATCCACAAAAATAATTCATGTTTTCCAGCACTCGCATGTACTTTTTTTGTGCTAAAATAAGACCACGTTGATCGACCAATGGCTGTGGATGCCATCATAATAACGAGACCGAACAGCATAGACAAACTAGGCCACTTCCCATACGTTGCCGATGGTATTTCGATGGAGCAATTCACAATCTTGCTCATAAGAATGAATGTCTCACTGTGTGTGAGTTTATTTATTTGTCGTGGTAAAGAGGCGAAGTTTTCAAACATTATTATCACAAATAGACAAGCAGGAAGGAAAAAAAAAAAACACAACACGTTCATTTGCTATTTCTATACCTTCCTGCCTTTCAGCCATTCCGTGGTACGGAGATTCACACGTCTGTTTAGCAGCTTCGGCATGTGGTGGATGATGTACCAGTCTCGAACATGGTAGTGGTTCCACCGATAAGAACCGCGAGAATGTCATCCAACGTGTTTTTTTTTCGTTCATTTCGTCTACTTCGCTGATGGAAGAGGTGGGTGAGACAATTTTCTTGCCATATGGGGATCCTCCGGACGGATGATGTTAATTTAGCAAACCGTCAATATGCACAAGATCGGTCAATAATAATGACCCGGCAAACAAAGAATGACCGAAAAGCGAACGAAACTGAACCGTCAGCTGACGCAGCTTTGTCGCGGTTTTCTTTGTCCAAGCGTGTACGATCATTTGATGGCAGTGTGGGAAAAGAAATGGGCAGCAAATTGTAATTCGTGACAGGTGTAAAGAAGAGTAAAGTAAGTAAAAAATGGATCAATTTGTTAGTTGTACTACAATGACGTAAAAACACCGCCTAATGAAAAAAATCGAATATTAAAGAACCGCATCACTAACGATGGCGCATGATTTGGGAAATAGTATCTTCTAAAAAAAGGACCTCAAATGACATGAAATTTCTACTAGGATCATGTTAAACTGCTACTGTAATGATAGGGGCTGATTCTACATAATGACGAGATATATTGATGAGACCAAGATATTTTTAGCTGCTTAGAGGGTTTATCGTAGCTAACAAATACCACATAAAGTGGTGAAATTCTTAAGGATGTCATCTCGTAACGCTTACGCAGATGCTCCGAAAGAAACGAATATCGGAACAATACGTGGAGATCCTCAATTGTACTGTTTACCAAAGATTTTTTAACCAAAATTGACTCTAAAATTTGAATACGCGATACGATAAGATGGAGTAAACTAATAATATAATTTCAGGGGAATCCCCAGATACATGTCCGTTTTGGAAATTCCGAAAACAAAACAAATTGCTGGATAAAAAACTGGTTAGATGTTTTTTTTTTTTGGTGTCTGAAGCACTTCAACATCATGCAGTGTAGAAGAATCGAAGAATCTTCAACGAGCCGCGAAATTATCATAAATTATCCATCAAGTGGTAGGATTGTGTTGAAGTTATTCTACCTTTTTTTTTCTTAACACCATTCTATGTGTCCCGTTCCTACAGCTTGGAACAACCAAGTGTCCTTGAAGGCAGTTACGGCAGTTTTAAAAACCGGTTAAGAGATACAACCAGAGCCATATAAATAACCCGCAAGTGTAAGGAATCAGCTGAACGGTTCCTGCTATAAGGTGTGACTTTGTGCGCGTGATCATCAAAATACGATCAGCCATGATCAGTGGATGAGCGAAATCTAAAGGCGATTGACCGTTTCGAGTGTTTGCTGGCTGGACAAACTTTTGAGCGAATTGTACACGGTCGTGTGGTGTTCATGCAAACAATGATGATCATGTAAAAATGTGATGCTTCAAACTCTTCTCGTAAACAGCAAACAAAAAAACACGCATTAATCACATCATTCCTACAACAAGTTAACCATCAAACAGGTTTGCCACAATCAAAACTATTTAAGCTGCTTTGACTCAACCACAGGATGTGTTCATGATTAGCACCGGTGCGACACGTTTTACGGTCTAATGACACGTAGAACCTATATTGAAAAACCTTTCTTATCCTTAAATGGTGGTCATTTTACCTATCGTATTTTGCCCACCAAATGGGTAGCTATAAAAGCTTAGTTTACGAAGCTGTATTATACCCGGTTATGTGTGATCGTGCAAATGTCCATCATACCGTTTGCAAAACAGAGATAGACATCCGCGGACACTACAAGTGTGTTAGTGTGTGTGTATGCTTTTTTTTCTTTACATCTTCGGTGCGACCGCTCAAATACATCCATTCAAGTCGTAATCTGACCGAACGGGAAATGATGCTGTACCTTCCGCAAGCCGGCAACGGCAGGAAAGCCGCGATCATGAATTGATCAGCACAGAGCGCGCGGCTAGTGTGTTTACATAACGAAACACGCTGTCTATCGGTACCATTCGGCGGTTCTCTAGCGATCAACCACCACCAACGAATCAGCGGATGGCCTCTGCTGCGGGAGCAGCAGGGGCGTTTGATTGTGCTGCGCAAAAAAAAAAGAAACACACATAACGAAGAAATTAAGCGATCGGTTCCCTCCCCGAAATGCGATCATTTGGTCTTCTTCGAAAGGCTTCTTTCGCGAACAAAGAGAAAGCAACGGACGAAATGGCGAGGGAGAGATGATGAGGTCACTACATGTTACCGCCCGTCCAGCACAAAGAGCTGCTAGGGCCCAATTATCCATCCACTTTCCGATCGGCACCAACCTCTACTGGGCATTATTTGCTGCGAAACTGACAGAAAAGGCGTAGATTGAGATGCGAAAAAGTAGTTCCCTGAACCTTCTACTACCTACCTGCACTTCCTCCTCGGGCTCATCCGTCGGGCCATTGCTGTTCGATGTCACATCAGCTTCGGTGATGGGATTCGGTTGCTCCTGAGAACGGACCACCGTCAGGAGTACCAGTGCCGTCGATAGCAGCAGCAGCAGCTGCGGAATGGAACGCATTTTGCTCCAACCCATACGTGGGTTAATTCAACGAAATGGTTTCTGGATCGCTACACTGATTAATATTGCATTCGTGCGTACTTTTGCTTTATCGCTACCCCGTTAGTGGGCCCTTTTTTTGTTGTTGTTTTGTTTGCACGCCACTGCACAATTTTGTGTGCCCCGCGGTCAGTAGAATTCAATTGGCTACTGCGCCACCACAGCCACAGTCGCGCCACTAGCGCACCAACACTAATGAAACGAAACAATAAACAAACTAATCGGTGGACGCTGCGTACAGCTGGGAAGGAAAAGCACTCGCGTTCACAGGGAGGAAGACTGCACGACCTCACTGGCAGTCGGACCGAACGATAATGTTCTTGTTGTCGCGAAATGTTTTAAATAAATAGCTCGCTGCTTGACGTTTGGTGTTGTTGTAGTTGTTGTTGCCGTGCATTTCTGACAGTTGCGTAGTTACGCATGTGACGGATACCGCACGGCTTATAGATGACGTCACAGTAGGCAGGAACGTTGTTTTGCGAGAAATGGAGAATACTTTCGAAGGAAATTAATAAAACTCTAAGTAACAAGAATAAAGCATCATGTCGGTATAAGAATTGCATGGTATAATGAATTTATTAAGAATATCGATACACATTCTCACAGTCCAGATACGCATTCTTATGATGCATTTTCCGTGCTCTTTGCACCACCGGTGTTGATCGTGTTAAACAGTTTGTGCTTAGCAATCTGGGCCATCAGGCCATGAATGAGCTCAANAGTAGGCACGAACGTTGTTTTGCGAGAAATGAAGAATACTTTCGAAGGAAATTAATAAAACTCTAAGTAACAAGAATAAAGCATCATGTCGGTATAAGAATTGCATGGTATAATGAATTTATTAAGAATATCGATACACATTCTCACAGTCCAGATACGCATTCTTATGATGCATTTTCCGTGCTCTTTGCACCACCGGTGTTGATCGTGTTAAACAGTTTGTGCTTAGCAATCTGGGCCATCAGGCCATGAATGAGCTCAATCGAAGCACGGCTGCAGTCACGGCTCGCCTTTGAAAGTTTGTCCTCCGTACGCTTCTCGTTCGGATCGAGCGAGCCACTGGCCATGAACTGGCCTCTGCCCAGGCTTGCTTCGCTAAGCTCTAGTTTTTCCGACAGATCCAGTATCTGTCTGGTTGTGTAGTCCGGGTTGCTCAATAAACCGGAACTGCCAAGTGTGTTCATCCAGTACTTATTCCACAGCGAGTCCAGTAGCTTTCGATCGAGGGCTGATTTGAAATACGTTACATCCAGCTGATAGTACTGCTTGCAATGCACACCGAAGTCTTCAATTTTGCTCAACGGGATGGTTTGATACTCGGACGGCTCTTCATTCGGTGGCTTGTATCCTAATTGGGAAGAGAAACGAGAATGTTAGCGTTATTTCCCATGGTTTGACACTTCTCACACGGTCACTTACCTTTGGGATATGTGCGGAAAGCGCCGAGACACACCTTACCGGCGGATACCGTTCTGACAGGATCGATCACAATCGCCACAAATGGTTCCTGGTAGGTTTGGTTGAGCATCTGCGTGTTCACATCGATTCCGGACAGCCAGCAACCGTACCCGGGATGGCTATGATACCAACCGATAGCATTCTCCATCCTTCCAACTTCTTTTGCCGACTCGATGTATGCTGCCATGTACTCGTACGCCTGCGATTGAGCATTGACCCGAGTTTCGGTACCTTCGACCGGCAAGGCGAACGCGTCCATCACAACCATCGTGTCTTCGATCACCTTTCCCAACAGCAACCCCATCACCTCGAGGGCACCTCCAGAACGCGAATGTGTTACCATTTTGATGAGTGCCAGGGCCGAAATCTTGATATCCTTAAAGTAGTTTGGATCCTTCTCCCATGGTCGAGCGGTCAGAATGCGTTGCTGCTGTTCAGCATCGTAGCGAAATATTTCGTCACTAGGCGGCAGAACAACAACGTTGTTCTCCATCTCCCAGGTTTTTCTTGCCATCTCCATGATAGCTGCGTTGGATGCAAACACCTTTTTTGCGGCACGACGATAGAAATCCGGTCTGAACGTTTCGTTGTTTTCGCTGGCAGTGTTTTATTTGCTTACAGAAACGTAAGCAGCGATTACACACCCGTGCGGCGAATGACATTGTTGACAGTTGTTGATGGAACAAACGCTTAACAATGTAAACGCTTCATTTTGAAAGCTTCTTGTGCGTACAAGTAACGGCCGCAAATATACGCAATCACGTGGTGAGTAAAATTAAGTTGCATTTTGTTAGAAATATTGATATAATGGGATTCGTGTTGGACCAAAATGTTATATTGTATAAAAATTGATGATCAATTTGTTTATTATATGAATTGTTTCGGTTAAGTTGTACAATTTGTGAGGCAAAATTCAACAGCACTGCAAATGGTCGTTTAGTTTAAAATGCAAACATGAATATGCAGGAATCATCGTGCAAGGTGTGCATTTGAATGACATGACTATAACAAACAAAATTAAATTAACATAAGTATCTTGTCACAACAATACCGAACATACCTTACAGTTTAAACGAAAAAAAGGTCTCGTCTGATCTTTCTGCTTCAATCAACGTTTTGTGTAAACTACATTTATCCTTTTAACCACATTCAAATACGAAAAACATCATTCTGCATTCGTTGCTGCAGTTTACACTCTTCACTAACGCATGAAGTGAAAAGGAAAAACAGATGGAAAAAGGGAATATCTTTGTGACTTTCACGGCGGAGAGAAAAACATCTGACAAAATATACGAAAAAAAGAAAGAAGTGCAATCACCACGATGCACCACTCAAAAACCCCGGCAGTGTGACAGTGATGGATGGGTTGTGAAAAAAGTGTTTGGCGTCTCCATCGACGGTACTGGGGTCGCCTCAAATTCATAAGGAAAAACACGCATAACGCGCACAAATGTTTGGATAAATTTGGTTAATTATCGTGAATTAAGCTTGGCTGATGGAGTTCCTCTGTTTGCGTGATTTTGATGCCACCCGACCGATAAGCTGGCGATGATTTATGATAAATTGCATTTTTGTTTTGCCCTTTTTACATCGTTCCCCGCGGAGGGATGAATGAATTTCAAGATTCTAGATGGTGCAGTGTACGGTCGGAAGAAACATTTTCCATAAAAGGTTGTACAAGACGTGCAATCAAGGAGGAGAAAAAAAAACAGCTTTGTAGTGATTTTTTACTAAGAATGTGTCGTGCGACCGAGTCCCGTAACACTATCCGCGACCATTTATTAATAAGTTTAAACCTGCATTAGACACACTCGGTTTGGTGCATGTTTGTATCAGTTACCCCTTATCGCGATGGCTTAGAACAATGAAGAGTGTAAACTGACACTGCCAAACAGATTGACGTAGGTATCCAATTGATGCTCATTGTTCTCGACAAGAACTGAAGATAATGTGTCCACGATACGAAGCACCAAAATCGTCTGATCGTGCTCCATCCCGTGTGCTCGTTATGAGTGAAAGCTTCTGCTTTTTGTGCAATGCTTAAAAACGAAGCAAAAAACAAAAACCCCTTTGACCAAACAATAACTGAAAACATTATAAAGCTTAACCTTCCCACACAGAGCTACCCACGAACAAGGAGCAACCGATGTATCTTCCTTTATCGCGCACGAAGCAAACGCTTCATCGACAATAAAAAAAGGCTCACTGCTGTGCTGGGGTAACATCGATACCAATAATTCCATTGCTTGTTGCCATTGCTTGCTGCCCGTTGTGTGTGTGTGTGTGCGCGATGATGCTGACAAGCAGATAATGCATAGTATGGCTTTCATACGTTAGAGGATCGTGGTTAGACGTCTGCCGTCCCATGGTGCATGCCGATTCTGTGCCAGGATAACGCTTTTCGAGCCGCAATGATTGATGGCAGGCTTTTCTGTGCTAAATGTGGTGCGATGTTCGCGCGCAATTTTTACGCACAAATTAGCCTAGTACATATGATGATTTTCGTCTCCGCATATAACATATAACATTTTGTGTGCTCGTAAAACATGTGTACTGCTTTAAAAATGATATTCCAAATTTAATTTTCGCGTGTTAATCTAATACACGCATCGAACTTCACAGGTGGTACGCAACTACGCAAGAAAGCTGATCGATTGCTTTCCCTTGTTGCGAGGGATTCATGTTACCTGGCAGGTGTGGAAAAGCTTGCACATTCTTGTACGCTAATGGGTAGGTAATACTACACAACATTTTTTCCTTACCAACGCCCCACAGCATCACGTTTCAGAGCATGCCAAAGCATCGATGACGTCAGTGAAGTTCCCCCGTGGTGGTCAATAAGTTTTTTTTTACTATTATTATTTCATCCTAACACCAAACAAAACACTGTTTGGCTGTGGTACTGATGCTCTCTACTAAGTTAGACCCGTTGGACTCATCATTCATAGATGCTCAGTGATGAGACGAGAAAAGGTCACAGGGAAAAGTTTCATTCTTTTTCTCTTTGCCTTTTGCTGCTTGGCTTTGTGGTACATTTATTAAAAACCAGCGGTATGCATATATATATTTCCAAAGCGAGGGCTAACTGATACGCGCGGTTCACTGGAAAATTGTGACATTCTATTGAACATTTCACAGGGCACGCACCGGGAGCGCTGGAACGGATGGGTTTCACAGCAATAAAGTGATGGTGGTGCAAACAAATGCAATGTAAATACGATCGGGGTAACGATGCTGTAACTTTCATCGTCAGGGCGTTTGTTTATTTGATATGGTTGAATCTAAATCATTTGTAAAACATTTAGTGACGTCAACTGGTCCACCCTCTATGTCGCTCTTTGTTGGCATCTGTACGCAACACACATAGATAATTGTGTTTGAATTCTTTGTTTTATCTACTTTAGATGTTCTCGTTATACATGTGTATTGAGGTTTAGTGTGTTGGTGTGTAATATCCGTTTTATAGCAGCGATTATGCAAACTGGAGATTTATTTAATTATTGCAAAAAATTGTACAAACAGTCAACCTTCAATTGATATTTGACGAAATATCATTATTCAAAACCTGTGCGCCACGCTGCCGCAAGAACGTTACATGTGTAACGCTTGCGCGCTTTAGTATATTCACAATGGGACAAGCGAGGATCACATGGTCAAAAGAAAATGAAAACTACTGTTTAGCATTAAAATTTTAAAAGCATCTTGTGAGAAAGTGTGACACATTCGGTCAAAAGTACAATAATATGATTGACAACCACAAAAATAAAGTATATGAAAAAACGACGAAAAATATAAATTTTATACTTGTATACTTATTAAAATGATTTAAATTTATATCACAAATATGATATTCTTCGTGAACTAGACAAATAAAATAATTAAACTTCTCAATACTTTTAGTAGTGCGTATGCCTTAATGTACGCATAGTGTATGCCAAAACAACAGAAACTTTTGTTTCAGCTTCATAAATTAGTAACCACCACATTATGCACTTTATCCCATATTTTGTTATTGTTAACCAAATTTTGACCGAACCCGCGCGCGCTATCCCATCGTGTAGGGTAAACAACATGCTCGCCGACGTTCGCCGTTAGGTGTTTTACCGCTTCTCAGTTTGATTGCAAACGCCCAACTGTTCGGAAGTGGCCGCGATCAAGTCGCATGCGTACGTTCTGTATCGTCGCTTTGCTTCACGGAAGATTTTTCGGGTGAACAAAAAGAAAAAAAAAGAAAAGATCACCCAAAGCGAGTTTTTTTTGGAAGCAAGTAGTTTTCTGTGCTCCCGCCTCAAACGTGTCTTCGCACGTGTGTGTGTGTGTATGTTAAAGTTCGGGGGAGTAAATTTTGTTTGCAAAAGTTTCGTTGTGCGTACACAATTCTTCTCTTCGTAGTGCGATCCGATCAAAGCCCGCGTGTGTCGGTGATTTACTCTCAATAAACCGGGCATTCCCGTTGTGCACAAGTGGCAAACGCATGTAATGATGATGATCGGTGGGTCCTTACCATCAGCCGATAGCATAAGCACTCAGCTCCATTCGGCGTAGTTACACTGTTCTCATCATTTTCTTCAATTGATTACTGGTACGCGGGAACGGGTTTTGGAATGCTACGCCTTTCCGGCCCTAGACAGCAAGCAAAAGCCGGATAAATGACAAGTGTTTATTTTTGCACAGCGAATACAAAAGTACGTAGTGGTTTGTGGTGTGAGCATACGGGTGCAGATGGTTTGGATAATCGTGTGAAGCACGGGTACGAATGTTAGAATTTTTTCCTTTTCGGTATCCCGTACCGATTTTGATTATCTTCGCGAGATTTCCCCGATGCCTCTCCAACCAATCGTTGCTCGTGATTTGGTTGCGTTTGCTTGATGCGAAGATCATAAAAACCCTCCACTTCGTGCGTGTGTGTGATGTGAGTGATGAAAAGCGTGAAAAGTATGTTAAATGTACGGAAAGAGTAAAATAAAAGTGTCGCTTTGGAGAAGGAAAGATTTGTTCTCCTCATCATCCGGACGCGTCCGAGTTTTCGTCAATGGTGGTCTTCGCTAATTGAAAGATGTGAGACGTGCACTTATGCGGCGAAAATACTTCCACATCCAACAACTTTTCGTCCCGAGACTACCAACATTTCGTTTTTCTGGGTAAGCCGTTTTAAGCCTAAGACACACTTTTCCGAGAAGAGATGCGACGATTGGTGAATCGTTGTGCGTATTCGTATAGATGGTAACGATAATTAATTGTCTCTTCGGAATGGTAAGGAGCTGATCGAACCGAACACTTTGCATCGTGCCGTATTATTATCATCTGCTGCCGGGCGTTATTCTTATCAAGAACGCCACTAGCGTGACGCGCGTTGTTGCCCTGATCTAATCACGCGGTCCGGAGCGGACCGAATCCCTTGGCATCAATAATGCCAGTGACGAAATTCTCCAAATGCCACAATCCGATTCCCGCTTTCCCAGCGGAAACTTGGAATCTCTCAAGTCTCAGAATTAATCTACTGGTTTTCGCTGGAGTTGAATATTTATTAGTAACGATAGTGGTTCGACTTGTTTGCATCCACAAGGAAGTGATTTATTTATTTATTTTCTCAATTTCGACATGGTAAAATGTTGGCTAACGCTTCTACGATTTACAAAGTACCACGCACGTGGTGATTGCAGCGTTTCGTTGGCTTTTGACTAGGATGTAATGAAATGAACGATGGTGCTTGTGAGATGAAGATTCCCGTTCGGGGTGTTAAACATTTGTGCATTATTTATTGTATGCTAATGCAACGATGTTGAACGGTTGCGTGGACTAGCTTTAATCCGCCTTTTTCGGGACGGAAACACCATTTTTAAAGTGCTCCTAGGAAGCGATTCTCGGGTTTTGAAACGCTGACCATGATGTGGAGAGTGTAACTGATAGTGATTTTAAAGCCATTGAGAATATGATAAATTGATTTGGGCGCTGTTTTATTTTGATCAATTAAATTTGATTAATTGGCTGCAAACGATCGTTAAAATGTGAATTGGTGTTTGAACTATTTAATTAAAAATATTGGAGACAAAAAATCCAAAGACACAATCAAAATTGAAAGAACACCATAAGATAATGAAATTGTTAAGCCATCCTTTAAGCGACACATAACTAACAATATCGCACCAGTGCGGTGGTTGATTTGGCTTGGGCATTGTTTTGAATACGAATGTGTCCAAACAAGACGTTTACACCATCAGCTGCCACGCCACATCCGATCTCGGGTTTGTTTCTCTAGTGTTCGCCATCACAAATCCTCCGGCAAATCGTTCGTAACGATTAAATCAGGGTCAGGAAGGTCGGCACTTCGGGTGGGGGGGGGGGGGGGGGGACTCATTGGACCGTTGCACGGCGACATCCTCAATTTGTCGGTCGAATATTTCTTTATTTCAGCAGCGGCCGCGGCGCTTTTACTGTACACGAACCATTTCGGTCGTTTTGGCTGATAGTTTCCGTTAGTGAATAGAGCGCCGTGTATTGCGACGTGATCGTGTTTTAACGATTGGTCTCCCAGTGGAATGTGCAGGGCAGAACAGATACAACCATGGTACACGAAAGGTACGAGTAAGAGTNAGGGGGGGGACTCATTGGACCGTTGCACGGCGACATCCTCAATTTGTCGGTCGAATATTTCTTTATTTCAGCAGCGGCCGCGGCGCTTTTACTGTACACGAACCATTTCGGTCGTTTTGGCTGATAGTTTCCGTTAGTGAATAGAGCGCCGTGTATTGCGACGTGATCGTGTTTTAACGATTGGTCTCCCAGTGGAATGTGCAGGGCAGAACAGATACAACCATGGTACACGAAAGGTACGAGTAAGAGTAAATTGTTTCGCTACATCGTATGCATCTCACGTACGGAGCGCGAACCAGGTTGAGATGCATTTAGTTCCCTCCCCATTTAAACTGTATTATCTTCAGTTCGTGAGCATTCGGTACATGGGCGTGATGCAGTGGACCAAGCACAACAAAAATCTTTGTAAAATAAGACGACACATTGTCCACACGAGTTCACTTAGTTTACATCCTTCCTTCTAGTGAGCATGGCTACATTAATAATTCTGCCGGGAGAGCGCCCATACAATGAATCAGCTGCAAGTTATAAATGACAAAAGCAACCAGGGGACACCTTTAGTTTATGATCGATGCCATGCCGGCGATGCCAACCCGTCGCCCATAAGGGTGCGAAACGAAAATGCCGAACGAAAGTATGTGGTCACATTAGTCCCCGGGAGGATCGACCGAGCGGAAGATAAACAAACCAACATACCGAACGTCTGCCACCCTGTGCCAGAGCCGTGAACGGATCTGCATGCCGCGTGCCCCGGTGTTGGGGTTTAGGTTTCACGTTCGGGCGGTTGTGCCGTACGTTCGTCTTTTACGACGTTTCACGTTTCATTGCCACGGACATGATAGCGGGCGTGCGTGCTTTACGATTCGGTGGGAAATTCGGTCAGCCGAAATATTGACGTAATCCGCGCACCGGCACCAGGCTGACCAGTGCAGTGTGAGGGTGAAACAAACGTGCGGAACGATTGTGTACGGGCGCTAGAGTTAACCTTTCAGGTAGCCTTGATGCGATGTCAGTTGAATTTTCTAAATTAAAGCAAAAATATGATATTAATTTGGACGGATTAAAATTTGTGCGATATTTAAGCAGAGGAAATTGGGTAAATTTGTTTTGGAAATTATAATCCTCTATATTATTTTTGAATCGCACGTTTGAATTCAAATTAATATACTCTTCAGCCCCAGGAGACAGTTTATTGCCATTAGACCAAAATACGCAAATTAATGTTATATTCACCAATGCAATGCTAATATAATAGATATTTTTTAGTATCTATTCTTTAAAAGTGCTTGAGTAGACGAGCAGCAAGACCAAATTTCATTTCTCATTTTCGAAGGAGCTTTTCTTGAAGGTTAAGTTTATTACAATCTACCAAAGAACCATTCCATACGTTTCCTTTTGCTTCACGTTACAGAGCGCCACCGGATCAATTCTGATCATTAACTTAGTTCATACTCTGGGATACCTTGGTGTCAAAGACATAACTGGTTTACACGTTCATTTAAACGAAACAATTTAAATCAACTAACACAAATTCTTAGTAAACTATTGGACATTAGCTGTTTTGAGGCCTCGTAGACAAAGGTAGGAATTGGAAAGATCGGCAGGTGGTTTAAACTAAGTAGATGGGAACTTACAAAGTAAAAGTTGCTTCATCTAGCAAGTGAAGCTAGTTAATTTAGTTTCCTAAAACTAATGGTTAGGTTAGGAAATATACATACTGAAATTAGTTTTTATCACGAGATCCAAAGTCTTTGTAAAATCCTGGGAATCCATTTGTTTGAATAAACGTGGCAAAAGCCGGAATATCCTACTTTTTGACGGAATATTGAAGATATTCGAAAAGGTAATTTTCAAGTAGGTGATCATAGCTTTAAAGCTGTAGCTTTCAAAGTCATCTTCAACTCCAGTGAAATCACCTTTAGCAAAGATTAAATCTCGTACTTTACATCGCATTTCTAACGAAACCACAATAATCAAAGCTGACTATACAGAAATGGTTAATAAAATTAACAAGAGCCAGGTCCTTAAGGTTTAGATCCAAATATAATAAGAATTCCGCCTTTGCAACATGATCTTTCTACAAAGCAGACAAAAAGCTCTTAAGCACATACAAAATCATAATATTAATTACTATGTGTTTGCATACTTAAGGGTTAGCTTCTACGAATCATTCGAAGCAGGAATTTAGTGGAATCACTATATCCTCGGTGCGTTACTTTGCAAACTTTTCGGCAGTCAATGACGTGCCAAGAAACGGTACGATCATATTCACTGTTTGCGAAGGAATTTATCGTACACAGCTCTGCTTTACATTCGAACGCGTATCGAGTTTCCACACCCGAAAGCCAAATGCTGTACATCCGCTCCAACAAGGCATCTGGTACGATCGTTCCTGTGTACCGAGCTCAAAATTCGCACACACCAGACAACAAACGGTCAAAACCCTTCTCTCTCTCTCTCTCTCTCTCTCTCTCTCTCTCGCTCTCTCTACCTGGTATTTTTTCACCGGGAAGACGGGAAACGTGAAACATTCCAAACCACTCTTCCTGCCGCCTGGTGCGTGCGAATGTCGCTCACAGCGAAGCGCTCGAAAAGTAAACGCCTGTCGTGTCGCGTACTATAGGGCGGAAACGATGTAAATACGATACCGAACGCTAACGTGCTGGAAAATGATGCGCTCGCCATCGGTGAAAATGGTGCGAGTCGAAGGGAAAGTTGATGAGAAATGTTTTATCTTTCGGAAGAATAAAAGTTAATGATCTATCTCACACACACCGTCCGTTCTATCAGTTTCCGATTGTAACGCAGGAGTAATGTCCTAGGAGTAGCAACAGAGTAAAAAAGGATGGACGATGATTTAGTCGATCCGTTTAAGCGTGCCAAGACCAACGCATGAGCGTACAAGGCAAGATGTATGTGTGCCTTGTGGTAGGTAAGGTAACCACCGTGGGTTTTTAACCGTAGTTTTGGGATGGAAAAAAGTTTTCCTCACTACGTTTGCCTGACTTATGTGACGCACGTAGAAGACAAAAACTGGTAACTGAAACTCATCGTAACATTGAAAGCGTACGAAAACCCTACCCGGGATACATTTCATTTTGGTGGTTAATATGATAAATAAGCAGAACAGAATGAAGTCGAGCTGGTCGGTCACATTACCCACACGAAACATATACCAAACTTCACGTTCGCCCGGTATCGCCCCTTGAAGGGATCGTCCATTTCCACTGGTTCACTTTTCCGGATGAAATTTTCCAACTCGAAGAGACAGAGAGATAGTAAGAGACAGGCGAGAGACACCACAAAAATGCGTTACCACCCGACCGGTCATTGGGAGGATAGTGCAAAAAAAAAACAAACTAAAAAAAGTAAATCGATCGGGGCGAAAATTTGCGAAATGTGTTCGCTGTGACCGAAGGGCACACGACGCACACAAATTCATACTTTTCCAGCTCATTTAACGTAGCCAAAGGGCCAACAGTACAGCAACGACAGTGCTCGACCGGATCGGTTAGCCCCGGCAGGATCGATGCTTGTTGCTGCTTGCTTGGTGGACGAACTTTTTTTCGGCGATGCGTTTTTCTCCTTCTGTAGTTGTCCACCGGCGTCCACCGGCGTTCGGCGTACCATTTTTGGATACCATTTTTGTGAGCATTCGATTTTATCGGCGCGGCTCCATCGAGCGGAAGCCATGTGCCATGTCGCGTTTGCGATGCGATGGTTAGTGTCTTTAAATTATATTTATTAGCATTTTTAGCACACGCTTTTTCCATTTTTTTGTTTGTTTCGTCGAGCACCAGCCGAGCGTGTGCGCTTTGGTTCCCGAAATCCGTTTTTGGGCATCAGGATCCATGGAAGCTTTTTTTTTGCACTATCTGTTGAATAGTGTCTTCATTGGCTACCAAATTTGGTTCAACACGGTCATTTTGTTATGTTTGATCGTTTTGGTACATCCTTTCGTTTTTTTT
>STHB01000004.1:19417061-19454561 GCA_018908115.1 Anopheles rivulorum
AACATTCGGTGGGAAACCGTCTTTACCGACTCGGACACGACGCACAATTTGGTGGATGAAAAATGGCTAATACTGGGTTGGAACGTTGTTTGATGCATAAAAGATGATTCGTAGCACAGCGTGCCCGCGCAGCGGTGGAAGAGGTCGACCAACGCCAAATACGATGACGGGATTATAATACCGGTTTATCTCACGGCTTATTACCTCCCGGGTTGTAGCAGGGCAGCGAAACAATCGACCACGACCACGACAGACGATGGGCAATTAAAGAGAAATGATGTGGCGAAAGCAAACGGAATCGTTAATCGAACGACTGACTGACGATGATGATGATGTTCCGAACGAATATGGGAACGGCATCGAACTGATATAGGAAATAAATCTAGATCCACGGCCAAGGGCCTTAGTCTAGCCGCATAGAATAAAGGGGAATAAATCGTAGCAATAGCGATCGATACGATCGGCGTTCATGAAAGTGAGCGAAATTTATGGCACGTGGGCTAGCGCTTGATAAACATCGTCAACGGTTGGTACGTTGGTAGGATGGCAAGCATGGCAAAGCATAAATTGTAGCGATGGACACAATTTTTATGCCTGCGCTGCTGTGGCTGTACGGCTGCTGTGTGTTTCCCTGCACGTTCTGGTCGATCTGGTGCTCAGTGTAGATGTACTGACAGCCACTGACAGCCATAATTCATCTGACATGTCGGTTTCCGTTAGTGCACCACGTTGCTGTAGCGGTACAAGAACTGCCTCAACAAGGCGCTTTCCTCTGTTGCTTCCTTAACGCTGACCCCGATCGTCGGGTAGATCAATTTAGATTGGCGCGGAAGCTCATTTTCAACGCCGGAGAGCAAAAAGGATTGGTTGTGATGGATGGTGGTTTCGCTCTCGCTGTTGCCACGGTTAGCAACTGTCAACCGAACATTCGAATCCGATCATCAGCCCTCTCACGCGCCCGTGTGCTAGGCTGTGTAGCCTACAACTAACGAGCAAACGTACGGTTTTAGGAAGGATTGTGTTAATTAGAACGCCTGTCAGCTCAACACAAACTCACCTCGCCTTGCTTCCAGCTTCGCTTCGCACACGTTTGTCCTAGTTTTGGAGAGCTTTTTTCCGAGTTTGTGGTCTCCACAAAACGCGCTAAATGGTAGATGACGCAGCCATTGACTCGCGGCATGCTTTTGTTGCGCTTCCGCGTGGTGCGTGGATGGTATCGGTTTTTGTTTTGCAGGCGCGCTTTATTTCGCATCATTCGCTGTCGTTCTATTGCCTAGCTTTAGGCGTAACAGAAACACTCGCCTTTCTGTGGCTCTGTGTGCGTGTGTTTTTTCTCCATCCAAACAACCCGACGGATCGCGCCGAATTGAGGTTAAACAATCATCAGATAATTTCCTTGCCCTGTATATGGGCGCGCATCAAATACGCTTCCTCCGATGGGGTTTTTTTCTGTTTTTTTTTGCACGCGTAAAAGTGCCTCCTTTTTGCATAAACGAGTATGCGCCTAAATTTAGATGACCCGCCCGTTTTCGTTTCGATTCGCAAGTGAAAACGTCACTTTTTGGGGCCCCGGCTTCTTCCATCGGTGGTTTGTATCGCTTTTTTCCCCCTCTGTGTTGGTGTGTATGTGTGTGTTTGTGTGGGCCATTTTATCATTTTACTCTACGATCGTACAGGCCAATGGTCCCCCGTTAGGGGCTCGTTAGGAGCTTTGTTCCTTTCAGTCACCCAGAGCCATCAGTTTCCGTTCGCCATTCTGCCGTTGATGTTGCCACCAAAAAAAAAAGAAAAAAGCTCCGGGCCGGCGGACAGTAAACAATGGGTGGAAAATCAACATTGAAAGGGAATAAAAAAAACACACACTGAGTCGATATTACCATCTTCCCGGGTTGATGCTCTCTCGCTTCATCTCAGACCGGGGTCACAGATCACTAAACGGGTGTGTGTGTGTGCGACAACCACATCGCTGATGGATGTACAAATGGATTGGAAAATTGAGCAAACTGTACACGAACACGTCACAACGTCGGGTGGGTGTGTTCGAGGGACTGGTGGAAGCTGGAGGGGAAGATGGGCGGAAGATAGGCCACCCGGAACGTAATTTGGTTTCGGGCATCAAATTTCAAGAGGCGTTGATTGACGTTGTCCTGTGACGGCGCCTTAAATCGTATGCTTACGCACCAAATCGTCGTGATTGTGTGCTTGCCATACCCCGCCCTTCATCTTATCTATCCCTTCCCCTCTTATCCCCCCCTCACCATCCCTTCTCCATCCTTTTGGGAATGGATATATGGTAGATTCGGATTTTGCTTTTGTCCAGACGTTGGCAAGATTGAAGGATGTTTGTTAGTGGTGTTGGTGCGTACCACTGTTGTGCCTTTTTAGAAGATTTTCCACACCGTTGGTTATTGAGGGTGTTTTCGAGAGAGGTGAGAGTGGCTTAGGAAGTGTTGGATTTCTCTCTCTTTCTCTCTTCCACCAGCGAGTGGCCGAAATAGAATTCGATTAAGAAAGCTTCCGTATTAACTGGTGTTGCGGATCCGATGACACTTTAGATACGACTCACGATCGAGTGCACGGTGTAAATGGAATTAAGACTTCTGGGGCGAGTTTATTTTCACAGTATTATTCACCTTGTAATTGTTAATGGCTACCTAATGGAAATTAGAAGTGTTTATTAAGTGAATCTTAATAAAGGCGTTTTGTATTAAAAAGTAATTTAATGTACTGAAATCTATTTGAGATTTCACTCCTTACAGTTATTCATCACGAAGCACGTTTCATGTTTCAATTGGTGTTTAACTAAACGCTTTACTTCTATTTTTTGGCCAACCGATTATCCACTCCAATCCAATGTGTGTGTGTGAAGGATAAAAAGCAGAAGACGATACTCGATTCCTCTGTTATCTCTGTACCGTACGACCCGGAAACGTTGCAAGCAGATGATGATGATGATCCCTTGAAGGAGGCTTACTTTTATTTCGTCTTACGGCGTCTCCCGGCGGCCCGGCGACCAGCGTATCCTATCTGGAAGCTCTGTATCCAAGTGCCCGTACGCATCCCAAACGCCTGAACACAATCTCACTCCATAAAGCCCATCATTTACAGGATTTCACTGGAAACGAACTTGATCGGCACTGGAAAGTGCCGGAACCAAGTGGCGTCCGCGAAAGGAAATCGGCTTCATGTTTTGTCGGGTCGGGCGTGTTGAACGCATAAGGAAACGCCGAAAACCCCAACCCCGGAACGTGTATGTTCTGCTGTGGGCCGATGCTAGGCGTATGGTGAAGCTAGGAAAATTTACGGCTTGCGGGCCAAAGACGCCGTTGTTTGGCGTTTGTTGATTGAATTCATGGGATCCTCCGCAAAGGGTGGTTTTATTTTCGCACTGCTCTTTGCTTCACCGGTTAAGGTAGTTCCCTAGGGGGGACCGGACTGAGCCGTGCGGGAAGTGGTGTCTTTGGGGTTAGTGTAGCAGCTTTTTTGTCCGCTGTTTTGTGCCGTTGTCCCGTACTGTTTCGGTATTTTATTTCGGCAATCGCTTACGACACAAGCATTTGCTCAAGTGGTTGTCGCGCCGCATTGGAATGTTGGTGGGATGTTAACACGCGCGACCGTGCTGTTGGGCAAAAAGGAACGGCCAAACCGAGGCCAAACCCGCGCCAACCAAGTGGTGGATGATTGCATAGATTTTGCTGAAGAGGTTCGTTCACCCGACACCGAGAAGGGCAGCCGGGGCAACCCAATCCCACCACCGCAACAGCTGATTGTGAGGGATTACGGTAAGGCAGCACCAAAAAAAAAAAGGGGGGATACTGGATTATGGGGATAGCTGAGGACAGAAAAAAGAGAATCCATTGCCAGCAAAGGCGACAAACAAAAAAGACAAGGAACGGAAAATCACGCGAATGGGCAGCAAAAACATGGGCAACATCAAGGGAGAGAGTAAACAAAAAAAAAATATGCACCATGAAATGCGTAATGGCGATGGCGACGGGTTGGATCGAATTCGGTACGGTGACGAAAGAAAAAAACACCCAAGCACACTTAAAAGTGGGAATGGAATTTCGATTTCGCTTCGATTCATTGTTGTTGAGTGGAAATTGATAGCAATGTTTCGGATCGATAGTAGAAGGAAAAATAAACAACAAACAAATAAGCATGCTGACAAAGCGTTCGGTGGATACGAAATAATGGCAATGTGACATTTCAACGTTGATCGGGTCGGTTATTTGCCCATTACCACGGTTGCGATATCGTGCACATGTTAAATAATTGTAAGCAAAAGGAATAAGTTTAAAGTTCACCATTAGGATTGATGAAAAGGAAGGAAAAAAATTCAAACATTGTTCATGTCCCATCAACTACCATGCGCCTCCATCCAATTTTCAAATGACATTTATTTTTCAAACAGTAATAATAAGCGAAAGTTGGGAAATTATGATTTGTATCGTCATTGATTAAGTTTAATGATTCATCTACCTTAAAATTGTAATTAATAGCGCTTCATCTCAAAGTTTAATTAATGTTCGGTTATTGGAGTGATAATTTAATTTTGCAAAACATATATAAACCTTATGATAAACTTTTTCACAGCTGGTGAACACACAAGACTGGTGAAAGATGACAATATTTTATTTACTTTCATTGTGATCCATCCATCAACGTGCTGTACTCTAACTGTCACAATAAAATAATGTTAAGTAAAGTTTATGCGGGTTCCATATATACTAATCCTCTGAGTCTGTGTGGTCACAAAACCATAGCAACTGGACAGAACATAAAACCATTCACCATATAGACTCTCTCGCTCTCTCTTACGTTTTAAATATGGCCTTTGAATTGGAAAGCGGACGTGCAATGGAATATAGGAAGTCCCGGAAGAAAGCAAAAATACCATACTGCTGACCAGTGAAGAATGTTATACTGTTGCTTAATATAAATTGCTTAAATAATTTTCGTTTGCATTCCAGTTTGAAATAGCCAAAGTAGAGTTTCTGCGATACGGTTTACAGGCATTTTTTATTATCACTACTATGGGTGAGATTTGAGTATTTTCGCTATTTGTAAGAACATTCGTTTTATTGCTATTGTTTCGTTGGAATTCATTTGCAGATATTTGCAAAACGCTGCTGTCCGTATACGTAAGCGTAAATTCCTCTGACGAAAGAATGTCGGTCATTAGCAATTCGTTAATACTTTTGGCTGCGTTGTTGTAGTTCGAACCAATTTAGCTGTACACTCATCCATCCGATAATCAAGCGACAAGGAATGGCATGACGATCATGCCATAATTTGAGCGATGATCAAATGAATTCGGCCGCGGCCTTTGTCTGCAAAACCACAACCGGTAGTACCGGAACTACCATTTGTGGTGTCGTACGATTGACGAAACAATTTACAAGTGTCCCACATCACGAATAAATTCGTGGGGGCCTCATTTTTCATTTTTTGTCGAAATTAAACCGTAGAATAAAAGCAAAGCAAAACGAATGACAGAAATTCCGATAAAAATATTTCAACTTTTTTATGGCCGCTCCCATTGAGACAAAAAACCTTCTTCATGCTGCTTAAAAATGGTAATGATGAATAATTGCATTCCGCTTATTAATGACAGAATGTGTCAGATTTTTTGTTTGTGTGGGTTGCGTGATTTTTTTGACAGTCAAGCTGTCATAATGATGATCGCTCATTCGTGAGCAATTTGTCAAGGTGACTCTGCGTATGCATGAGAGTGATTTATCATTTTTAGTGAATAGGATACATTTTAGATCACGCGAAAAAAGTCTCAAATGGGAAGCAAGTACAGGTAGTACATGAAATACACTCTTATTGTAGTTCACGGTTATTCGCCTCACTCGAATATCTGCGTAATATCTAATTCGGATGCAATATCGTTTACACTTGATAGTTATCGATTTGACTTCTTTTATTTACTAGTGATGTACTTAGCCATTTTGGATGGCATTTAATATCAAAATTGGGTATTAATTAAATGAAATTATGTAAAATCTACTTCTCCTACGCGCGTCCGCTTCCTATCTGCTTTGGTGTGTGGTTTTTTCTCTTCGTATTCATATCTGTATGTGTGTGTGTGTTTGTTCCCTTCCCTCTTTTTCATCCTCCCCCCCCCCCCTCCTTTCCCATTTAATTACCACCGGTTCGCCAATTCCGCCGTGTTAATCGCCACGTCCCATTCTCCGGGCAGTCCGATCCTCTTCTTCGCCGAGTACAGCGTGCAGCCGTACCTGGACGGCAGCCGGGCCGCCATGTGCCTGACGAAAGCGTCCAACGGCTGGACGTTCACCTTCTTCCTGATGACGATCTCGCTGTTCTTCGTGCTGCCGCTGGCAATACTGATCGTGCTGTACGCGATCATCGCCCGCAACCTGATCGCCAGCGATCGTTCGCGGCTGAAGATACGGCTCAGCAAACCGGAACTCAGCCACAAGGCCCGGAAGCAGGTGGTGCTGATGTTGGGCGCGGTCGTGCTCGCCTTCTTCACCTGCCTGCTGCCGTTCCGCGTGCTGACGCTGTGGATCATACTCGTGCCGGAGGAAACGTTCCAGCAGCTGGCGCCGGAGCGTTACTACAACTTGCTGTACTTTAGCCGCATCATGCTCTACCTCAACTCGGCCGTCAACCCGATCCTGTACAACCTGATGTCGTCCAAGTTTCGCAAAGGGTTTCTGCGGCTGTGCAGCTGCACCGATTGTGGACCGAGCGGGGGTCGTGGCAGCCGGAAGGGCCGGAATCGGTCGGCCACCTTCACCACCACGACCACTACCACCACCACGACGACGAGCTCCACCTTCGGGGGTTGTGGCCATCCGTCGGCTGGGGTCGGTTGCGAGCACGACCCAACCACGGACGGTCACCCAATGGACCGGAAGAATGGGTCGAAAAAGCTCACATTATCGCTGGACGATTTGCGCCTTCAGCTGCCGGCGGATGGAACATCGCCACCGTCGTCCGGTTCCTTCTATCGGCTTAATCTCGTACGCCAGTACTCCAGCCCACTGCTGGTGTTTTCTTCGCCCACTCCCATTCGGCCGGTACCGTGCCATCGGGGTACATTTAAGCGTCAGTTTAACGTAACCTTCGACGAACCGTCCGCGCTGCTAGCGTCGGCCGAAGCCGAACAGCTACTGCTACGGATCGAACCACCCGAACCGGATCCCGACGCACCGGTGCTATTAGCACGCCCGAAAGCTTTGCGTAATCCGCTGCGGATCAAGCTGCCACGGTTCGGCGCACGCCGGCCCACAGTAGCGAACGGCGACCGAACGCGAACGGCGGCCACGACTGTTAAGCAGCTGTCGCTGGACGAAAGTTTACTGACGGCCGCCATTGCTGGGCGAAAAGTTTGACAATTTCACCTCGGTCCCGTCGCTCGGTGTCGATTAGGTGTCGTTTAGGTGTCGTGACGGAACGGACCGGATGTGTATGCTTGCGACCGGAGCACCGTACGAGTCGACATCCCGCGGTGTCGCTTTTGCGGTCGCCGTCATCATCGTCCGTGTTTCTAATTGAGTTTCGTTGTTTTGCCACGGTACAACCCGAACCGGGCCGGGCGGTCCACGATTCGATTGTCTCGCCTGCCGACGACGACGGCTTTGAAGGTCGTGTACGGTAAACGGACACGGTACTCCCAACCGGTCGCTGACCTTTTTGGCCCGGAGCAGACCAGTTCGCAGACTGGGCCGGTTCTTTGCCAATTTCGTCAAGTGCGAGTCGCAAAAGGCAGCAACCATTTCTTCACCGACAAGGACGACCAAGGAGCACGTACGATGGAAAGAAAAGGCCGGAAGTAAAGGCGAATTGCCATCGGGTTTTCTTACTTGTTCTTATTACCTTCCATTGGGTGGGACAACCAGCCAAACGACGGTCACTACATAATCGTCACCCCCGGTAATAAGCCGTACCCTTTATCGTTAAGCCATGTTTGAAAGGGGATCTCTACCACATATGAACCGGATGTTCCGCCCCAAAAAAGGAAAGGAAATTTCCCCGTTAAACAACGAGTGTTGCTCATACCAAAAAAAAAAAATGGAAGCGAAACGACACACACAATCGAAGAAACAAAAACCGTTCACCAAATGACCGTTTGTGTAAATGGTCGATCGCATTTAGTTAACCATTCGTAAGCCCTAGTCCGTGCAACAAAGTGAATCGAGAAGAAGGAGAAGCTGAGGAGGAAAGGGAGGAGATGGAGGAGGAGGGGGAGGAGGAGGAGGGAGTGTTAAAGAGGCGCGTTTATGAGGCGAAATTAATAGTATTTCCGGCCGGTGTTTCCAAGTGTTTTTTGTTTTCGTTTGCCCGCGTAGAATATACGACCATTCGGAAAGATTTCCGTTGCAGTAGTAGTTGATTTTTGTGATGTAATTTTCTTCTGCTGTTGTTAGTACTGTAGGCGTATCGGTATGGTTTTATCTTTGTATGGTTGATAAGTGTGCGAAACGTAGCGTCGTTTCGTGTTGTTGTGTTTTGTTTTATTTGTTTTGTAGTTTAATAATTAATAATAGCACACGCGGTGACAGTAACGCACGTCAACTGTGTAATCATTACCAATGTATAATAATGTATCCGGAATGTACGGCAAGATAGAATTATGGAAACGATTATTTATACACACAATAAAAAAAGGTAGCTTAGCGAACGATGCGCATCCGGACGACCGGAACAGAATAAATAGATTTATTTATTTATTTTTGCTTTAATTTATTGTTTATTTTTGCTTCATTTCTCTAATCATCGCATACAGGTTTAGTTAACCCTTTATTGTCCTGTAAGCCATTGTTGACAGTTCGGTTTAATAGTGTGTAATAAATTAAATTTTTAAATCACCGAGTTCGATTCGATGAGCTTGCCAAATAGACTACGAATTGACGGAACGGTTGTTTACATTTGTCGCTCGAGTGATTGAATTGGAATTGAATCTCATTCGGATTTAGCTTCCGTCGCGCGCGTCGCTAGCACTTCGTTGCCCGGCAACTGCCTGGTGAGTGTCATTTATTTTCCAGCAGTTCCATCTATAACCTACCCCAAGGGGGGTGTATGGGGAGGATAATGGAGGGGAGAGGGTATGTTTTACAAGCAAACTCCACCTCCCTCCTGGTAGCATCATTTAGTGTGTCTGTTCTGGCGAATCCAGCAGTAAACCAGTGCAGCTGATGATATCGCCGCTGGGAGACCGAACTAGCAGCACGATTATAATTTACCGTCGCTTACCCTGTTCGCAAATAGAACTGATCTGTTTATAGCCCTTCGCCGCGTTTTGGGGCGAGTTTGGGTAAACAAAGCGTTCCAAACGGGCGGACGATAGCGGTGGGCGTGAGATTGTTTTGACTTTGTTTAAATACTTGCAAAAGCGATGCCGTTACCTAGTGGCTTGGAGGGAATAAACAAAACAAACACGAAACTTCCACCCGGTGAGGTTAATCCATCCAATTCCGGTGCTTTAATTGTTCGGTAGGATTAATGTCACTTGAAGCAACCGATTTATGGCATTTATCTCATGAAACACAGTTACAGTAAGATACAACAAAATATCTGTCGCAACATTAGACATGATTTGTTAAATTCATCCTTGAAGGGTGGACAATATTTCAACACCGCCCTTAATAAGTCCGAGCTAACGAGGTCGAGTAGACTTGCGATAAAATGGGTTACAGTTTTGTTCCAAATGTTCCAATAAAAAAAAACTCCATCTCCTGTCTATCTGCAAGTAAGGCTTGTTTTGTGTGAGAAAAAAAGAGAAAAAGGCAAGAAAAAAGTTATCTCCATCCGAGAGCTTCATCCATCTATTACAGGGAACGTCTCTGCTGCTGACAGTTTCTCTGCTGGATATTGCTGGCCTTCGGGCATTGGCATACAAACATGTTTCCAACCGTCTAAACAGGGAACGGTTTGTGTTTGTTGCTTTATGTAGTAGGCTGGTGTTTGCTGTTCGGCAGCTCATTTAAATGAGGCAGGCAATGGTTTCGAATTTAAATCATTTTACGCACGATGAACCATGCAGCGGTAAAGTGCGTGTGTGTGTTTGGGCGGAGCGTGTCTATTATGAGGTTGGAATGAACTGTCAGAATGAACCTATAATTAACCGACTTGGGCGTTTACACGTTCACTCGTGCGTCGGCTTCTCCAGCAACCACGCAACTATACGCATGAATGAGTGGAGAGAAAGAAAACGTTTCAATGTCGCGTATTAAAGATGTAGTTTTGTTTAAAAAATTGTAAATATTACTGTAATTAGATTGACATTTGATCGCACTTGTCCTATAAATGGTCACATCCGCTCATACTAGGTGTTAGATAGCAAAAACTATGTAAATTATTTCCTGTTCATCAACATTTTCATGTAATCACTGTATAATTAATCCAATGTCAACAGCATTCGGCACGTTTTAGTAAATGTTTAATAGTTGAATACGTATAGCGAGTATGAAGTAATGGCGCATGAAGTAGAACGCATTGAATGGCATCAGTTCTAGAATTTGCTTAATGTTTCCATGGTAATAAGGAACAACGAAAAGGGTAAGATATGTAAGTTTTAGCAACTATTTCCTATCAACATTCTAAATCATTCTGTGCAAAGGTTGCAGAAACAACGCAGCTAGAGAGGTAAGTGAGTGAACATGACAGTAATGTCATTGTACGATCACATTCTTCTCGAGAAACCACACACACATTTACACCGGAACCGATTAACTGCAGCACATCCCTTTCCCGGTCAAAACGCGGCGAACTTGAAGCACTTGCCGTCTGAGAATGAAATATTATAGTTTTGTTGACACTTCTCGTTCACTTTCCCGTGCCGGAGCTTGAGATGAAATTGGAACGTTTTTCCGCGCGCGCGAGAGAATGAGAGAGAGAGATAGTTTCCTCCAGCAACGAAAAGCACCATGCGCCTCCATTCGGGATGTGCAGAGATCGTGCTGCCGACTAGGGCGAGGCTTTTTTGGCCCTTTCAAAAAAAAAAAAAAGGCATGCAAATAATGAAGGCATTTTAAGGCCAGCAAGTGGCAGTAATTCAAATCTAAAACTAGTTCATCGGTGGGTTGGAATGTGAAGCGTTTGGTAGTTTTCGACGAGGGTATATGATGTGCAGTGATGCGGAAAATGAAACCCAAAGAAGTGCTTTTTTTTGGTTTGTTGCTGCAAAACTATTTTAAATAGAAACATAGTTTTGCCTCTGTCGTCAAACGAATCATGCGAATCAGTGGAGACTGCTACCCACCATAATCACGTAATAGAATTCAATTATTCAGCGACACCATTGCGGGCGGCTTTTCGCATTTGCAATTTAATATGAGTGGGACACTTTCAGTATATGGAACAAAAAAACTTAAAACGATGCAAGTGTAAACCGGGTTTAGGAGCAAAAAAAACCAGAAAGCGGATACAAACGCGTGCTAAATGGGAACAATACGAACATGCAATATATCGCCCGAGGGTTGATAAAACTGCCTGCCAAACTCCGTATTCTGTGCTCGAGAAACTTTACGATATTTTTTCTCCACTTCAAACCATCTTTAGCACACAAGACTCGCTGTAAAGCACGATCTCACCGACAAACTTTTCCCGGTGTAGAGATTAGAAAGTTTATTTTACCCCCCCCCCTCCCCCCCTTCAGTTTTCTCACCCCTCCCCGTGGGTCGATGGTGTGATGAAAAGTGGTGTGTTTGTTTCTCTTTTTCTTTTCAGACGCCATCGAAAAATCGGAACGGTTGCTTCATGGAACCTGGTTTCGTTTAGGTTGGTGTACTGCTTTACTTTAGGGCATACAGTAAACCGATGCCCTCGGCGTGCCTGTGTCACTGTGCTACAGATTCGCCGGCGTAATGGGAGAACGCCAGCATCAAGTAGCTTTTTGCCCTTGCGACGGCTGGCGTCTTTTATGGGAACGTCGGGCATGGCGGAACAATGGTTGACTTTTATCAATCC
The DNA here is from genome assembly GCA_018908115.1 of Anopheles rivulorum. Taxonomy (NCBI): domain Eukaryota; kingdom Metazoa; phylum Arthropoda; class Insecta; order Diptera; family Culicidae; genus Anopheles; species Anopheles rivulorum. Next base: position 19,429,008 of record STHB01000004.1, read on the forward strand.
CGTCATCGCCCATTGCCGACGAAATTAACGCACGACTGGAACAGTGTGTGCGTGTGTGTCGCGGAGCGGTGCTGTATTACCGTCTTGCAGCATACATAGAACCTGCATACAGGATCGACATGATGGTTTAGTAAGCTTACAACGTGTCTCTGTTTGGGTGTGTGCGTGTCACACAGTACCGAAAACGGGTACAACGTTGCGTTCTAATGTCGCACGTACATTACGATGAAGACGCAAAATGGGCTGCCGGCGCGTACGGATCATGACCGTACCGATGGGCGCTATGGCGATCATCATCAAAAACCCAGCGTCTGCCTTTGCCGAGAGGAGAAGTCGTTGGAAATGGCAATGAATACATTATCACGTCTAGGCGAGCGAAGGTTAGGAGCAACATTCACTGCGTCTTAATGACCAAATCATTTGGCTCGCAGAAGTGTTTGTTGGCTTGTCACAACTAATATCTGGTTTAGGTCGATCGAATATATATCGATTCGATTGGGGTTGGAATTTGCTATTAATTTCGGCAAAAGAGGTAACTTTGGAGTGCTAATTTTCATGTGATTTGATACACATTTTAGTGGAATAGTTCCTGGAAGGTTTTATTTACGATCTCTTCCCGAAAGAAACTCAATGTAAAGCTGACAGCGCGTTTCACAAAGTAATTGTTCAACACGTCAAAATGGACTCAAAGTTCAAAAATGCGCAAGTACTGTCCATGTTTACACACTCACATCACGTCCACTTGGCGTTCGTTTCAGATGAAAATTTTCCAGCACAACAACGAATGAGATCCCTTCTCCGTTCATTCTGATGGTTAATTGCAGGGACAGTCAAAAAACAGAAAAAAAAGAAAGCTCCACACCACGCCGAGGATGGCTTTTGGCTTACTGCTTCCTTTCCTTGGTGGAAAAACCTTCGATGGAACCGAAGCACGACACGGGCCACCGTCGGGGATGAATTAATTGAATCTGCCGCTTTTTGTGTGAAATTAATTTAACGGCTGTTGCGGTCCCTTGTGGCATGGCGCGCCGGTTTTTCCGGTTTTGGGCACCGGCACCGGAGATGAGATGTACGTTAAAAGTTACGCCGTGGGTAAATAAGGGATCCGACCCGTAATGCCTCCGAGTGGTGTGCGAGCGATGGTTTAGCCAGTGATCGTCTTACGGCTGTAGCACACGAGATTAGCAACTTTATCATTATCGAAGAAACAGTAACTGTCTTGATTAAATGAAGGTAGTTTTACACGGGGGAAACCCATTAGGGGACAAATCCCTGTTTTCGTATGGGATATGTTAACATGGGTGCGTTGTTTTCAGTGAAGAAAAAACTCGTCTAGTCGCCATCGTTTCGTTACGCCTGAAAGTATGCAATCAATAGTTTTGGCGAAGGGTTCGAAAGGATGACAGTTTAAACTGAGAAACAAATAACAAGAACAGATTAACGAAGAAAAAAAAAATTGCATACTTTCTGGCGTTTACACTCAACTTTGAATCCAAAACATGAAAGAATCGCTCATACAAGGATCCGTACATCAATATTAATTGTAAGCCGTTATTATTTGTACAAATGGTAGTATTTAACAAAATTTACTGCTCCTCTTAGAAGGGCAGCACTGTCTTTTAGATTAAGGCGCCTAAAGGTATGCAATATAATGCGTTACATATAGTTTAACAATGTAGCCAGTCTTATAAAGTTGTTTACTAAGCAGATTTTATTATTGATATTTTGTTTCTAATGAGAGCCTAAGGGAAAAGTCAAAAAATAGCATTTGCATACATTCAGGCGTTGTGAGTCGAGTACTCCGCCGTTCGAAAAGGCCATTAGAATGATTTGAGAGTAAATTTTCCTATGTAGATATTCGCTTTGATTAAACTGAGTAGTTGCAATAGTTTCTTGTATAATATTTGCACGAATAATGTTTTATCCAAAAATAATCCTGCAGTTGAAGAATTTAAAGGTAAGAGCTAACTAGCAGCATTTAGCGAAAGGAATATACATAACAATTCAGGTAAGTGAGTAGAAAGTAGAATTCATTTTCAACACATTCCACACGCACACACGTCCAGAGAAGAAAAGAAACTGCTCCCGAAAGAAACAATTAAACCTTATTAAATGGAAAAAACATAATTACTTTCCCCAACTTGTTTGATTAATTCTCGTTTGTTTTGCTTCATGTTCTCTCTCAAACAAACTAACCTTGATGATCCAACACGGCTATCCGCAGTCCCATCCTGATGATCTCGTCGTACGAGTACGTGGAGTACATTGATGGCAACATGGTGGCGGCCTGCCTATCGCCCGTGGATAGCTTCTGGCCGGCATCGTTCTTCGTCGGCAGCATCGTGCTGTTCTTCATCATCCCGCTGCTGATACTGGTCGTGCTGTACTCGGTGATCGCGAAAAATCTGATGGACAACCCGAGCATCATCATGTCCAGTGCGTCCAGCGGCAATCGGGGCAATGTGTACAAGTACCGGAAGCAGGTCATCTTCATGCTCGGCGCAGTGGTGGTTAGCTTCTTCGTTTGCCTGCTACCGTTCCGGGCACTCACGCTGTGGATCATAATCGTGCCGAGCGAGGCCATCGTTTCGGTCGGCATCGAGCGGTTCTACATACTGCTGTACTTCTGCCGCATCATGCTGTACATGAACTCGGCCATCAATCCGATCCTGTACAACCTGATGTCGTCGAAGTTTCGCAACGGGTTTCTGCAGCTGCTCGGCTGCGGAAAGATTGTGCGATCGGACAGCATATCGAGTGGGGCCCGCAAAGGTGGCGGCACGTTCCACACGGCGTCGACGAATCTGAGCAGCTCGCACGGTACCGGGTCGAGCCAGCGGAAAACTCAGCGGGAAGAGAATGGGAATGGTCCGGTCAGCAGCATACGAAGGCCCACGGTACAGTTTCAGCAACCGCCCGTTAGCGAAGAGTGGCGCCCTAGCCAGGGTGCACTGCGACGCCACAGCAGCATCATATCGATACGGGCCGTGGGCAAGCCGCCGGCAGACAACGATGCAGCGATCGGACCGGTGCTGGAAAATGGTCACAAAATTGTCGAAGAAGAAGAAGCGCCTGGTACGGAAGGCGTTAGCAGCAGCCGCAGCAACAGTAGTAGTAACACTCTGCAACAGCAACCACTGCCAAACAGTAACGGTTTCCATAGGTTTAAGGATAGGGTTAGGTTTAGCGGTTCGCGCCAGCCGTATCGGACAAGGTTAGACTTTCACCACTACCGTGGTGGATGTGTAGGACACGGCCATCTCACTGCCATCGGCACCACCGAGGAAGAATCCCATGACGATCCCGCACCGCCGTCGGACGACGAACAGCAGCACCGAAGCAATGACAATAATCGAATATCGCTGCTGAAAGCTGCCACGGCAGCACTGGCGACGGCAACGACGGCCGCCACAGCAACGGCGGTCGTGGTAATAGTGACCAGCGGTTCGGTCGATCTTGATCCCACCGATCAAGTCGACCAACTAAGCGAACCGGCCGGTGGCAATAATGGTGGCCTGGACACGGACGAGCAACGTTCGCCATCAGCGGACCACCGGCAAACGGAACGGATCGAAACGGAACGAAACGGAAAGGAATCAGCAACGGCGTGCATAGCAACGTCCGTAGCCGTTGGTTCAATGGAATGTGATATATAGGCTCCTGGAGCATGGGGAATGGGTTTTGCAAGGTAGCAACAGTATTGGAGTGTTAGTGTAAGGAACGGAGAACACGGCAGTTGCAAACTGCCTCGTTGATAAAATGGGACATTTGGGTGCATTTACACTACATGGAAGGCGTTATGAACGTCGACGAATGGCTTTACTTTTGCGTGCAATTTGCTGTGCAAGTGGGAGGAGGGGGGGGGGAAGGGATTGTTTGGGAGCGATTAAGGATGGGAACGCGAACACTGTTGGATACCAAGTATTCTACAACACGTTGTACATTCGAAGCTATTTATACACACAAACAAAAAACCAAAACATACAAGATCAGACTAGACTAGCGAGTGCGGTGAAGATTTTATGTGTAAAATTTATCCAAAACAAACAACAAAAAGAAAGAATAAAAGTCTCAAACTATCACGATGGAGGTTCATAAACATGCGATTCCGGTTGTGACGTATTGCTTGAGAAATTTGAACGTAAAACTTTTTTGTTTTGTTTAAATTAAGTTCTTTACTTTATACAGAGTTTGTTTTGCGTTAGCAAAGGAAGATGGAGAACAAAAAAAAAACCCCTGCGAAATTGCACTTCGCATATAAACAACAGCTTTTGCCGATCCTTATCGTCATTACAGTGATTGCGCACACTTTCGCCGCACAGCCGGGGCAACCGGAGCAACTGTCGTAAAGCCACACTTTTATGGCTTCACGTCCCACGTCGATTGCACGAAACGATTGTATCAAACTTCCGGTAAGCGAACGAAAGGGGTGGATTTTTTTCCCCCAGAAAACAAATCATATTGACAGCCGAGTGGCATCCAACCGTTTATCTACCATCACAGCACGCACCAGAGCACTTCCTTCATGGTGTTGGCCGTTTTTTTTGTTCTTTTCTTGCTCACTGTTAATGTAACAGTGCCGCGGCGGTGACGTCTTAAATGTGTGTCAAGTTGTGTTTCACCGTAGGCGTAAGTTGTGTCACTGGTTGGACTTTATCGACAGAATGACGAGACCTCCAACGGGTTTGTTTTAATTGCGGACGGAATGGCATTAAGTTGGTTCTTATTGTGCATCAAACAAATATATTGCGCTCGGGAGATTCATTATGCTAAATTCGCTTTACTGACAGATAAAGGCAATGAGGAAATGGAATGAAAAACGACAACACCTAAGTGCGAACACGAGCAACGGTTTTGTATCATGTTGTTTTATATTATTTCGTTAAAAAAAAGAAGCACGAAAGGCACACCAGTCGCGGATTGGGGTCGTAAAATGGTGGAATAAATTTGTGGCTAAGTCTCATAAATACAGCACCCGGATGAACGCTTCCCGGCTGTTCCGGCCGTATGCTGCGGGGGTGCGATGAATCCGCTAAATTAAGTAGACGAGTTCACTAAGCTACGCTGCTTGCTGTTTGCTGCAAACGAGCAAACATTTGCAAAAATCCATACGCTACGATGCGTACGTTTCCTTAAAGCGTCGTTGCACGTGCTGGTACGCATTGTAGATTCTGTGCAACAAAAAGAGAGAGAGAAAGAGAGCGTTTTTAGTGGCGATCGACACACGACATCGTGCTTTTACAATTTGAACTCACTTCGATTTGGCCGTTTTGAAGGATTTTTTCCGTCCTTTGGTTTTCTTCTCGTCCGAATCGAGCGAGTTCGACGAGCTGGAGGTAGGCAGATCGATCGGCGTTATCGAGATGCAGTTGTCTGTGAATTGCAGAAGGGGGGGGAAAACAATCCTATTTAGCATATTTCACATATAGCAAGGCATGAAATGCACACTCACCAGGATGGACGAAAAATGCCAACGAGTGACGGCCCCGGGTACGGATCGTTTCCTCCTGCGGTATGATCACACGGTGCTGCAGCGCGCAGATCTTCTCACCCGTCCACGTGGACAGCAGCTCGCCGGCATTGATCAAGATGGCACCGGGTAGATGGCCGACCCGTTTCCACCGATCCGTACCGGGCAGTTTCACCTCCAGGCCACCCTCCGAGTCTTGGGCCAGCAGTGTAAACGTACCGTAGTCGCAATGGGCCCCACACCGTGTCACCTGCTGCAGTTCCTGCTCTTCCTGTTCCTGCTGTTCGCGCATCTTCGCACGATAATCCTCCGGCAGGGACAGATCAATCTCGTCCTTTGTGCAGCGCTGCTGGCTGTACTTGCACGTACCGCGCAGCAGCTCATTTTTGCCGTCGTCCTCAATGAGCGGCGGATAGTAGAGCAGCCGGAATGTGGACTGATTTTCACNGGGCCAGCAGTGTAAACGTACCGTAGTCGCAATGGGCCCCACACCGTGTCACCTGCTGCAGTTCCTGCTCTTCCTGTTCCTGCTGTTCGCGCATCTTCGCACGATAATCCTCCGGCAGGGACAGATCAATCTCGTCCTTTGTGCAGCGCTGCTGGCTGTACTTGCACGTACCGCGCAGCAGCTCATTTTTGCCGTCGTCCTCAATGAGCGGCGGATAGTAGAGCAGCCGGAATGTGGACTGATTTTCACTCTCGCCGTCCAGGATGTGGCGGTGCTTCTCGAGAAAGTAACCGTACGGTAGCTCCATGCCGACCGCGAGCGCCTGCAGCAGCAGCGCCGAAAGGCGCTTGAAATCTGTCGCTAGGTCGGACACGTGGTCCCGGAAGCCGGGCAGTGGTTCGTCCGGCAGCGGCCCAGCGTCCGCCTTCAGTGTGCAGATGTTGAACGTGTGGCGCAGATCCTTCGATTTGCCGTCGAACCGTTCCTGGCCCGGTTTGATGTAGCCGTGGTTCGTCTCACCCTTGCGCAGGTAGCCCTCCTTCGTGCCGTCCGAAAGTTTGCAGAAATCGTCCAAATGTCCGTAAACCTGCTTCATCTGGGCGGGGAAACCAAGAGACAACAAGCAAAACAAGCGATCAATAAGCTATTTACTACCATTCATTTGTCGCATTTTAAGGAGGGTGCATAATAAATAATAAAAAGAGAGAGAGAGAGAGAAAACTTTGCTTATAATCGATCACCCTAAAACTTGTCCGGTTCAACAAACTCATCAAAAACATCGGTCCTGGGCCCAAGCCCTGACAGTATTTAAATCGTCCACAACAACTCGACAACAATGCATCACAAAAATGGAGTCTACTAGAAAGAAGAAAAAAAACAACAACAAACTGAACTAACTACGATGGCCCTTACGCTAAGATCGTTAAACAACCGTTTCCATGACCGAAAGCTGCCAAAGTTTCCCAGCTTGGCAAATTGCCGTCACGCGGTTATATTGACAATCGTTTCACTTGTTTGCGATACTAATTCCCGGTACGGTTTTTGGGGCGTGGATCGTAAAAAAAAAAACAAAAAAAAAAGGTTAAAATGTTTGGGCCTGGGGATGGGTGCGCGATGGAAACGTGGCCAGACATGATTACAGCGCCATCGGTAGTTGTCCCCGGCGATGGTTTATCGCTCATCATCATCATCATCATCATCATCGTGCGCTACGGCAAATGATACGCAATTTTTGGGCATCCTAATCCGTACTTGGCCGGCGTGGTACAAATAGCTTTAATTTGTGCGTTTTTCTCCAACATCTGCTTTAGATCGTAACCGACGCGGCAAGATTTAAGATCACCAACCGACACTCGTGTAAGGGAGTGTTGCGTTAAAATGTTGCGTCGTTTGTGTCACGTGTTCGATCATCGTGTTGCCTTCCTTGTTGCATTTGTGGTTATATTTGTTTTGGATATTCTTCATCCGGTTCGTTTCCGTGTAACGAGACCATTAAGGTTAAGGCGTGCGATGAGTATATCTTAGCGCTTCTTTCTTGTTTTGAAATAAAAATTTTCCACTCCAAGGATAATAATGCAACCACGGAAGTCGATATAAAAATGGAAGTTGTAGCGCAGCGAACGTGTGACACATCTCTGCGTCAATAAAGCTTTGGTCGTAAAAAGGGTCAACTTTTTTGCTTATGGAAGGTGATAAACACGATGAAATCAGTAACCTTGGGGTGTGTGATAGGAAATTCTGCTACACCACTTGTCTGTTAGTTAAAGTTTAAGGTTAAGTATCGCATTTAAATTGAACGAAACATGAAGGAAAGTGTTAGAAAACGAGTCGCTTTAATGTCTGGCACGCTACGTATACACCTGGGAGTCGAATATTCGAAACCACGATACCATTATGTTTCGAAAGTGGTCGATGGCAACATAGTATAAGCGGGAGACTCCATATAGCACCATCGGGATACACGGGACGAGATCAAAGCTGATAACTTGAATGAACAACAACAGCCACCGGGGGACGACAATGAAAACGATTTAATTTTCTTCGTACCGGTTGTGGCAACCGCTATAATTGGTCCGCTATAAAATGGTTCAAAGGATAATTGTAGTCGCTCGTTCGTTCTTCCATTTGTTGCATGCTTGGCGCGAAAGGAATTAATTGGTTTCCTTTGCAATTTGACACATTTTCTCCTTCCTTGTCCCTTCCGGTTTGGATAATGCACACGAAATTCTGTTCATTATTATGCATTATTATTCCCAAAACAAAAACAAACAAACTTCCTTACGTTGATGAGTCAAGCTAAACCTGCCCCTACCAGACATTCCAGCTGGGTTGGGCACGGGGAAAATGCTGAAGGAATAATCATCATCGCTTAAAATTCCATCGTTATCTATCCGCACGAATATGCTACACCTTTTTGCCCGCTAACAGCAAATGACCATCAGGCGCTTCCGATGATGGATAAGTTTGTGCCCCCACAGTAAGCTCGCACCGTCCAAATAAAGAAAGTGATTCCGGGAATCACAAACCTGTGACGACGCAGCCCAAGTTTTCCTTTTTCTTTCGGGTCCCGGTACCGCTTTCCATTGCCAGACGCTCGGTAGACAGTAACAAACCACGGTATTTATCGTCTAGACCGGTGGCGCATAAACAAAACCCTTTCCCTTTCCCACCTCCCAGGAACAGGTCGCCTTCCTCCCACCTTTCGGTGTGTGCCCTTCACCAAAAAACGCCGGCCACGGACAGGACACGGCTGCATTACCAAAAGCGCACCGAAGCGCTCGTGTACCGGCTACGGTGAATCCCTTCGCCAGCCGGAATAAAAAAAAAACTTGTCGTTAGGATGAATTATGACCGTTCGTCTTCGTTTGCTTCGTTTTTCGCGCACTTTCCGCATCCAGCCGGAAGCATTTGCCCGGTGCAGAACTGTTTACAAACAGAAACTCCCGAAGGAGAGGTGGCGTGCGCTTTATTGTGCGTTGTTTTCGAAATTACACGCCCGGAGCATTCGGTGTCGAACGTCAGGAACGCCAGTCCACGGCGTGTAGTACGGACCAAACAAAACAAGCGAACGAACGAACGCGTGTGGCGCGCATTTTCTTTCACGGGGGCGTGAGCAGGTGGACCTTAAACCCGCGTCGGAAGTTGGTTAGCGTTTGCACGGAAATTCATGCTAATTGAAGACACAGACGTCAATCGCGATATTGCAATGTTCCCGCCGAAAGATAATGCGCAGTCAAATTTTGGTGTGTGTGACGGTAAGCCTTCCGAAGCCGGCCCTGGATTAAGTTAGCGGAAGCGATCCCAAACGCTACAAAGGGCTAAGCGTTTTAAGGCGGGTTTAAGCCCCACAAAGCTTACGACCACGCGCTTAGTCTCGATAGACAACGGTCAAGGTAGTTTGCCTTTTGTTTGTGTGTTCCTCTGTTCTTGGGCTCTGTTGTTGCGTGGACGTGTACGTACACGACCGCAACGAGACGTTGCGCTTCTTATCGTAGATGTCACGATCACGTGTGTTCGTATGTTTCCTGTGCGTACGTCAGTGGTTTTCGGCGCGACGTGTTATAATCCACTTGCAACCTGCAAGGACAGTCGCTTGGTGTGGGGACATACGCAAAACAACAACGACTCGTGACATGACTTGTTCGATGCTGTCGTCACTAGCTAAAAAGCAAAAGGTGTTTTTATTTAAATTAAATAATTACATCCATTGTGTTTGCTACTTTCTGTTAAAACTTAAACCATCTAAACCAAACATGGTCGTTTCGTTAGTGCTTACCTTATCCTCCGAGATGCCATGATTAACCAGCAACGCGATGCCTTTTTCGCTGAGCGCTTTGTGAAGCTGATGGCCGACACGGTTCACTACCGACCGGATTGGACATTCCTCCGTACCTGCCAGCCATGAAACGAAACAAACAAACGCGATGTTAGAAGTGTGCAAACACTCTCGATGAGTAGGATTACAGCATATTGCTGCCGCGAAACGATGTGAAGTGCGCGAGTGCGATAATAGAACGACCCAGGACCGGACCAGGTCGTAAATGGAATTTAGAATTCTTGCTTCAATTACAATAATTTGAGCACGCGCGCACGCGAGATACCCTGCGGAGGGAAGGACAGTTGGCAGCTTTGGTGGAAATTGATCCGAGAATTACGCCACCGCGACAGCAGAGAGTTCCGTGTGGAGCATATATTAATTACGTTTGGACCAGCTTCGGAATGTATGCCACTTGTAAAGCGAATCACAATCACGATATGCATTTGTAATGGGTGGCGTAATCGTTGCGAACGTGATCGGCAGAGATCGCTGAGTCGGTAGATTAAAGGCAGGAAGAATAATTTCTTAAGTAATTATTTCAAAACAAGATCCATAATAAAAAGGTATCTTTTGTTGTTTTTTTCCCCCTATTCAATGCTTCCGAAAGGAGTGTATAATATTAGAATGAAAAACAAGTTCATCACAGAGCGCTCCAGGTAGGCTAATCCGAACGAAAGTTCGCATCGTGTCTACATGTCAATTCCATACACGTTGCTTATTCATGCGTATTGATGCTAAGAATAAGCAAATAAATGAATAAGTAACTCACAACACAAACAGACGCGTGGGAACTCAGCTGATTGACTCAGCCATTTCGCTTTTTTTTATCTCCACATACCTCCAAAAGCATCAAACGATGGTGAACTTTTCCTTTTTTTTTGGTACGATTAGTCGCCTTTTCTTCTCTGAGCATCAATGCATTATTTCAACCAATGTGTTCTTACTTTTCCCCAGCTTTTTTTTTTGTCAAGCTGCTCAATCAAATGTTTACGACCCTGTCACCAAACATCCCAATCGATCGGGATGCGTCGAGAACTTCTTCACTTTTTTTCTGCTGCTACGAAAGTAATTTAATTCTCGCTTGGTTAGGAAGAAAGAACCCCGCCAACGTGGATGTGTTATCATCAACGGGAGCACTTTTCATCAGCGAAAACGCAAGCGGAACTGGCTGACACGTTGACATGCTCGTTACATCTTGTGGCTTTTGAACGATCATTGACATTAATTCGCCACACACACACACACATACACAATGTAACGGAGAGAGACGCATCCAGTGCCGCCGTCAACTGGAGGTTTTAAATTTCAATTCACTCTTCGGTCCCCCATTTCCGCCGGAAGCGGAAATAACAGCAAAACGAAATCATAAAACCAGTGCGAGCACACAGCTCCAGTCGGTACGGTACGGGACGAAAATGATAAGAAAGTAGGGTGAAGGGAAGGGTGGAGAGGGGGAAAGATAAGGAAGAAACCGCCAGCACCTCCCACCACCCCTTCCTACCTCCCAAGAGAGTGTGAGTGAAATAAAATGTGTGTGTCTTTAAGAAGTAAAAATCATTTCAACGCGATTACATCGGACAGATTTGCGGCATTGACCTTTGTGTAGCTGTGTGTGTGTGTGCTAGGGAGTGAAAATTAGGACGAGCTTCGGTGGTTTTTCCTTTTTCTCTGTCCTTGAAGAGTTTTTTGAGTCTTTGTTTTATTCACTTCTTCCTAAAAACAGATGCGAGAAATAATGTCTCAGTATTGAGACCGGATGGAAGAGATCCTGAAGGCGAATGTTGGAACACCCCGAACCACCAGCAGTCGGAGCAAACCGCAAATAATTTACGACGCAAGTCGTCGCATATTGTTCCCCACCTCCCCAATATTGGTAGGGAGGTTAATAAAGCGCGGTGAAGAGAAAAAATCGCATTTCATGCACAATTTTTTATACTACTCCATTAAAAGACTTCTCGGTGCTTTTAGCAAATAAAGCTAAAAAAAAAAGAAGGAAGGACGTGTAAAGACACACCGAACACAAGCGATGCAGGAAAAAGAAGGTCAACTTGGGGCGGCGGGAAGAATTAAAACGGGGAGAATGATTAATAATTCTCTTCCTATCGCGATCGCTTCTGCTGGTTCTTCGGTTCGGTTCTGATGACGATGCCCGTGGATGATGCGTAGCAGTTCCTCAATTCTTGACCTCCGGCCTCCTTATGGTGCGGATTGAGGATATGATGATTGGTAGTGAGGAGTTTCCAAGTTCTAGGATGGAGACGCCACTCCAATTATCTGGGCCACCACCACCACCATCATCATCATCATCACGAACTGCAGCACTTTTTATCGCAACCCATCATCGTGTGAATCAACATCTCGGCGAATTCGCAGAAGCTTATCTACTACGCCCCTTTGTCGCTGTTGCGTGCTGCGAATGCGGGCGGAACTTTATGTCTAGATATTGGGGCTTGAAAAACAAAACGCAATCACCTTTGGATGACACATAAAGCGTCGCACTTCTCATATCTGCACATCTATTGAGCGTGGAACTCAATGCTTTTTAATTGATTCCAGGAGACAAATGAACTTGGTCTACAGGATATACCTCATCAAAAGACATGTCATTGCTTTGGATGGCCAAACTGCACGTTTGTGTAACCTTCGCCACCAACAACCCTACAACTTGGACCCTCTCCACGAACGGTAATGGTGGTGGGATTAGATTCTTATCGCAGGGCCGCGAAAGAAATCGAGAGGAATGTCCGCCTCCTCCTTAGGGTGAAGCGCACTAGTTTAGTCTCGGCCTCTGCCGTTCGGTTGATAAGAGGTGATGCAAAGGAGTATAAAAACAAAAAAATATGCAACGAAAGTGAGTTGGTGTCAGACCCTATCTGATAAAAGCCGCACCACGATCAGCTGCGGGAAGCGTGGCTTGGGGCGGATTTATTTTTAGCCAAAGTCGCCTGATAAGCAACGAAACCTCACTCCACCCGATACTGAGGACAAAACAGAACGGTGGTTGTACACACCTGTTGCGCGGTTTGTTTTTGTGGAAGTTTGTGGATATATTACATGAAATGATCTGGTATGTTAAACATTAAAGTCCCTAAGTATTTTTGGAAACGAGGACCACCACAATCTACCAAGTGGCCAGTGTGGAAATGAATGATTTATGGCTTGCGGTTCATTATTCCAATGGGGGACTTTGGTTACCTCCATAAAGCAATAAAATCGCATCGGCAAAGCTACTCCAAAAGCTGCAACGATTTACAGCAACGCAAGCTGCAGGAAGCAGCGACCACGTGTGTGTTTGTTGGTTATTTTTGTTTCATTTTCATCGATAATCGCACAACTTTATTTCAGTGATGCCTGCACAACAAAAACCGAAACAACACAAACAAGATGGACAAACATGGAATGCACGCGGCAAGGCGCATTGTGGCGAGGGAAATCCCCCGATTTTATGGCCCAGCATAAAAGAAAGCACCCCCCACAAAGGACCACTTGATAATATTGATTTTTAATGGGGCTGCGATATGATAAACATGGCACCATGGCCACTCTACCAGCGACATGGACGATGGTCAGTTTTTAGTAGTTTTGCGGAGATGCGGTTTTGTCATTAAAAATGCTTCTATTTTTTGTATCCAAAACGAGTATGCAATTTATAAAGTTTTAAGTAAATTTAAAAACTTTTAATCAATAAAGTCTTAAAATACTTCTTTCTGGCATAACAAACTACTTGAGCCTTCTCTACTAAGTACTTTCCAATTCTAGCTTTTTTAATTTTGTCTCGATGGGAATTTTATATCGGTCCTCAGTCAACTCAGTCCACTCAGTTGGCAGATTGCAAGCGTTTTGCGTGATTTCTATTTTTGATTTGTTTAAATTCCTTCCTTACATATTCAACTGTTAATAATTTATCATAGAGTTGTCAGCATTACAATCGAAATGCAACATAAAGTACACATATACACACACACACAAAAGAAAAAGAAAAGAAAAACAGCTTCACGATGCTCTAAGTAAATGTAAACAAACACAAAGGGGGACCGAACCGGACGCAAGCATGGACGCAAACAAGGCGTCTATTAGCACGAGCCCAAATGATTGGGACACGAAACCCGTCAAACGTGTCGACACTGTCGTGTGTATGTGCCAATTTTCTTTTAGCGCCTTCCAATTAGAGATCTGGATGGCACCGTGCGGGAACGGGAGCAGTAGAACAAAAAAAAAGAGGGAACCAAACATTAAATTATCCAAACGTCTTCACGTGTTAGTGATTAGCTGGTAAACGATCGTGACCGTTCAATCAGGTGGAAGGCAAATTGAACGATGAGTACAAACACAAAAATCCATACAACACTTGTGTGCAATCATCTTCAGGTATATGACGCTATGGTAATCACCGGATTGTTGTCCATGGGTCGACACAATCAGACAGTAATGTCCCATTCGTAACGCACTCACTATACTGTTATGGGCAATACAAAACGCATATAATCACCGTTTAGAAGGGACAGAGCAAAAAACGCTGATAATCAAGTGCCTGTTTCCTCTGTGTTTGATTGAAATAGAAAAAAAAAATGGTAGAAACCCCTGAGCAAGCCAACGCCCGATGTAAAACATATGTCCTCATCGGTGAGTAATAAGAGATGAGTAATCAAAACGAATACTTCACCCATATACGTACAAACGCGGCACGCAACGCGAATGAAGGTACTGAAACAAATATTCATCTCCAACCAGTATGTCGGTGCGATGTATCGCAACATAAAGCATTAAAAACGCCGAAACGATTGTTTAGTCTAGACGGAACATATTCTATTTTTAATAGTAAACCCCATAGGATTTTTTAATGGATTCTCATTGACCGTTGTTGATTCGTATGTGGTACAACACACTAGAACATATACTGTTGGGTTTACCGATGAATGGTTGGTGATTTTTTGTTTGTCATACAAAAAATTTATAAAGATTTCTCTCTCTCTCTCTCTCTCTCTCTCTCTCTCTCTCTCTCTCTCTCTCTCTCTCTCTCTTTCTCTCTCTCTCTCTCTCTCTATTTCAACGTTCCCATCCCTTACTGGACTGGTCTGATGTACAGTAAAGCTGTCACTTGCCTATAGACCGTCTATCCGTCCGACAACGGAATGACAGCACAATGCAACAAAACACACCGCATGTATCTTCCTTGTGTCAGTTTGCATTCGAATCGATTGCTTAACGACTATGTGTGTGTGTGTGTGTGTGTGTGTGTGTCTCACTGTGTGCGTTTTGTTTTGTTTTTTCAATTGCCCGGAACTTTACATAATCGCGATCGTTTAAGTAGCGTGCATTCGGCTGGGAAAGATCGCGATCGCGAAAGACGATTAAAGGCGATTTGTCAATTTGCGACCGACTGGCCGCACCGGCACGATTCGGACGGGCGGACGATCACCGGCACCCGATCGGCAATGAACTGTGCTGCACGATGTCGTGATTCATTTTTGCCCCGCGATCGTCATCCAATGAACGTTCGCACAGCTTTGTCTGCGTTGCGCATTCGGGAGTATATGGCTGTAGCGCATCTCGCGCCGACGACCTTTCTGTCGATCCGCGTCGGCCAATGATCCGCGTGCACCAGAACGGGACGGAAGATGGTGACGCGCGCAAACAAAACGAAACAAAACGAAACAAAAAAAAAAAAACAACAGAAACCCTGGAAAACCGGGCTGAACTGCAGGTTATTGGTGGCAATCGAGTTATAATTCATTTGCAAATGTGAGGTTGTGGCCTTTCCATCACTCGCCACGCGTGGTAGTAACTAAGGGTCCGTAACCGACACGCGTATTTGCCGCTGAAATCGAACCGAGCGGCTTGTCACTAACGATGAATCGGCTTTTACCGGGGCCGTCCCATCCCACTGACACCGGGATGAATGAAATATCGCACAAGGTGAGATGTGCTAAGTGGACTCGAAACTACACACGGCGATAGTATGAATTTAGATAGTAAATGATATTCAAAAATAGAGAACCCATAGTAGCATCCCGCAGACAGATTAATGCGTGCGATTAGATCGCATACACGTTTTGTTTTGTACGCGCGCGTTTGTGTTGTGTTGTCGTTTGGCTGCCCGCAGTTACTTACCACAGTGTGCGAGATCGATGATCGGTATTTGACTCTTCGACAGCAATGTGTCAATCTTTTCCTCGACTGCTTTGTTCTTCAACATGCTGAGGCCGCGCGTAAAGTGTCACTAATGCACGGGACGGTTACGGAAACGCGCCAGCAGACGTAAACGCGTGAGTAATGATGAATATACTGAATCGCGCTTTTTTGTCCCCCCTTCTGTGTTTTGGTTTTGTCGTGCACGTCGTTCCACCACGATCGTGTGCGCGTGTGTGTGTGTTTGTCTCGGGTTTGCCAAGGTTTCCGTGGCTCAGTCGAGAGACAGGTTTTGATGCTGTTTTCTTTTCCTTTTTCTTTTTGTTTTGCTTGTTACGATCGTTTGATACCACCAACTATTACCATGCCGCTACACAACACCAGAGCACGATCGCACTTGTCAATCCACTATGTGTATCTTTGTGTGGGTGAGTGTGTGCTGTATGTTTTGAGGTGCGTATATGGGTCTTTTTTTTTGTTTCTCACCACCAACACCACTACTCTAACGAGCAGCGTATGCGCTGCGCTGGGCATGCACAATCGTGCAATTTCACTTTTGCCTTCCCGTTTGGTATGGGAGAGCGTTTTCGTGCGTTCGAAATATTTAGCAAAAACCTGTTGAACCTCGCAACCACGCCGTGCCGTAATGCACACGGTCGGTAAGCAATGTCTGCTGACCTCTTAACAATTTCACGGAGCTGATTAATCTTTCACTGGGGCGCTTGTAGACATGCGTGTTTTTCGTTGTTGTGGTTGCTACGTTCCAAACCGCGCTGGTTGCTGTTGTTAGCACGAATACGCTAGAGTACGGCCGCGGTTGCCGTGGTGATCACTGACAGTTGCTCCGCTATCGTTTCCTCGTTTACGGCAGCAGGCCGATGTATACACTACCACAGTGCACGCAAAACCGCCACCGTGACACACAACACTTCTGCGACGAAGAAGACACACACAAAAAAGAACTGCACACGCACTCACGACGGTAGATTCACTCACTTCACGTTTCTGGTGACTGAATGTTCTACCCCCCCGTTCCGTTTGTGTTTTTCTTCCTGGGGTTCGCTTCAGCACGGTACAGTGACTGACTGCTCGCACTGGCCTCGAATCACTTACTGATCGTACGGTCTTAATGTTTGCAACCGTGTACACCACCGCACACGGATGACGAATGTCGCACGATGCGTACGTTCGGCGGCTAGAATAGGACTCGCAGTCGGTGCACCTACACACGCATCGTCCGCTCACTCACGCTAATCTCCACGTTTTGCCACGGGTGTATCGGACAGAAGGTGCTTCCCTGTATCGGCGGCTGCAGCTTGTGTTCGTGCGATGTTACAAGCTGATAAGTTTGGTCCGATAAAACGCTACACGGCTTAATGCTGCTGCGTTGTCCAATGCCGTGTGCAAATGATGATGTCTTTGCTGATGCGATGCAAACTGCTACAGCCTGCTATTGCTAGTCCAACACTACGGTGCTGTGGTGTGCACGCACGACACGTTGCACTTTTTGTTGTTGCTTTCTTTCGGGTCCGGGCTCACTTGCAGTTGCACACAGTGGCTTCTGAAGCACTGGACACTGGATGGAAACTTTGTTCACAGCACGAGCACCGACACACGTACTGCCAAAGCCTACTATGCTACTGGCGTGCGGGGTAGCAAACTTTCGAAAAAAAAAAAAAAATACGAACGGTCCGTACGCGACGATGATGCTGATGAACCTGTGATCGCGTTCATAAAAGTTGTGCGGATCGCCGTAGTATTATTTATTCACTCCTTCGCACTCATTCACACACCTGGGGCGGGATCGTTTCGTTTGGTGTCGTTCTCGCGTTCACCATCTGCGGTCGTGCAGTGCTGTATGTTGGTTGCGGTTCTGCAACACGATTGCTTCGAAACGGTGCCAAGGAATATGCTGCGCTGCTGCGAATGTGTTTGTGTGCTGGGCGGCGAGAGTCATCAACGTGTGATGCGTGTTTGTTCTTCCTTTTATTTTTGCCCGTATCGGCTGTCCCTCTGTGCGTGCTGCTGATGAATAGAAAAACAAACAAGAAACAACAAAGCGCTTCTTCTTTGACGTTTTGTTTTTACACGCGTTTCGAGCACGATCGTACCACTACTACCGCAAACATGCACACACACACACACTTACACACACGTACACATTATTTACAGTACTTGGAAAGCCAACATGCACTTCGGGACTGCGTAAACTTTATTATTTTGAGAAATAAACTAGAAAAAAATTATATGCTTGTTTAACTTATTTTGTAGTTTGATGGATGAATGAAGGTATGTGTACAAAATTTAAATAAAATAGTTATAAAAATTTGGAAGTATTTTGAACTTCACGACAAATTCAAATCTCCAACTCTTTTTTCTTTTGTTTCTAATTTAAATTACTCCTACAGCATTTTGCTGATGGTCTATTCATAGGTAATTTTACGATATTAAGTTCCAGGTTCGTATTCTATGGAGTTCTTTTTTAAAATATGAGTTGATAAAAACGTTTTCACCACCGATTTTTTATAGTTGCGCTATCATCCGCTAGGTGGCAGCAATTTTAGTACATGGTTTTACCTTTGTGGTCGATGCAGATTATCAAAGTATTTGATTTGTTTGACTTGTTGAAGGAGTATTTAATCTACTGTTTTCAATTTCATTTCTATGAAAAGCCTTGATCCAAAGGTTTTTACAGACATTCATTTTTATATTGTTTTCGTATAACATGTCCACCAGGCGACCACAGTTCACTTTCTCACCGTTGCTATGTTTTGTTTTCTTTGTTGCTTTTGCGTGCTGTCAACAGTCGTCAACTGAATTTCTAACGGAATTTTTCGAGCGCGCTACACAACAGCAGCGTTGCAGTTCGCTTGGTGATTTGGTACAATTCGGTAGCGTTGGATTCGTTTCAGTTTTATTCGCACATTTGTGCATCGGTGAAAACATGTCGCAAAGTGATCGGGTTACGGATTTAATCATGCATTACTACATGGAACACGGCCGCAACAGGGACCTGGAAAAGTACCTACGTTTGCGACGTATGTCGAATGCAACGCGTTCTTCCAGCGATGGCAGCCTACCGTGTTTGGATGAATTGCAGCGTCGTGCGTGCCGCTCCGCTTGCGATCGATCCGGCGTGGGGAAATCGATGGAAAATTTGTCCACGCTAAGGAAAAAGGCGGAACAGCAACAGCTCGAGGAGAGTGAAAAATCGCTCCGCAATGCGTCCGCGGAAAGTGCCAAATCGGTAGCGAAAAAAACACTCGACAAAGTAGGCACTGACGGAGAAGGTACCGCAGTTGCAAAGGGCGTGACAGTTAAGGAGACCAAAGTAGAACACAAGAGTGGCAGAAACTTTAACTTTAATCTTGAATCGGTTATTGAAATTAATCTTCCTCCGCCACCGACCATCACGCTGGGTGTACCAACGACGGCTTCAGTTGCACCGATTGCGTACACCGTACCGGAAGCACTGCCACAGGTGCAGTCGGCGATGAAACAGGTTTCCCCACGTATAGTCGTGCATGAGAATAGCACCCAAACGGTGGCCTCCGAAGATGATCCCATTCGACCAGTAGTGAAAGCGCACGTTCCCGGTAACATAGAGGAACCGCTGGACAGTACGAAAGATCTGTCGCCCGTCAGTAGCATTGCATCGAACAAGCAGAAGCTGGAGTGGGATTCGCTGGGCGACATTGGGTATGATTCGAGTGAGCGTTTACAATTCTGTGGTGCGGCCGATCTGAACGAAACGGAAAAGCGTTGCCTTCAGCGATACTTTGCGCGTAAAGGGCTAACGTTTGATCGGAGTGTCATCGTCGTACGGCAGAGGGAGGAAAAGGAGAAGAAAAGGACGCACACTGGGGAGGATACATCGATCATGCGAACCAAACCGGATGCTCAAAGTACGCCAAAAGTACCGCCAGTACCACCAGGACCACCACCAGTGCCACAGCATGAACGCGAGGAAGCAAAATCTACCCAAACGTCGCTTCACACGCGTGGCAGAGAATCCCGAGGCGTACAGGTATCGCGACGACACGAAGAAGTGTACCACCGACAGGACAAAGCTATCGGAACAACCGACAGCTATACGCTGGCCTCGGTAGATGCGGCGGAAAGTTTCGAATTCTTCTCACCCTCGGTGCCGGAAACGGAAAATAACACCCCATCCGTAGCTGCTTCCGTTTCTACGCCGCTGCATACGTCATCGAACAGTTCCTCGTCGGTGGCGGCGAATGAGGCCAGCTCCAGTAAGCAGCGTGCAATGCGGCCTTCGTTCGACGATGAGGTAAAGCTCGGGCTAACGCTGTACAACTCGATTTGTGAGCTGAACAGCATGCCAACAGGTGTGAAGGAGAGTTTGATCGATAAAATATTTCGAAANGTTGGTTGCGGTTCTGCAACACGATTGCTTCGAAACGGTGCCAAGGAATATGCTGCGCTGCTGCGAATGTGTTTGTGTGCTGGGCGGCGAGAGTCATCAACGTGTGATGCGTGTTTGTTCTTCCTTTTATTTTTGCCCGTATCGGCTGTCCCTCTGTGCGTGCTGCTGATGAATAGAAAAACAAACAAGAAACAACAAAGCGCTTCTTCTTTGACGTTTTGTTTTTACACGCGTTTCGAGCACGATCGTACCACTACTACCGCAAACATGCACACACACTCACACTTACACACACGTGCACATTATTTACAGTACTTGGAAAGCCAACATGCACTTCGGGACTGCGTAAACGTTTGTTTTATTTTGAGAAATAAACTAGCAAAAAAATATATGCTTGTTTAACTTATTTTGTAGTTTGATGGATGAATGAAGGTATGTGTACAAAAATTAAATAAAATAGTTATAAAAATTTGGAAGTATTTTGAACTTCACGACAAATTCAAATCTCCAACTCTTTTTTCTTATGTTTCTTATTTAAATTACTCCTATAGCATTTTGCTGATGGTCTATTCATAAGTAATTTTACGATATTAAGTTCCAGGTTCGTATTGTAAGGAGTTCTTTTTTTAAAATATGAGTTGATAAAAACGTTTTCACAACCGATTTTTTATAGTTGCGCTATCATCCGCTAGGTGGCAGCAATTTTAGTACATGGGTTTACATTTGTGGTCGATGCAGATTACCATAGTATTTGATTTGTTTGACTTGTTGAAGGAGTATTGAATCTACTATTTTTATTTACATATCTATTAAAAGTCGTGATCCAAAGGTTTTTACAGCCATTCATTTTTATATTGTTTTCGTATAACATGTCCACGAAGCGACCACAGTTCACTTTCTCACCGTTGCTATGTTTTGTTTTCTTTGTTGCTTTTGCGTGCTGTCAACAGTCGTGAACTGAATTTCTAACGGAATTTTTCGAGCGCGCTACACAACAGCAGCGTTGCAGTTCGCTTGGTGATTTGGTACAATTCGGTAGCGTTGGATTCGTTTTAGTTTTATTCGCACATTTGTGCATCGGTGAAAACATGTCGCAAAGTGATCGGGTTACGGATTTAATCATGCATTACTACATGGAACACGGCCGCAACAGGGACCTGGAAAAGTACCTACGTTTGCGACGTATGTCGAATGCAACGCGTTCTTCCAGCGATGGCAGCCTACCGTGTTTGGATGAATTGCAGCGTCGTGCGTGCCGCTCCGCTTGCGATCGGTCCGGCGTGGGGAAATCGATGGAAAATTTGTCCACGCTAAGGAAAAAGGCGGAACAGCAACAGCTCGAGGAGAGTGAAAATTCGCTCCGCAATGCGTCCGCGGAAAGTGCCAAATCCGTAGCGAAAAAAACACCCGACAAAGTAGGCACTGACGGAGAAGGTACCGCAGTTGCAAAGGGCGTGACAGTTAAGGAGACGAAAGTAGAACACAAGAGTGGCAGAAACTTTAACTTTAATCTTGAATCGGTTATTGAAATTAATCTTCCTCCGCCACCGACCATCACGCTGGGTGTACCAACGGCGGCTTCAGTTGCACCGATTGCGTACACCGTACCGGAAGCACTGCCACAGGTGCAGTCGGTGATGAAACAGGTTTCCCCACGTATAGTCGTGCATGAGAATAGCACCCAAACGGTGGCCTCCGAAGATGATCCCATTCGACCAGTAGTGAAAGCGCACGTTCCCGGTAACATAGAGGAACCGCTGGACAGTACGAAAGATCTGTCGCCCGTCAGTAGCATTGCATCGAACAAGCAGAAGCTGGAGTGGGATTCGCTGGGCGATATTGGCTATGATTCGAGTGAGCGTTTACAATTCTGTGGTGCGGCCGATCTGAACGAAACGGAAAAGCGTTGCCTTCAGCGATACTTTGCGCGTAAAGGGCTAACGTTCGATCGGAGCGTCATCGTCGTACGGCAGAGGGAGGAAAAGGAGAAGAAAAGGACGCACACTGGGGAGGATACATCGATCATGCGAACCAAACCGGATGCTCAAAGTACGCCAAAAGTACCGCCAGTACCGCCAGGACCACCACCAGTGCCACAGCATGAACGCGAGGAAGCAAAATCTACCCAAACGTCGCTTCACACGCGTGGCAGAGAATCCCGAGGCGTACAGGTATCGCGACGACACGAAGAAGTGTACCACCGACAGGACAAAGCTATCGGAACAACCGACAGCTATACGCTGGCCTCGGTAGATGCGGCGGAAAGTTTCGAATTCTTCTCACCCTCGGTGCCGGAAACGGAAAATAACACCCCATCCGTAGCTGCTTCCGTTTCTACGCCGCTGCATACGTCATCGAACAGTTCCTCGTCGGTGGCGGCGAATGAGGCCAGCTCCAGTAAGCAGCGTGCAATGCGGCCTTCGTTCGACGATGAGGTAAAGCTCGGGCTAACGCTGTACAACTCGATTTGTGAGCTGAACAGCATGCCAACAGGTGTGAAGGAGAGTTTGATCGATAAAATATTTCGAAAGCTGTCCCGGCACGATCCGAAGGGGCGAACGCGGCAACAGTTGCTACAGGACTACGGGCAGGCCGTTAGGAAGCGGGTGGTGGAGAAGCAGGATGAAGGTGGGTGTTCGAGGGTGGTGCAAAAGGAGGAGAGCAATGTGTACGACGATGTGAGTCCTTGCACCGAGAAGGACGATTCGGAGGTTGGCAATGGAAGTGCTCAGCTGGATCGCAGTATGGACATGGTAGAGGTAATTGAAGAGACGAAAGATCCGGTAGCGATTACCGGAAGTGAAGGCGTATCCGATGGATCCGTGCAAGCATCATCTTCCGAAGCGAATGAAGCGAAAAATGAACTTCAACAAAGTTCCTCGCCGGGGCTCGGTTCGCTAGAGAATTCGTCCCATCGTACCGTTTCCTCGCAGCCCGTATCAGCCGGAACGACCAAAGAAAACCTGCCCCGAAAATTATCCGCTCCGGAACCGCGGGATCGGCGCGTGCGTAAAGCCATGCAGGATTATCTTAAACCCATGACACACTCGGAAGTGGAGTACGAGAACTTTCGCCAGCTACGGCAACTGAACGAAGAACGTGCTAACGATCCACAGTTGGCTAAAATTGATCGCGAGATCGAGCAGCTGCTGGTGAAGAAGATGTTGCTGCTCAATGCTGGGACAGCTACAACGGCCGGGCCAACACTGCCGATGAAGGATATGGCACCCGTTCCGCCCATTCCACTGCCCCTACCCAGTGAACGTAGTGGGACGGTTTACACATCGGTACACGAACCGATTTCGGTCGACAGCAGCTCCAAGGATTGTAGCTCGGCTTGGAATTCGCATTACCATATGGCAAAAGTGATAAAAAATCGCTCCAAGCTGGAAACGCCGACTGCGCTTACCTCGACTCCATCGGACGTGAGCATTCCGACGTTTATTAAGCAAAAAAAGGAGAAATTTGTCGAGAATTACGATCAGGTTCGTACACGGCGAGCGTTCGAGGAGCAGAATCACATTTACACCCGACCGTACAGCAGCGGTGGCCATCGAAGCGGTGACAGAAGGCATTACCAGCGTGAGAAGGAAAATCATGCGTTCCGTAAGGATAGATATGCGTTAAACAAGCTGTCGAAAGCATCCGGCACCGATTGCCGGGGTGTATCGTCCTCTAATAATACAATTCCCTCGCCGGAATTCATATCATCCGATTCGATTTCGATACCGGTAGTAACGACGCTGACAAACACTACCACGACGCACCATTACGATATCAAATCGCGAATGCCTTCACCGCAGCCGGCAACGAAAGGGCGTACGGCGGGCACCCAGACAACGGATTCCATCCTGCGCACCAAACCGATCTTTGGCGAAGCGAAACAGAAACCCACCACCGTAACCACGTCCGTACAGGTTCCATCGTCCGGTGGCAGACACCGGGGGGAAGTGGTGGTCGAATGTAGCTGTTCTTGTGGCCAGCGTGTAGATCATCATGACATGGAACGGCAGCAGAACGTTCCACGGCGAACGGAAATCATCAACGGTGGACGTCGGGACAAGCAGGCGCAAACGAAACCGTCCTCCATCGCGTACGTTATTACCTTCGCCGGGACAGCGCCGGAACGGAAGGGCAACAAATCAGCACCGGTGATTCCCCTCCAGTCGTCCTCTTCGTCTTCCGCTAGTGCCACCGAAAGTGAACCCGAGAATGGGAAGGATGATGAGTCCGAAAAAATGCTCACCCTGCGGGAACAGTTTCGCCGATCGTGTCCTGCCACCTTGAACCGGATCGAGGAACGGCGCCAGTGTATAAGCGAGCTAAACAAGCTGCGCAGCAAACGGAACCAGCAACGGCAACGGCTGTTACTGCTGACCTCCGATGATTCGTTGCGAAAAACGACCGCCCAGGGAAGAAGCCAACTGCCACCGCCCCCGTTGAGCCAGCGGCGTGTGTTTGCATCGACGCGTGCGATACGGGAGAATACACGCCGGCAGGTTCGCAAATTGCCGGAAGTGCAACGGAAGAAGGAAATCGAACGGATCAACAATTTAAAGCGCAAAAATCGCATTCTTAAAGATGTGTACAACAAGGTAAGGAATTTTTGAGGTGAATGGAATTTACATGGGAATAGCAAACATGTCATTAATTTAAATTTATATCTTTCCAGAACCTGCAGCGTAAAGTGCTAAAGGGGCAAGTTGACCTATCGAACAGTGTTCGCGTTATTCAGGACTAGCCAAGCGTGCGTAATCCAGGGCCAGGAGAGTCCGTTACTATTATTTTGTATTAATAAATGCTCATATGAGATTATACAACTTTGCAAATAAAGGTTTACGTGACAAGAAACTGTTGTTTGAGAAAATGAAGACGCATTTGAAGAATAAGCCTATTTATTCAAAAACTACGACCAAAACGACCGTTTCAAATAGTACTAATTTTATGAAATGCAATTTAGTAGAAAACATTCATGTCCATCCAATCACCCATCGTGCAGTGTACTTGTGATGTGGTTGTTTTTATCAGATTGCCTGGATTTGGGAAGACTTGTAGTGAATGTTTATCTTTTTCCTTGATTCTATTTGCTTTTTATATAGGAAAATTGCTAAATATAAAATAAATTATTAAAAACGCTCATGACACGGAATTCATTTCCGTACGTATTTTTGTGTTCACAACTGTCATTGTGACGTACATGGACGGACCTGCGTTTTACGGTCTTTGCTTTTCTTCATCACATGACAGCATCCACAAAAAGTCCCAATCGCATTCGTGTTCGTCGTCGTCGTTCATCTCGTTCG
>STHB01000004.1:19459561-19523559 GCA_018908115.1 Anopheles rivulorum
ATGTTACTTATGTTATACTGTCCATATGATAAGGCTCTACCTGGTGCTGAAAAGCACATATACGAGATCCGTACGTTTTACGACATCATCCCGATGTGCTCCATCCGGCAAACAGTCGGTAGGAAATGGAGCACCATCATTAGCCACTCCGCCAGGAAGATGGTATTTAGCTTTGCAAGATCGCTGTATTGTAGAAAATTTATTATCGCACCGGTATGGAGTATTAACAACAGCTATCGCCCTACCGGATGCAACTGTAGATGTGTTTATAAGCTACTAAAGAACGTTTCGCCGAACGTATCACACAAACAACTGGCGGCAAAGCAACTATTCTACGGTATGGGGAAGCGATAAAGTTAGCGTAAATGTATGAAATATTATTGCTGTATAATTACAGATCAAATGCAACAAATTTAACCAACAAACAAGAACGGAAACAAAGAACAGAAAACAAAACACACACAGCCACGGAGAATAAAAACAAATTCATATAACTAAAGGTGCGAAGGTACTGGGCGGCACGCGCAAGTGCAGATGTTTTAAGTGTGCAGATATGTCATCCTGTATTAGGTCCATCGTTGAGAATGATAAGAATAAAGTGTAAAATCGACAGAAGGGCGTGTGATATATTTTTTTGTTTTGAAGCTTAAGTTTCACCTGTAGAATGTCGCGATAGAAGGACTGAAGATGTTTGAAGGACTGTTCCAGCCACGACTTATGGACATGCACTCTGTAAATGACACCGGATGACCTAAGAGATGGTTCAAAGGATAAGCATACATCGAGATCGATACAATATACTATTGCAACAGATAAACACTGCGGAGTGAAGTCGCTGATGGATTGGTCATTCATCCCCAACTCAAAGAATTCTTCCGATTGCTCCAATGTGTTGAGAATGTAAATTCCATTAGTCGCAGGCAGGATTCTATTCGTGTTCTAGATAGCTGAGACTTCTTTAAATGAGATTCTAATGTCTGTTGGACATAATTCCCCAGGAATTCTTTAAATGTGTCCTTTATGTTTAAACCAAATATGTTCTCAAGATTAATACCTGAGGTACTTTGAAGTACTTTGAAGATATATGAACCAATAACCCCCAAAGTGCGCGCAACATATTGGGATCTTACGCCTTCATATTACTGCAATGGCAATTGCTTCTTCTAAAGTTTTTGATCAACTCTATTCCCGACCGTCTTGTTGTAGACGATCATTCAACTCTCCATTTGTTTTCAGATCAAAATTCTTATAAATCGCTGTATAGTTCCGAAGATTCCATTCAATTTTCCATTAGCTCAACGTACGCGTGACCGCCGTCTGCTCCATCCAAGATTGGAAGCTTTAAAATAGAGTCATTGTAGTTTGGAATTTCCTTCCAAAGTACGAGTTTTTATACTGGTGAGCTCAAGTCAATCAACAAAATGACGGTTTCGTATGGAGAAGTTTTTGTTTTTTGTTTGTTGGAGGAGTAAAAGTGGTTCCAAACCAAGAAAAATAAAACGCACACACAAAGATAAATGTATGACGAGTGAATCGGGTCCTCGATGCGTCTGCGTCTCTCTGCCGATCTGTCCGACCTTTCGAACACCACAGTTCACGTCGAAGGGGGTTTTTGTTTGCCGTTTGGATTTTTCTTCCGTTCCGAACTGGGATCGAACCGATTGGTGCGTGACGAAAGTTGTTTTTTTTTTTTGTAAAACTTTGCCAAACGGGCAGTAGCTACGTTTTATTGGTAAATCGAGTTTACTTAAGGGAGAAAAAGAATGTCTCCCACTAGTGTGTGTGGGGGAGTTTCGTTTGGCAATTTTGCTTCGCCCATGCACTTGAGTGCTCCGCATCGAAGGTGACATAAGAGCGTTGAAAAGCTGGGAAATCGCACCAAAATGAAGCATTGGAGGGGTTACAGCACAAAGAGGCGAGAAAATCAAACCCCACATAGACTCCTTGCCTATACATATAGCGACAGCTACTGTGTGTGGGGAATGGTTTGAAAATGTTTACCTTTGACGGCGAGCGCGGGATGTTTATTCATCATCTGGACCGTTTTTTTTTTGGGGGGGAAAGCTGTCGATGTGGTGTCAAGCAAAGTCGGGAATTGATTTGCCCGTCTGAAGATGGTATCGATATACGTGTGTGCTCTGTGTGAGGGAACTGTGGAGTGTGTCGCTCAGACGAAATCGGAATAAATTATGACGAAATTATCGAAACAGATTGCCACCAGACACGGCGTGAGGCACTCGGGAAAGTTTGCCAAGTGTTGACTGAAACACCGTCAGCCAAAGCAAGTGTGTGTTTGTGTGTGCAAGTGAGTGCTTTAAACATTTTTAAACTACGAAATAAGCTAATGGCTTTTTAATCTGCCTTGTGAACATAAGTCTGCGATGTCTGCGAACGGTTAAAGTAGAGATCTAAATTACGATTTGATGAGCGAATCGGTGGTCGTCCGCTTTTAAGGAGCTTCTTTTGCTTTTTGTGGTAAGGGGTGCTTCAGGAAGTTTTAAGAAGTAGAGTCAATTCGAACATTATTATGGACAGGTCAATCCCTGCGAAGCTTATGCAAATTTATGCCGTCCTCATTGAAACTTACCCCCAAAAAGCGAAGTGTTGCTGGGAATGGAAATGATTGCACAGTGGCGTTGAGTGTAAGCGACTCTTTTTTGTCAATTTCGGCTCTAAAATCAATTAGTATTCTTTAGTGTATGAATACCAATGTAATGATTGCTGTATTTCCTTCGTTTTAAAGTAATGTCTATGATTTACGAACCAATTGGGGTCGATACCTTTTCCTAGGGCAAGTTTGCCCACTACGCGGGCACAACTTCACAAAAGAGATGGTTTTGTAAAATTTATGAAACGACCGCGAACTTTTGTTGGACCAACGGGCCAAGTATTTTGGCCGCCAATAGTAAGTTTCCACGGTTACATTTGAGGTGACGAGAGAGAGAGAGAGAGAGAGAGAGAGAGAGCGAAAAAAAAACGCACACGAGAGCAATGGAAAAAGTTGAACATTCAATCACTTATAGGCACTCCCTGCCTGCAAAGGCAGTGGCGGTTTGTAACAGCTCACCCGATCGGTCAGACATTTGCGAGAATTGATATGATGATTGGCTGGTTTCAATTTCCGCTCTTTATTGGGGCCGGGCTCATTGCTGTGTTTTTGGCGAACTTTTCCCCATCGGAAAGTTCGTGATACAGAAAAAAACTTTTTCTTCTTCTACATTTTCGAGCCATAAAGATGCTGATGCCTGCGGAGAATTCGTAACTATATGCGACGAAGCGTCCCCACAAGAATGTTGATTGGGAGAGAATTTTTGCAACCAAGTTTTCTTTCTTGGAATTGGACGGTGGAGTGACGAGATCGTGTATAATGTACATAAGTTGCTGGTTAGTAAGTTAGATACACCTTTTGTATACAGAAACATTTATTATCAAAAATGGGCTACAATATGATAAACTGCCAGCGGGATGTCAATAACCTGAAAGGGATTTGGAGAAGAAAATGTGTACCAACAAGAGCTACAATATAGGAGATCTGTCGATCATCGAGACTGAACTTGTAAGCTTATCCTTTTGTCTGGAGCTTTACAACAACCAACTACTAGAACTATCCCTTGAGGGCTTTAGACCTACCTCTTCGGAAGTCTCTTTGAGGAAACACAGTATATCATCTTTCTCCATCTAGTCGGCTGTTCATACTCCATTGACCGAGTCTCAAAGGCGCATAATAAGATCCTTGCACATCTGATGAAGATCGTGATCTTCTGTATAGGTGATGAGTCGTAGACCAATGGTGTCAGTGACGTCACATATCACCTATATATCCACTCCCATTTTAACTATATTAGTTGGACACTAGAATGCTTAACTCAATGACATCGAGACTTTAAGAGTTCGACTGTAGGACCAGCCGAAACGATCGCTTTGTTATGGGGAATCGTGTCTACTATAGGCTCGATCAAGCACGATCAAGAAGACTCCATCCTGATATGAAATGCATGTCGGGTAGTCCTCTAGTGCCACGAGTTTTTGACATTGCTGGCGTACGAAATTGAAGCACACACCGTTATTGAGGGGATAGTTCTACGGAGTTGTTCGGCGGAGCATGTTAGGGCATTTGATCAGGATACCCTACCAAGAAGATGCTCGCCGTGGACCCGTTTGGAGCAAGGGGTAGTGAGTTCCTCGGAGTGGATCAGAAGTTTCCTGGAAACCGATTAATGACTTGGCCATGGTTTCAGTCTACAACATGGATCTGAATTGTTCTATAGATAAGGATCTCACTACAACTGATTATCCTTATCTTCAAGTATCTTTGCAGGAATCAAAGCATAATTTTCCCTATAATATTGTACAGCTATACGAAAATACATCAATTACAACCATATTTATCCAACATATGATAAAAAGTTGACAATGTTTTGTATAAACTCAACCTCCTCTTATAATCTGCTGACAACTACGAACACTTTGAGCAGTTCCCCGTTAAGCTCCGTCCATTAGTTAAGTTGAAAGCTTCATTTCGCCCTGAACATCCCTATAAACAAGAAAACACCGGCACGCTTTGTAACTCTTTCAACGATGTTGACAATTTGCCTCTTCCCCAAATCCAATTAACCTCGTTTAAGTTCTATTCCCGCGCACAATCGAAATCGGGCCCGGTACACGGGGCTGCCATTTCCCAACGCTCTCATAAATTCGTTTCCCTTAAGTTTCACGGCAATACGACCCGAGTTTGGTGTGTGTGTGTGTGTAAATATTCCACAACTCCCAGGTTTATGCAAATAAAACTAACGCCGGGTTCCGTTTTGTGGCGCTTGCCGGTTGGTAGCAAATGCGACGTTCACCGGGATTTAAATATTGCATTTCACCGTCAGTGCAGTGCTGGGTTACCAAAGTTCACTGTTTGCGCAGATGCTCCGGTTGGTGAAACAAAAAAAAAAGCGGCTCAGTTCCCTCCCTGACATTTCTTAACGGTCGTCGTATCGTGTGTGAGTCGTGAGGTCGTAGCAGTAACCTTGTGCACGAAATTGAATTCTTCCAAAACGCTGACAACACTGTCCTTATTGGCGGATATGTGGTGGAATGTAGGCTGGAATGCACGCGGTACGATGCGCCGGAACGTCAAAGTCGGTGGCTTCTGCCGAAGCTTTCCATGTTTGCCGTCACGCCGGGCAGAAAACGGGTGAAATGTTTTCACCGTGCCAGCTGTGAAAGAAACGCTCGGCAGACTCGTCAACGCGTGCAGAAAATGGCAATGGATGGTTTCAATTTGGCACTTTCCATTCCCGATTCCGCAGTTTGTGCAAGGCGCAAAAATTGAGCAATCCAGTTTGTGTGGTGGGCGATGATGGAGGAATTAGCGTACGAAAAAAACGCCCCGGAAGTCGTCTTAGGGTCGCCCTCAAGGTAGAAACAATTGTAAATCTGTGACGTGGCGCTTTTCCGTTGGCACAAATCTTGGGGAAATAAACAAAATTGAGATACGGCAAAGAAGTGTTTGCAGAAAAAAGAAACCAAAACCAGAACGGAAAAAATCTCCCAACCGGGTGCACGACAGTGCTGAGTGCCACGACACAGGCCTGTGGAGCGAGCCTGTGTGGGCCATTTTAATCCTTGTTTTATTGCTTTCCGTGTTGGGTATATGGCGTGCGGTCTGGGGCCCGAAATTTTGCTCCAACAGCTCGTGGTTTGAGTACTGCCAGCAACGTCATAAGGCAAGATCCAGCCGTTCCGGTATGGTTTTTGGTGTCCCGAGGCCGTCGTATGGTTCGGGCAGCTTTTGCTGATGGATGTTTGTGGCGCAAGCAAAGCTTATGTACGTCTACTTTTTTTTTTGCTTCATTTCACTCTGTAGACATCTCGCTTTTGGCCAGACAGTACTGAACGAGCGAGACGATAAGGGCAGGTGCCAAGCGACGTGTCCTCGGATGCCACACTCTTTAAGCAACGTACAATCAAACTGTCGTTAAATCGACATGTTAAACGCCATTAGTGGCAGGCTTTTCCGGTAATTCGGGCTGTTGGAGAGATGGAAAAACCTCACCTCTAAACGGGAAGATATCATGCGTATAACCTCACAAATCCCCGGGGGTCGGCACTACTCTTCCGGATGGTTGCACCGGTTGGCATGTATTCCCAGTAAATGTCACCCATCTGGATGGGGGAAAAATCTGACCATTTCCGGTGCCTTTCCCATCGCTTGACAGGTTTCGATCGTTTGATCGGGTTTTGTGGGACAGAAAACTCAACCACACACCGTGTCACGTGCGTTACCGTATTACCTGGAAATTATCGGAATCACCCAGCCGGAAGTGGAAGTAGTTTAACGGTTTAAAAAATGATATCCCCATTCAGGGCTGGGTGACTCGGTGACTCAGTGTGATGGGTTGCGCTAGGTGACATTGGAAAGATATTTCCCACACGATGGATATGGACGGAGCAATCGAGTGGAAACATGGTATCGGTACGGGGCTGTTTTTACACCCTGAATGGGTTCCTTCAATTCCTGGGTAAAAGGACCCAACCGCCAGACGCACTTCGGTTGACAAGGGTGTTTTTTCTGCGGGTGTATATTGTTGGGAAAGGCACGCGAATTCGTTTGTCCGGGATGCGAAAATTAAGACAGTTTTACGAACTACCGGTGTCAATCGACGTGTGAGTGGACCATGCCGTAGACGGTTCGGATGGATGGGCCCGTAAGGGTCAACAGTTGCTGACGCGGTTCGGGATAGTTTGTCGTTTGTCAAGCGGAGTTGATGCGGAACAGATTTGGGCCCTTCAGATATCTCTTCGCTTTATTATGTTTTAATGTTTTTTTATTACTATGATTTTAAAGCTTAAGAAAAAGCAGCTTAAATTGTGTTTTTAATGTAAATTACTTATTTATTTTTTGCAAAATTTATTGCCATCTCTACTTTGATTCTCATAATGGCAGAAGTTTTGAAAGCCTTTTTTTGGTTCTATTTTTAGAACGCCAAAGCTCATCCCAAGTAAAGGTATAGTGGAACTTTGCCTCTTCATTTTACGGTCGCTTAAGTTGAGCGGAAACGTGCAATCATCAAGCTAAATGATCTACCCAAGCGTATATTGATTGAATTGGGGATGGAGATAGACAAAAACAAAACACGCCAAGTTAGAATTAAATCCCAGCGCAGGTGTACAAAAAAAAAACAAAAATAACATTAAAAGACAACCCCACCGTAAAGTTTACGATCTCACGAGGACATGCCTGGATATTTCGTCAACTTGGAGAGCTAAAGGAATACCTGAGGTAGAAATAAAAACAAAAATTTGTCCACTCATATCCAGCAGGATTAGCGAACTGCGCCGTAAGCTAAAATACATGGAAAAGAGCAATAATGCACACAAAAAAGCCTCTCGAGAGATAAAAAAAATCGTCAATTAAAACTTTAAATTAGAACGAAATTAAATTACTCCTTACCGCATAATGACTGACGGCCGGGAACCGACCCGTCACGGCTATCGGGCAGATTGGGTGGGATTGTGGTGGAGGGAGCATTTTTTGTTTTTCGCGACGCTGTAAAATCCGAAACCCACACGACCGAATTTTTGTTGACGAACTCACGGCTAAATTCGTCCTCTTATGCAAGGGAACTAAGGAGGGGATGTTGGTAAAGAGAGGAAAGGAACGGGGAAGGGAGAATGTTGTGGGCTAAATTTATGTTGGGTCCATATTCTCCGCTCCGTACGCCACCAAGTAAGCTAGACAGACAAATAATGATGGCACTTATACGCGCTGGCAAAGTGCAGCTCGGGTCGGCACTTGTGTTGGGTCGCCATGGCTATGTAAGGAAGGAAACCACGTTTTTGTTGCTGTTGTTGGCGCATCTGCAATGACGACGCGTTGCGTCTGCTAGCCGCCATTGGTTGTAAATGTGGCCGGGAAAATACGCCAGCATGAGTGGATCTTGTAGTGGAACACCATTTTTACCATCAATTAAAGTTGCTGCCAGGTAATCGGAACTGGATTGGGTATGGCACAGTTTAAAAATGGGTAAAAAATACTTAAAATGGGTGACAGAAAAATAAGTTTCCTTCTTGGAAGGCTTTTTGCCAAGCGTTTTTGGGTTAAGTGATTCAGATGCAGTGCAGTTAACTCATTTGGGTGAGCAGAGATGAGAGCAATCCACGATTGGAGTGAGCAAAACAATGAGGAATCTCATGAGATTCTATAACGAGTTGATGATGAGATATCTCTTATTGATGAAGCATTGCCGTGAGCCACTTAATTCTATTAGTCATCACAGCATCCCCAAGATGAGTTTTACTCTGTGGAGAAAGGCATATTTTAACATCTATCTCTATTGTTGTCATGAGAAAAACCACGATGTCAAAGAGGTCCTCACACACATCGGAATGTAAGTAGTGAGCACTCACTCATATGGATGAGCAGAGTGAGTGAGTCGTTGCTCAACGCCTAACTTACGGATCTGACGTGGTGACCGTGACAGTGATGCACATTGTTGATTGCAAGTGCACGCTTTATCGTGAGATCGGCGAGATCAGATTGTTGGCGAACATGACATGACAAGTAAAACGCTACAGTGCTTGTTGCATAGGCAATATGCCTTGCTCCGAATCCCGGTATAAAAATTTGGCTAAAATTCTAAATTTATGAGACTTTCCATGTACCATTACCATGGCAGCATATGGTTGAGCTGTGTTCATGACTCTAATGTAGTCGATTATGCGCTTGAAGTTTGTGCAATTGTGTTGTCTATTGTTTGAAGAAGCAGTTGAAGTAATAGCGAAAGTTTATTGATCTTTTGTATAATTATAAATTTTACCTGAATTAAAATAACCCTTCGCGTGACACTTGGAACAGCATCTCCATTGCACAGACCGGTTGTTCTAAATTGGTGCTCTCAAACAACAGTACCGTCATCTTCCACAACCCGGACTGGAAATAATCGTTGAAGATGCTCGCATCCAGCACATGATTTTTGAAGTAATACTGCTTTGCTTCTGCCGGGCACACGCCTGCGTCGGGAAAGTTGGTGTTGTTCCTGTAAAACTCGCGATAATCACGATAGGTGGTGTTGAGGAATTCGCACATCTTTTGCAAAGGCAACCGAAAGGGTGAGTTGATGAACTGATTATTGCCCAACCTGCTGTACGATAGCTGGACGGTAAACTGGAACGATAACGCAAGTATAAGAATGGTCGTTTGTATTCCGGTGAAGGTATACTTACGGAATAATCGTCATTCATCTCTTGATGCAAATCGAACGTACCGTCCAGCACCGTCACTGTTCGGTTGTACTTTCGGATTCGAATATTGCTGAAGTCGACAATGTCATTACCGTTGAGTTGTTCCATCCTTTCGTACATGACCGTCACTGGACCGGAACAATGTTGAACCACTAGTATCGCTAGCATCAGAAAGATAGATGATCGCATTGTGCGAAGTGTTGTTTCCACTAAGCCGTGCATGTTGTTACAATGAACTGAAACGAAGTAATGGCAATATGTTGCTTAGGGAAAGCATAGTAATTCTGAAACAAAAAATAACAGCCACGTGTTTGATTACGTTGTGATGGGCCATTGCGGATGTAAATATACACGTATGTTTTTACGCTTGTTTTAATCATTCATCTACATCGAGCTGTACAAAGATCGCGTGCTTACTATGAGAGAAGCTATAAAATACTTTTTAAACTTCTGGCTTCTGGCTTCTGGTTTTAAAACAATTACGTTACATTTAATTTTACCATTATTTTGGAGCCTTCGGTTGCGTTAAATTAAATAAAATCGATACGTTAATTAAAATCAAAATTTTAACATAATCTGTTATGGTGCCAGTCGATCTTGATCTGCCCTAAACTGGAATATTCACCACGGCTCTCACGGAAGTGTTCCTGCATCCCGTGGGTTGCTGTAAGGTTCGGGAACTAGGACACTCTCTTCCGGGCGTACTATGCGATAGGTTAATAATTCGTTGTTAGAATAGTACTTGCGTGAACACCTTATACTCTGTATGTTTTACTACTTTGACGACTTTGAACCCTTTTACAACAGCGGTAACAGACAATTGCAACACAACTTTATATAGTAAGGTTAATGTAATTGCATTTATTGTTTAATTGAATTTAGCAGTGTTTCTCAAATGTATCCAAAATAAATAATGTTTAATAAGAATGATTGACATTTTAGCTTCGTTTTACCCGAAAAATAAATATCCTAGCAGTGTAAACTTTAGCTCCCAAACATAAATATATCACTTTGAACGATTATGATCATCAAAACAATTCCTGGTTCCCTCCTGATGCAAAGCTGATGTAATATGTTAAAACAGTCCTTCACGCGACACTCGGAAGTAAAATACTGCTATATAGACAGGTATTTCTACATTGTTGCTTTGGTACATAATCATGGAGACCTTCCACAACCCTGCCTGGAAATAATTGTTGACTATGTTTGCATCCAGTACATGGTTTAAGAGGTAATACTGCTTTGCAACTGCTGGGCACTCACCAGGTTCGGGAAAGTTGGAGATGTTTCGATAAAACTCGCGATAGTCTCGATAGGTGGTGTTGAGGAACTGGCACATCTTTTGCAATGGTAGTCGAAAGGGTGAACTTATGAACTGGTTATTACCCAACCTGCTATACGCCAGCTTGACTGTAAACTACAACAACGTCATAAGAGTACTTTACAATTGGATCTCAACTGTATAGTTTCCAGTATACTTACGGAGTAATCGTCACCCATTTCCTTATATACGTTAAACGATCCGTTTAGCACGGATACTGTTCGGTTGAACTTTCGGGTACGCAAATTCCTGGAGTCTATAATATCGTATCCTTGGATCTGTTCCATTCGTTCGTACATGACCGTCACTGGACCGGAACAATGTTGAACCACTAGCATCGCTAGCATCAGCAAGATGGATGATCGTATCGTGCGGACTGTTGTACCCACGAAGCTGTGCATGTTGTCAAAGTGATCTTGAGCACTGAGAGAAAGTACAACTGAGGAGAAAAATAAAGTATATTTAAAATCTCCAACCGTCACGTTCGGATTCACGTGCCTAGAGGATGGAAATGTAATAAAGTTATTGCTTAATCTTTCATCTATATGCATCAAGCTGCGTGTATATGTGTTAAGATTGTACAATTGTTGATGTTTATATGAGTTATTACCATTGTTTCGCTGTATGATGCTAATCAATTAAATTATCTCTCAAGCTGTTGTCATTACTTAATGCAAACTTCAAGCGAAAAACTAAACATTGTGAACAATTTTTGTCATTTTGTCTCGTTAAGTTGCGATTTAATTTAGTACAGTTCTGCTTATTGGGTATGACGGTTCCTTGTGTAATACATAGCTTTTAAGATATAAAGATAAAGATGAGTTGGGGCAAATTTTATCAAAAACCGAGCTAAAATAATTTGTTTAACACTGGTATTATTTATCCAGAAGGGCTTCCGATTTTATTTTTGGTTTGGTTTTGGTTTGTTTAGTTTTGTTTTCGAGAATAACAATTAGTTGGTTGTGCGAAATATGTAATTCGTCTCTTAAAATTTCGCTAAAAAAATCCCTGATAATATTTTATTTATTTAATAGTAGTGATTAATTTCTGCTCATGCAACATGAATAAGCACGAACTACACAAGAATTGGTATTTTTCAAAATTTGTGATCGTTTCAAGTCAACAAATTATTTCTCTTTGAAGTATAATATTGAAAATAATTCTTATGCTAGAACAGTCCTTCCCGTGACACTCGAAAAAATAAATTACCCTCAAAGACAGATAGATCGGCATTGCTCTTTTCGTACATAAATGCGGAGATCTTCCACAATCCTGCCTTGAAGTAATCGTTAAATATGTTTACATCCAGTACCTTATTACGGATGTAATACTGCTTCGGCTCCACTGGACACACACCGACGTCCGGGAAGTTCGTCATGTTTCGGTAAAATTCACGATAGTCTCGATAGGTGGTGTTGAGGAATTCACACATCTTTTGCAAAGGCAATCGGAAAGGCGAGCTTATGAACTGATTGTTACCCAACCTGCTGTACGCCAGCTTGACTGTGAACTGCACACAAGAGTAAATGATTACAAATGGATCGTTACGCATTCACTCTCTGCCATTCTTACCGAATAATCGTCATTCAACTCATGATGCAAATCAAACGTTCCGTCTAGCACCGTCACTGTTCGGTTATACTTTCGGATGCGTAGATTTCTGGAGTTGAAAAGATCAAATCCTGTTATCTGTTCCAACCGTTCGTACATGACCGTTACACGACCAGAGCAAAGTTGTATTGCTGCCATCGTCAGTATCAGTAGGATGGACGATCGTATCGTCTGAATAGTTGTTTTCATGGAACTTTCCATGTTGTCGAAGTGAACACTAACAAGTTAATGAGCTCAACCTGAGATTGTCCGGGCAGCAATACAAATTTGATTTTCACTATTCCTATATATCGTGCAGACCGTTACATAAAACGTTGTTTTTTATGACATTATGATTGCATAATTGTTCATGTTTATAAGTATCATTTTGTTCACGATATCGGTAACTGAAAACTGAGCAGCTTATAAACGTCTAACATGTTGAAGTTGTTCGAAGTCGTGGCCATTGATAAGAGTTAAATTTAACCAGGATGTAATATGTCCCAAGACATGATATCTGAGATATGCATGGTGATCACAAATACAAACAGTTTTCCAGGAACATATCTTTCTCGGTAGTCGTCTCGCTTCTTTGGACTCCTAAGTACATTCACCGGACTCCTTTACAAGATATGAACAACTATGTGTAATTTAGGTGGATTAGCCATTTCTTGTATTCTTTGACTATATTTTTAGGATATTCAATTTTAGCACTTTTTGTTCAAGCTCTGAATTCCACTGGCAATGTTAAGAAATATCTGATAACTTTATCCAGAAATTTCTCTAATATTTTAATTCCTTTATTAAAAAACGACCTCACAATATTGATCGCGATCGTGATCAGACGTTTGTTTACGGTAGTCGCGAAACCCTACAACAGTATTTGTTGTTTGCAGAACAGAACGATGTTGATGTACTGTCAACCATAATTATAGCAGCGATGGAAACGGACCATAAAAAAGGATAAATATATTCTTTATGACGAGCATTTGGCTACATAACGTTCCTTCTTAAAAGCCATTGTGATTTTTCTACACACTCAAATATCGGACATTATTACTTAATTAACGAACCGCAATGCATTCACAACATTGTTTTGTTAAAACATACCTTCGCGTGACACTTTAAACAGTAAATCTAGTATAACAATCGGCAATTGTAAATCACTTTTTTCATACAACAGTACCGTGACCTTCCATAGCCCGGCCTGGAAATAATCGTTGAATATTTTTGCATCCAGTACCTTATTACGGATGTAGTACTGTTTTGCTTCCATCGGGCACACACCAGCATCGGGAAGGTTCGTCATATTTCTATAAAACTCGCGATAGTCTCTATAGGTTGTGTTGAGGAACTGGCACATCTTTTGCAATGGTAGTCGAAAGGGTGAACTTATGAACTGATTGTTTCCCAGCGTACTGTAAGATAGTTGGACTGTAAACTGTAACAATATTAAACGAATTAGAGTTGTTATTGAATCGCAATAGTTTCGCTACCAACATATTTACGGAATAATCGTCATCCAAGTCTTGATGCAATTCAAACGATCCGTTCAGCACGGATACTGTTCGGTTGTACTTTCGGATTCGAATATTTCTTGCGTTCACCACATAAAACCCGTCGAGCTGTTCCACCCGTTCGTACATGACCGTCACTGGACCGGAACAATGTTGAACTACTGACATCGCCAGCATTAGCAAGATCGTTGATCGTATCATGCAAAGTGTTGTTTCCACTAAGCTGTGCATGTTGTCGAAGCGAACTCGCCCGAAGTAATGAGAATAGACTAGCCAGCTCAGATAAAACCAACAGTATCATGTTAAGTCTGGCAGGAAATGTTACGGTTGTATGTTTCAATTATTCATCTATATTTTATATCGTGTTAGTCTGTTAAACAAGCAAATATTTGTGTTGATCGAACGATTGTGCTTGTTTATGCGTATTATTTCATCTGATTAGTTGTTTTATTACAACCAACAATGGTGCAATCCTTCTACTGTACTATTGGACAGTTTAGAGATTGGTCACGTTTGCACCCCAAGAGCATTATTGAGGATCATGAATGTGGTGTAGCAGTACAAAGTGAAATTGTTAAATTCATTGTTATACAAAATCGATGGTCAATGTTACTCTGAAGATTCTTGAATCTTTAAGGATTCTGTGGAGATCTACAAATAAATCTACAAATAATTTATGAATCATTTGAGAGTCAATTAATGATATTCCTGACTCAACTCATAGCGACTTCTCATTGCAGATTCATATGAATTAACCATTTCCAAATATTCATAAAG
Source organism: Anopheles rivulorum (assembly GCA_018908115.1). Taxonomy (NCBI): domain Eukaryota; kingdom Metazoa; phylum Arthropoda; class Insecta; order Diptera; family Culicidae; genus Anopheles; species Anopheles rivulorum. Next base: position 19,473,998 of record STHB01000004.1, read on the forward strand.
CACAATATTAATTTGTACAAGGGCAATTTACCAACATGAAGTTTGTGTTGGGGAGATTTTGTATTTAAATAAATAGTGAACCATTATGTGACAGTGAAGCAGTAATTAAATAAATAGTTTAACTAAAAATGAAACAAACTCCAATTGAGAAACCAAATTCTTACATTAAAGTTCTCATCAGTCCAGGCTTCCCGGGGCAGTCGAGAACGATCGAAAAGCGTACTAAATTAAAGTACTTTTGTACATTTGTAACTGATTTGTGCTGATGATCATACTAATAAACATTAAGCTGTATACCATTTTGTACACTTGAGTTATAATTTTCTTCCAAATCAGTTTTGAACACGGAAATGAATGTGTCAAGAATTTATTTAATATCACACCGTTGCACAATATGTCATGACAAAGACACGATGAGTACATCTATCGTGCTGCCGGAACCATTCCTTACTGCCGTATCTGAGTTCAAGAATGATTGAAAAGAATGAACACGAAACAATTGTGGCAGCCAAACAAACTTGTACACGGGCCGAAAGTTGGCCGGTACAGGTAAAATTGAATAATTTCCCACCCCGTATTGCGTATAGTAAGTTTGATCGCACAGCTGTGGCCCATCCTGTGGCAGCGTGGGTTCGTTTCATGGGTGCTTTTGTGGAAAAAGTTTTTTAAATTTCCGTGCCACTTCCGGTGCACGGAATGTGGACGTACCAAGTTAGACGCGCCAGCTGCTCCGTTGTGGCACAGGTGCCTGCGAATGCATGCGTGAAAGTTGTCATCGTGCTGCACACACACACACACACATAGAGTCACCAAAAGCCTGGAAATGTTTAATCGCATTTTTATACTCACACGCTGCAAACGCTTGACGTGCGCCATTTTCACGCACCGTTTGTAATCAGCTTCAGTAATATTAAATTCTTCCCTACGATGGATGTGTGTGTCCGTACGCGTGTGTAAGCTTTATCATTTGCAAGCGAAAGGATGGATGCGTGGATTTGTGGAGATCTTCTTCTTCCTTGCAAACCGAACAGAAGCCGATTCGTATCGACAATGTGAATGAATGAGTTTTGTGGAGATGGAAACGTTCTCGGTATGTTGCTCCGGTGGAATGTTGCGCCAAATTCCCTAATTCAATTCCCTGTTCTTTTCCCTTTGCTTTTGCTTGGGCTTCATTTCAAAACACCTCATCAAAACCGGTCCGGTCGGGTGTTGATGTGGGGGGCACAGAATAATCAGCCCAATCAAATTAATAAAGCGTTTTTTTTTGCGCATCTTATTTTCGGCTGATGATCGGGCACGGTGCATGAAACGGAAAGTGGTTTCACATATTTGTATACGCGTGTGGCAAAGCCTGTTTGGTGGCCCTGTGGTGGTGACGATGATTGTCGTGCAGAAACTCGTCGCGTAAATACAACTTTTGGCGGCGGACAAATGGAAATTCTCCGGGAGCTTCCCTTATTCTTTTTTTGTTGCATATATTTACAGGAAGGGACAAAAAAAAAAGAGAAAGAAAACGCGAAGGGATAAAGGGTCGGTAAATACGGTACGGTCTAAGCGTGTGAGCAACATCGCGATCGTGCTCGTCATGATTTGGGATGCTTTGTGGAAGCACACCTGCACACACACACGCCCGTGCACACGTACATAAAGTGCCCCCGATTGGTACAAGCTGGGGATGCTGCTTTTTTTTTGTTTGTTTGTTTGCTGTTGTGTATGTGCAAACTTTTCATTTCATATCATACGGATATGGCGATTTGTTTTTTTGCGTTGCTTTGCCCAGCACAAGTGTATAAGGCTGATGAGGCGGTGTGTGAGGTGCACAAAATAAAGTATCGTGCCAGAATTCCTGGTGCGGGCAAATCAACCAACTCACATACACACGCATATTGGAGAGGGGGGAAGGTGGGGACCATTTCGCGGTTCATAACAAAGCTGGGGGGGGGGGAAAAGTTTTATCAATTTTTTACCACCGATATCTCACTTCCCGAAATTTCCTTTCGGCGTTATGCACACTTGTGAGTGGAAACCGAAACCATACACCTTTGTAGAGCATAATGTGTAGATTTTTTTTCTCGGGGCTGGCATAAAAAGAAAAAAAGCATAGAAAGGCCGAAATAACAAATTATGAACAACGCTAGAGCGAGCACCTCAAAACAAAAAACATGAAAAGAAAAAAGTTTATGGTCAGCTTGTTGTTGAATCGTAAGTGAGTTGGGTTATTGAAGTGTTATTCTTGCCTTTTTTTTAGGTTTGGTTGGTTCGTAAAGAGATGCACTCTTACCACTTCTGACGCGCTCTGCCACCGTATACGGTGGTTATTGTGTGGTTGTGTTAGGGTGTTCCGTTTTTTTTGTCCGTTTTGCGAGAAACATAAAATTGTGCAGAGAAAAAAAGCCTAACATTACGCTACTCGCTTAGTCACGAACTACTCGAAAGTTCCGCCCGTACGCAAGAAAGGAAACGAAACTGTTGCACGGTGATGGGCGATTTTATGGCACTTCCCTTTTATGTTCGGTTGCTCTTTTTTCGACTGAACCTTTGTGAAACCTTTAGCTCTTTTGTGTGTTGATTATATGGTGCTAATTGTATTGTTATTGTAATTGGAGTACAGGAGTGTAAGGTTTTTTTTAACTCCACCGGAATGTTTGGAGCTTTGTGTTTACAGAATGTATCGGTTTAAAGGAAATTATAGTTTTATTTAAAGGATGTTGAAACATAACAATGCATAATGTATGAGTTACAGTCGCGTCTAGTATGGATATTTAATGCTCCTGCTACACGAAGATAATTTTAAGAGTCCCATTTAAGCGAAGTATAGGAACATCTCTAAATATTGGTCATGAATTTTGGTATGAGAAATATATGAGAATTCTATATCAATCAGTTATCAGAATAGTTTATTGATGGGTAGAATTGGACCTATTAAAAAAGATGAGTAAATAAGTATCTCATTGATACTTAGTTACAGTTTTTTTTTTATTTTTACCTTACAGCGACCTATTACACATTGAGTCTTAAATCTTATGACGATACCTCTTACTTAGTCAAGCAAATGTTAAGTGGGTTTGTGGGATTAGCCAATAAAATCAGAAAAATCTGGTTAAATTTCACTTAAAAGGATTAAAATGAACTTGGTAATTTTTAATTAAATTCAATTTCTCTTTCCAATTTTCCCAAAAAGTTAAATTAAATGATAAAGTTTGTGTAAATCTTTCGCTAGTCATACACTAAGGAGTAAATAAGTATGTAAATATATAATTGATTAGATTTGCAATATCTGTTCTATTTTTATAGATGTACGACTTGGTCCCTCTGCAGTGAATAAAGAAATAAATTTTATTTTTATAACTTTACGTGAAAACCAAAAATAAATTAACGTCCGCCGTACAATGCCAGTAAACTTGAACACTTGTTATTCTCAGTAACTCTTCGAACAAGACGCACAGAGACGATCACTCTTTCTATTAAAACTTTCTCACTTCTTCGAAGCGGTTGGTTTGTTTCCAAGAAACAGCTACAGCGCGGTATTTTTAGTACCCAAAGTCTTTTGCTTCCCTTCTTTCAAGTTTTTCCACAAATGACCTTGAAGGATGGGAAGCTATCCTTTCGTTAGCGTGAGTGTATTGGAATGGAAATGCGCAAGTGTTTTTTTGCGAAGATGATTATTATTTTTCATGAAAGTTGACCAACTGACCCCAAATTTGTGGATTCTTGGAAAAAGTTAGAAAACTGTCAAACATTCCACTGCTTACCGGTGGATTGCATATTTTGAATATCTTTAATTTGCCGCTTTAAGATGGTGCGTTTGAGGTAGTTTTTCTTGCTTCTCTTAAGGGAATGTTATTAAAGTTGGAACAAAAACTTGAAGACATTTTCATAATTTATATTCGCTTCGTGACGAAAAACTGTGTTTGAAGTGAACAACGGAAAACGAATATGTCTAGTGTCAAGTATTTTTATTCATCTCGCAAAAAACTTAAAAAAGATAGCAAAAAAGTGAAAAATAAATAAAATCAAATAGTTCTGCATATGTTTTCTTTTCTATTTGTTTTGCTTGGAGCGTTGGAGCATAGCGTTCCTCCACTTAAGCCGTCCATTTCCATGCACATTGATCATCGCCAGTTGAGCGAAAGCTGCTTGAGACGATAAATCTTCCACCACGAGCTCGTTCGCCAACGGAACAGAACGGTAGCATAGTGTTGTAAAGAAAAGGTTAAAAAGTAAGCAAAGAGTAGCAATTTTCTTCCAATTCTACCACACTGTCAACTCACAGTTGAAGCTGTATGCGAACGTTGTTGACTAAAAATATCCGCGCACGTTGTTTATGAGTGTGGATTGAATGCTGGGACTGGAAAACAAGCAAAAGCAAGATCGCACACTAGTGGCGGATGAGAAGATTTGTTTCGATGGCTTCCCGAATGGTATCGAATTGTATTATATTTACACTTCCCATTTCCATTCCCATCCCATTTCTTCCCCGATGAAATATGTCTGATAATGCTGCAAACGGGGAGCAACCAGCAACCACAAACGATAAGCCAGCGTGCTGGCACTATAATAAATGATTTATGGTGCGCCAGCATGGCGCATTGTAGACTCCCTTGTTTTACCTCTTTTTTTTTCGTTTCGCTTTGTCTCAACGCGACGCGTGTCGTTTGTTTGTTGAGTGTTATTTAATTCCCGAAATGCGCTTTGCTTTATCGCTTTGTAAAGGTTGCGGGTAGAGTAATCAAGTGGCGCGCGTAAACGCAACTGTTAGTGGATGTGTTTTGTTTTTAATTCGAGCAATATATTAAACAAATTATCGAGCACCTTTCGTTCCGTTCTGGATGGAGGAAACTGTTTGACGTTTCGTTTAAAGCGCCAAGTTAATATGAAAAGTTTTAATAGAGCGTTTCGCTTCGCTTGGCTCGCGTTGCCTTCACATCGCATACTTTTCTTCGATCGTCATGATTAAACGGTTTTCACTCGGGGATCACACACACACACACAGCTGAGTACACACACACACACAACTTATGGGAAAAAAAGCAAAAAGCCATCGCACAAAACGATCGAACGCGCCCGCCTTGACTGTTGTTCGCATCAACAACAAGTCGATTGGTATCAAATTTGACACTTTCCCATTCGGTTTTTGTGGTTTCATTTTGCGCCACAAACGCGAAGGGCTTTCCCACAATTCTCGGGCCCACCGCCCACACCCCACGCTAATGGAATTGTGTTTTATGAGTTGGGATAAATAATCGAAATGGAAAATCGAACTTTCCTAAGGGCTCACCCTTGCGGTGCGTTGTTTTTGGTTTGCGTTGCCCTTGTTGAGCATTTCGGTGGCCCATTGTGTTTGGGGAGAGTTTTTCTTGCGCTTTTTTTGTTGGTGTTTTTTCTTCTTATTACGCTTTATCTTCCGGTTACTTCGGAAAGGTGGGAAAAGAAATCTGGTAATGTGGGAGAGAAAAACAATAGCCTTTCAGCGTAACCACTTCCGCGACATTGCTTATCTGGATGGTCTAGCATCGCCCGGGGACGCCAATGGGTCGGGACGGTTTTGATCCCGCCCGGGATGGGCGTACGGCGTTGATGATAGATGGCGGTATCGCGGTATCAATACCCGATCGTGTCTCCCCCAAGCAGAAAGTTTTGTTCGGGGCCAAGATTTTGGTGCGAGCGTAATCTTTCCAAGACGTACCGCCTTCGTTTGGAGCGTTATTTTTGATATTTATTCAACTCTTTACTATCAGGGAGAGAAGGAAAAAAACCAAAGAAAATGATACTAGTTGCTAGTTTCCGTAGACGGTGTAAATGTTTTTTTGTGGAGTAGAGATGGTGAAAAATTTCCTTTTTTTTGCGCAAAAAGGCAAAAGAAATTTTAAATGAACCTGAAATCCTTGCGAAGGGATTTGCTTTGTTGCTAGCACAGTAAACACAATAAGGGAGAGAGAAAGAGAGATAGAGAGAGAGAGAAAAAAAAAGAGAGGTAGAGAGAGTGAGAGATATGTGCTATTAAAGCATACTCCTTGGATTTTCGGATTAGTTTGCCCATTTGTTTATTTATTTCTACTTTATTTTGCTGGCCCTTCTGTTCTTTCCACAGCGCACTTTGTCACAGTGAACCGGACATTCCATCCGTGCCGAGGGTTCTGCCATCCCCCAGTGGTACCATTCGAAACCATTTCTATTCGCCCTATCGTACGCCATTTGATCTGTTGGGCTTTATCGTTCAGTTTATTACCACGTGCCTGTGTTGCTATGTGCACCATCACTACGCAAACTGAGCAACGGATAAATTTTGGCAAAAGTTTTACCAAGTATTATTATTTCCCTTTGCTTGTGCTTAAATTTTCCGAACGCCAGAGCGTGCGGAAGCTTTTAAAGGTAATTGAAAATTTGGTTTTTTGTCTTGCTTTGTGTTATTGATTTTGCATTTGTTCGGTTTCGGTGTTGTTGCTGTGTGATTTTCTTGTGTGCTTGTGAGCCAAAATGATTTAAACTGGTATTACTGTAGCCATTGTTTGATTGGTTTTTGGTTTTGTTTTGTGATGAAGTTATTTTTATACGTTTTTCGACTGTATTGCCTACTAGACTAACGATTGAAGTTGTAGTAAAACAGTTTCATCATCGTTGTGAATGGACGTATGATGACCAACATTTCGAAGAAGAATTTACCTGATCGTCACCGTGGTCGGCATCAGTTTCGAAACGAACCAACGTGGCAGATGTTTAGAAAATTGTTCTCCCTGTATCTAGCGAGTCATATCTGCCACCGGTTGGAAGCCGTTTTGTGAGACAGTTCCAGGAAATGGATATCCTATCGCCGCTAACATGAAATGCAACCGTTCAATGAAAATGTTTATCGAGCTGTATCAATTTGCAGATTTCGATGGGTTGTGCTGGCATGAGGTAAGCTGGTTTGTTACTGATTGATTTAGCAGGAAAATATTTATATAAATGTTTGGTTCCGAGAATTGTTTGAAGCGTGCAGATGTTCCGGTGTAAAGAAAATATGTCAAATTACATTCGTCAAATCATTTCCATACATTCATGCCGCCTTTTTTTTTTCATTCAATCGGTTATGGGGGAAAGATTCACATAGAACATATTTACACTGCAAATGAAACCATGGTACGGAACGAATGCTTCGGCAATGAAAATGGTTGTCATCCTATTCGGGGCTCGAGCAAATTAGGAACCAGTTTGCGATTGGTTTTATTTTGAGTTTGCTTTAACGGTTGAGCTTGCTTAGGTGTGCTAAAAAAACAGGGTTTACTGTAAATAAATTGGTTTAAAACGTAAAAAAAACGAAACCAACATAAAAAATACCTCAGGAAGCGGGTATTGTTAGTGGAGGCAAGACAAAAACCAAAAACCAAAATGGCGCAGGAATCGGATGAAACAGCTGCAGGCACAACTTTGCCTTAAACTATTTCCCGAGTTTGCCTGTTAGCTGACAGGCTGGCTGAATGTACAATCAGCTGCAGAAAAAAGGGTTTCGAAACAAACATTAAAGCAAACGGGTGTTCACAAAAAAAGAACCGAGACTCCCCCACTGCTATGGCCAGTAAATGGATGGTGGTGCAAGAAAGGACAAAAAAAACCTACACACACACACACACACACACACACACACACATGGATTGGTCAGCTTCGGTAAAGAAGTCATTGCGCTAGACATGTGTTTGTGTGTGTGTGACTATTTGAGAAAGTTATTTCTTCCGGGGTTCGAGCGTTACGGTGGAAAATCGAACATCGTCCGAAACAGGACCCGAAACAGGGTCAACTTTCCATGGGCTAAAGCTGTGGGACCACACGTGGGGAGACGCGCCTGCCACCCGCTTCGGTATGAATCATTTGGCTTTATTTAGGGCTTCATTACATGAACCAACCACAAAAACCATCGTTTCCGTCTGTCCGGGTCTCTTGAGCGCGCGCGTGTATGTGTGGGTGTTTGGGTTTTGTTGGCCAGCGGAGTGTGCTGCCTTTTTGCTACAAAATGGTTCAAATTTTCAACCTAATCGAATACAATAACCCAGCGCGTTCGGTGAGACGGGAACATTTTGCTCATCGTGCGCCTGTTTCAGTCGCACCGATCCACTTCCTCCGAGCGGATGTGGATTATTTACATGGCTTTACAGCAGTTTAGCTGTATGTAGTGCCGTATGTATGTGAGTGCCGGTTTGCTACGGCACGACATCGAACCGATTCAGCGCACAGCAAAACAGGTCGTTTTTCTGTTCAAAATTCATTTCCGCTTCGTGGGTGCAATAATTTACATTTTAATCACAAAACCCCAATTCGTGTCTCGGCGCGGCAAAACCCGTGGGCAATACGGTGCACAGTGGATGAAAAGTTCGTTTTGCTTGCTCGTTCATGTTCGTCTTGTTGGGTGCCCGCTTTCATGTCGGGGTTGGTAAATGCAGCCCGTTTATCTGGTGATAGTGGTGGTTCTGCGGTAGCTTCCACATTTCCAGCAAAGGAAACGCGATATGTTGGAGTATTTTCGCGAAAAGTCATGACAGTAAAAATGACTGCATACTATCGGGGTGGATTTACCCCACTGCAGCTACGCCCTCAACGCGGTAAATACGGTAAATTTGTGAGCTAAGCGTACGAATGTGGCCATACAATGAGGTACGAATGTATATTGAAATGTGTGAATCTGCTCTTGCTCTGTTCGCACCTTGTGTGCTCAGCTATTTTCTGTGCGCTGTTGCACGTTACTCTTAATTTGCGTTCCGGTGAGCAAAACTGTGTAAGTTGTACTCGGCAAAACCAACCAACCTGTTTGGATTTTAAATTAAACCTTTAATCACATTAATTATGGAAGACTTTGATGTACGCACGAAGGGAAGCAATATTTTAGCGTGGAAAACGAATGAACAAGTTGTGCGAATGGGTGAAGCAATCGCCGGCTAGAATAGACGCTGCTGAAGGAGCTTAAATCCTTGATGGAGACGCCCGGTAGTTCAAATACTGGAAGCGATGGAGACGCCCGGTAGTTCACATGATAGAAGCAATGGAGACGCCCGGTACTTTAAGAAGAAATGGTGATGAAAAGCTGTACGAGCAGCTTGTTGGGCGGCGTTCATTCACTTCAATTGAAATGGTAGAGGAAGAATAAAATTACAGCGTTCCAACAGAAGGTTAAATTCAGCTTCACGATACATTAAATTAAGTGTTTAGATGGAGAAATGATTGTAAGCATCGGAATAATTTCGGTCCATATATTTCACAGATAGCATATAAATTTAAATAACGTTTTAAAAGCAAAGGTTCATATTCAAGAATTGCAACCTAAGACAAGCCAGATAGTGTCATTAAAAAGGATTTTTTTTTATCAGCTCTCAATGTTTCAGGTATATCGACTGGTAACACCATTAAGACATCGACTCATCGACGTAAAGGTGAAAGAATCGTTTCGTCTATTCTTTGAAGAAACCATAAAATAGATCAAGAACCACTAGGAGTCATTTTTTTTTGCTAAAGGCGATTTTTATACACTACCGACCCGGCACCGGCGTTTTATTAATATTTTTCCATCATTTATTACGACCGATTATCGACACACATAGGAATGACACAATTCTTTTTGTTTGTCTTTTTTTGGTGGATGTTGCTCCCGACAGAACCATTGCGGGTGTCTTTGATGCGAGGATCTACCGGTCATGCCGGGTATGATTCATGGCCTGGTGGATGTCGTCGCCAGTCAAGGCTCGCTCGCCCTGACGCGTTGCTTATCTTTGCGCTAAAGTTCACTGGTCGCGAAACGGTTGTGATAAGAAGTGGACGGGCGTAGCGAAGAAATGGTACAAACGGCTGCCACCGCAGAAGCAGAAAAACTCGAAAGAATTTATGACCACAAGCATGATCGTGCGCCCGTTGCGATGGGTCGTGGCGTCCAGGTTCCAGCTGCTGTCCGGAATACGTTAAGAGGCATCATGCCCCTTAGGTGAAGCGGTCACGAAACGCTGCGAAGGGTGGTCCGAGTGTGAGCAACATGATGGACGAGCAGCATCACGAACCTGGGCGCATGGGAAGGGAAAGCTGGTCATCGTTTGGCTTATACACGGATGGCCATCACGTTGGTGGTGGATGATGAGAAAAGGTGCCGGTAAATGGTAATTAAGGACATTGCGTAATGTACGGTACGGTTTGAGTTAAAGCTCCTGCTTAAGCTTCCCTCGCTTCGTTGACTTGGGAACGCACACTGCGCCAGCATGGATGATGATTCATGTGTCGAGTTTCACCTCGCCGATGAACTAGACGGTCACGAGCTGGGCGGAGGTGCGTTAAGTGGGCTTACGCGATAAATCCCATTTTGGCATGGCATCATCAATTGCCGGTTTAGTGTGGTCCCAGAGGGTTGGGGGGTCGGTTTTTTTTCTTCTCTCTCTCTCTCTCTTTCTCACGGTCGGTTAGCCATAACCAACCCATAACGGGGGACGACTTTCTAGGCGGATGAATTCAATTGTAGCAATGGGATTTTTTGGCTGTTGTTTATGGGCGTATAGCTTTTAAGTTTACGAGTTCGCCTTCGCTTCGAAATGTGTCGTTATTGGGACGTTCGCTTGTGTACAGATGGCTTGATAAAGTCAACCGGAAAGTGATGGGAAAATGTTCGTCAGCCAAACGCACAAAGGCTCACTGAGTCACTCAGTCAGTGGCGGGAATTGCAAAACGTATTTGCTTAAAAGGCCGGAACACCATCAAAATTTTGATTTAAAAATTGACGACAGTCCACTCAGTCGGTTTTGTGTTGAGCATTTCGGTGAAAGAAGGATGAAAGTGAAGAAGGAAAATTGAGAAAAAAAAAACGGAAAGAAACAAATGGTCATTCGGTGCCCATTCCGGTGCGGGACGTTCCAGATTGCTGGGCTGCTTTTCCGTAGCGATAGCTTAAATTCTATTAACCAAACGGACCTTCGCCCTGCATTAGCTGCGGTTATGGTTTTATGGGCCAGGATTATGACATTACCGGGCCGTGGGATGATTTAATTGATTTGGGGCAGGCTCGACCATTTTGCCACCCCACCCCCACCCGGGGGTATAGGGATTAATTTGCTTTTCGAAATCATCGCACCCCGGCGGACATTTGGCAGGCTTTTGCCTGACAACGGAACGTGATTATCCCATACGGCGGGCATTAGGGCGGGCTTGTTTACATTGACATGCTTACGAAAGCAGGTGAGTGAACGTTCCTCCCGGGACGTGGGTGGTGGTTGGTTTTGCGTTGATTTGCATATACTGCAATCATTTGTTCGTACCGGGGTTCCGGTTTTGTGCTTTTACCGGCAATAATTTACGTTCCCAGTCGGGTGGAAAATGGAAATAGATATTAGTTGGGTGATTTTTTTTTTGCTAAAGCTTTAATCGTATTAAATATTTAAAACACTGTTAATGAAAGTGTGCAATTTTAATGAATGCAAGCTGCTTTGAATTAAGTTTTGCCGGTATGTTGCTAAAAGAATAAAATAGAACGGTGGAAATACGTACATTCTCAGCTGCTTTAATGGTTGACAATTATTTTTTGTTTCGAAAAATCTATTAATTAGCCCAAATAGATTGCTTTCCTTTGTGCTCGGATATGTTCAAGCGGCTGTGCAAATGTTTGCCAAAATCGCTAGCATCACATTGCATTTACACCATGTCAGATCCAGTGATGAAGATACCGCACATCACATCCAAAGTCCTCTCAACGCGGACAACCCTTTGAGGGAAAGCCGCCCCCAAACTACTGTCAACTTCCACTGCATTAGCAACGAGCGCCTAATTAAACCAGCCGGTACAGTAAACGGCTGTAATGTGAGAAAGCTACGATCGAGCAGGGATAAAATGGGGTCCGGGCACACGCTGGCCCTGGCCGGCCGAGCCAGGAAAGAGCAGCGCCGGGCCGCCACTACTTGACGGGTGACTAGAAGTGGTGGCTGATTAAAAGCACACTTTATTAAAGAGTAACTTTGGTGTTGCTTAAGCTGCTGCTGCTGCTGCTGCCTCCTCCATCCCGGATGCTTTTCGATGCCACCGGGAGCATTTCGTGCGTCTGGCACCTGCACACCGTTGAGCTGCGCGAACGTTCTCACTCACTAAACATAATTAATTGGATCAAATAATTCACCCGCAGTGTACCATAAATGTTGCTCCCACACCGATGGGATGGGCACCTCGAAATTGTTGGGAAACACACAGGCAGCATGAAAAATCGGAAAACGGGAGCAGCAAACGTGTACCGTCCCCGGCAGGCATTGCCGTGTGCGCTAGTACCGGATAAGGCACTACACGGGCAGCAGCAGCAGCAAGGATGCGGGTATCCGATTTCTGCCGTGCTGGCAAACACCTAGACCACGGCAAGATGAAAGGAAGAAGATGAATGATTTACAATCCAATCTTCCCCGTTATTTATGAAGGCAAATAGTGAGTGGAAGGGAGATGTAGACGAGGAGGAAGGGGTGCGATGGGCAGGGTTGCCGAATGGAAAGTGATTACACTAAATGAAACCAATTTTTCGAGCAAATAATTGTTCTTCCCAGCAGAGAAAACACTCTCCAGCCATTGTACGGGTTTTCGCTTTCTGCTTTTAACTACAAAAAGGGCCCTTCGTAGGGGACGTAAGTTTATCGAAAGCAAACATGTCCATCGGCACAAGGATGGGGTGTGGGACGGCACAAAGCCGTTTTGACGCATGCATTGTACTGCTAATGAGCGTGGGAAAAGTTTACTTGTGACGGGGACGAGCAATACCGGGGATTGGGTTGTAGAATGCTTTCCTTTTATTCATATGTGTGTAACAGACATTTTACTTTCTAGCTCTCTCTCTCTCTCTGGTTGGATAACGAAGTTAATTCCATTCCGACTGGACATTGGAGGGAAGTCCAATTTATGGAGCAGTACGTGCAGATGTAGATTAAACGATATGCATCGTATTTTAGACGTACTTTATACACCCATGAGACCCATGGGTGTTGGGTGTTTAAGATTTGTGCAAATTCGGCATATACTTTCATTTTTATCAACTTCATGAAGTTGTTTTCCTCTTTATTAGAGATTCTTGTTAGTTTGTTCATACGTTGTATTGTATAATGATTTACTTACAAATATTGAATTTATATGTCTATTGCACAAATTAGTATAGAAAAAGTTTATACGAATCTCACAAACCAAGTTCTAAAACTCTATACTGCAACATTTTGCAATAATTGCAATGATTAATCTTACGTTCATCGTAACAAGGAACGTACCTTGGGTTTGTAATAGAGAGGGAGACTAAAATTGACTTATCTGTCATACGGTCAGTCGGGCAAAAGGAGCAATGGCTGGTTTCATTTTTTTGTTTTGCATTTCTGAAACGTTTCATATGTCCACTGTCCTAGGTTGGTCACTCATTGCCGGCTTGTTTCAAAGCTGTAGCGATGTAGTGATGGGAAGAGTTTAGTTTCTTCGGAACGGAACGGAGCTAGATTATTTTTTAGAAAGGAACGGAACGAACCAAGTAGGTTCGTTGAATCGAAAGTCTTAAAGATTAAATTTCGCAAATAGAACGATTCTAACGATTCTATTTTAACGAATATTTGAATGTAAGATAATAGTTTTTACAACGTTTCGGTTTAAAAACAATTATTTAAATAAATATCCTATATTATATTTAATTCTTTCAAGAACGCCCATTTATCTTAACTTTAATGTTATCATATAACTATACAAAATTCACTATCATTATAGTGTCACGCAGATAGTCTTTAAATATAGAGAGGAGAAGGAGAATAATAGCTGAAGTTTTCAAAAATTGCGGAATGCCATGCATTTTTCTAGAAAACCATTATTAAATGTGAACACAGTGTTGCTAATTTAAGCATTATTTTCATTCCGGTTTGAAGTAGTTTTGAGAATGAGAAACTTGAATATACGTTAACGTTCCAAGTGGGATTTTTCCATCTTCTTTTGGCAAAAAGCATGACATTTGTGTGTGTTTTTTTATTGGGTTCGACTGTTCCACAGAAGGAACGGAACGAACCTGGTACGTACGGATCGAAATTCTCTTTCTCATCACTGCTGTAGAAGGTGTAATAGCACCATCAAAGGAATGTCTTCACACACGTCCTTCGGCCCGTTCACATTGGAAGTCCCTAGAGTAAATTACGAATCGAACAAGGATGACACGTTGTGTGGTTTCGGTCTTACAATTTGTGTCACCATACAAAAAAACTCCAAAATGAACCAGAATTGTTCTCAAGTTTTCTCGGTTGTTGTAGCAAAGGTGTGTTACGTTGACTTCGATGATGGTTCGTTCTAACGTCATTATTTAATTTTCTCTCTTTGAATTGATAAGAGCTACGTTGGTTGGAGACAGGGCTCGAATCGTTCCGCATAGAAAAAGGAATCAATAATTAAAATCATCTGGATACTGTTCAACAACTCCCTGTGGAATGATGAGTCGAACGTACTGAAGATTGCATGTTAAGGTTCAATTTAAGGTATAGTGACATAAAGCACATCAAGAATCAATAGGTTCACAATGGAAGACTCACGGTGAAAGAAAAACGTATTCCGTAACAACTGCAGCGTACGAGTTGGCTTAATCCCTTTGGGGTTGGTACAAAAAAAATATTCTCAGACATTAATCAGATTTGTGCTGTTTTATGCCATTTTACGAATCCGCACACCAGCCAAATCCCCTGTGGAATGCAATGAGTTTTCTGCGAGCTACTTCCATTATTTAGCATCTTGTTTTCATGTTCCACAGACAAAAGTGCGATAAAGTTTCCTTTGGTAAAGTAGAATTCGGTTTAAAGTTAGTTTTTCGCTTGTGCTATGGGTTTGCTTACTTAAGGGGTTTTTCTCAGAATTCGGTGAAGAATTGGTAGAAAAAAGCCCCCATTGGGACTGTTTGTTTGAGCGTAGGTTTGACTTTTAGCGAAATTGCTGCTGCTAGAATTGCTGTTTTTCTCTTTCCTACTTTTCTACTTTATTAATGCACAAATATGCAGAAACGTAAGAATCGTGAACGGGCTCGGAAGCTTTAGCCCGGAGCACGAGGGCGAATGATTACGGAAGACCGAAAAGCGGGCAAGAATTTCACCCCTATCGTAAAGGGACACATTGCGGGTGGGTGAAAGCAGAAATGAAAAGAAAAAACAACCAACTGCTTCCGACCGGGTTCGGGTGATGAAACGACATTTTCCCGCCCGAAAGCCACCAAGCCGCTTGTTTGTCAGCTGAAAATTCGACAGTTTTTTCAACCTGCTAACAGCGCTGGGCTGGTTTCGTATTTACACTGACGCTCCTAGACCCGCGTAACAGGAAACGAATGGCACGTCACTCATGGTGTGCGTTTCCTTTTAGCCTGCTTTTTTGTTTGGTTCGGTTTGCTTTGCTTTGGTTTGCCGTAGACACGTATCGATCTACAAGGCTGCTCGTGCTTCAGCCGGTTCACCGTTCACCAGGTACTGCAGGGGTTTTTGCTTGTGGTTCGTTCTGGTTCAAGGCTGAAATGAAATTCGCTCACACCGTGTGAACTTCACCGATAGCGTAGACGCGTCGGAACGTTGAAAGGTGATGATGCTACGGTGACCGTAAGGCACGGCGACGAAATAATTTCCTGCGCCATGTGTGCACACGTGGGCCATGTGGCACCGTTTACGGTGGGAAAAAAGGGGAACCTGGGTGTTAGTGTTGGCGGGAAGACCGGAGTATGTTGTAATGCACGAATGGGTGTATGAAAGTTTTATCACAAAACTGGGCTTGGTGTTAAAATATGCCTGCAAGCATTCCGGTTAGTCTTGGCGGTGGCATCGGTTACGGATGGTAGGTTCTATGGGCGCTAGGACAGCAAGATAAGGCAGATTGGTGCTGATGCTAGATACGCTGATGTCGATCTTACCATCCCGCTCATAGCGTGAAGCTGGTGGAAAGGCTTGGCATAAGGCGGTGTATATGGGATGCGGATGCAAGTTATTCCGTTCGGTAAGTGATAAACCGAACGTGATCGATAGAGAGCGGACCGGAGCTGTGCCAAATTGAAGAACGTTTCTAGCCCGTGTTCTTAAGAATGTGATGATTAGCGAGAAGAGATAAGAATTTTACGTTTAAAGTGCGGTGTATTAACAAGTTCCATAAGCATCTTCCAGTCTGCCAATACCATAACGTTGTATTTTTTGGATTAACGTGTTAGAAATTGGGGATTTATTTCTTTAAAATAATATTTAAGAGTGTTTCTATCGTAGTGTTTCAATTTACTGCTATTAATTTAATCTTTGCTTAGAGGTCATTTTAGTACATGACATTCATTTGTCACAGTTCATTCGTTACAACTTCTACCACAGTTCATATGTCTGACATTTTGAGTTAAGTTTATAGTACTAGCTTGAAGTGTTAATGTAAAATAAACAGTCACAACACATAATAGTATAAAAAACTCACTTTAATTCCAAAATGTAGGTAGATTTTATGCTGCAATTTCAAACTATTTACACTAAAGCTTTCTTTAACTTGTCACTCACCAAAACAAACCGACCGAGTTTCGATTGGAAAAAACGAAAGTCAAAATCTTTATCTAACGCTCGTAATGTCAAACATGTTCGCCTCTTCATCAAACTAACGCTAAACGAACCGGGTACAGCAGCACAGAGTCTTTTACGATTATCCTCAGTGTCACTACTTAATCAAACCTCGTTTTATGACAGCAGCTCGGATAGAAAGGGAAACGTCCAAAGCGAGAACAAGATCGAAATTATCGAACCATTCATTGCGAACGACAGTTTTTTTTCTTGTTTCTCTTCGACCCATCTGGTCGGTACGGTCGCCCACATCGATTCGGACGACGTCGGCGACAGTGGAAACGGTCGGCTATTCCGCGTGTTCGCTATTGTCGGGATCCGGTTTGCCCATCCCATCAGGTGGTTCAGGTGCGTCCATTTGGTCACGAACGGTCATAAAATTGTTTTACAACCAAATCGAGACGGCGACCGTTGGTGATGGAAAGTTTTCCCTACATTTGTGGGACCCTTTTTCAGCGATTCAGGACACAGCATCGACGGTGTTTTGAAGACACCAGCGTTGGGAGTTTATCGCCAACGCTTCCGCCCGGTAGTGGTGGTTCCCTTTTTTTGTTTTGTTTTCGTTGCTTGCCGGAAGTTAGTGGTTTGTGGATAGAGGTTCTGCAGCTGACGGTTTTGCTGACTCGAAATCGGTGGTTGGTGCCGTGGTGAGCGAAAAGGGACGCGTTGTAGCTACTTGTAGCTCATGCCCGATACGTGTTCTATTCTTTCGCCATCGCTCCGAGGGACTTTTGACTAATTTAGCATTCATCCCACTGTGAGCCCTTTTTCGCCCGGTCTGAGTGTTTTAGGTGTGTAACTTTACCGGAATGATAATGCACCGATCCAGCGCCATTCCTTCGGATTCGCCAACTCCACCTTAGTTCTGGTCGACCGGATGGGAAGATCAACCGCATGTTTCATTCGCCCGGGATCGTGTCATTATTCAAATGCGGCAATGCCAAAAGTTTTCCGAAATTGATTGAAGGTAAAAATATCGGGGCTGAAGCTTTATGCCCCGATAAGCTCGTTCCGAGCATGTTACACAAATTGCGATTCTACTCCGGTGTTTTCGCTTTCGCTTTTAAAACAGTAACAAAACGCTGACGGTGGAAAGCATTTCGTGTGCAGAGTTGCTTTTAGTGAAAAAAAAAGTGTAATCTTTTCCCCGTTGAAGCACCGGCTGTCAAAAATGTGAAAGCAAGTTGTCAAAAGCTGATGGGCACAAACGCTTCCCATCAATCTGGACGCGCTGGGTGATCATGGCGTGGCTGTCGTTTACCTTGGTGGAGTTGAGAAGCTGTTTCGCTTGTCTTACTGGTATAAAATGCTTTGCTGCAACATTACTACCATCTAGATAAATGTTGGAAAATGATAGAACATCTTATATTTAACACATTACAGATAAACCCAGCAGCGTTTAAGCAGCGATAATCTAAATGGCGAAGCAAATGAGCAACAAAAATGGCAACCAAACCAACGGGAACCAAACCCGGTTTAGCAGTAAAACAATAGCCACTCAATCAGGCTAACAACGGTCGTTAGTGGTTGTAAATTTTGCATTCGTTAAGTTTTTCCTCCAACTCGGGCCGTTGTAGAGCTTGGGGTATTCAGCAGCAGAAAAACACTTCTCCTGCACTATACTGTATGCCGGAGGTGATAAAGTTTTCTCCAATGGGAAAAGCCACAAACCCACCGTGGTTGATGCGGTTCGTTTTTTGTTTTTTGTTGTTCTACTTTCTCTTTCCCCCCGGTAGAGCAGAAGTGAAGATGTACCGTTCGGTGTAAAGTTTGGCCCTGTACCGTAGCGTGGCTCGGTACCGAAATTCAACTCCCACTGCGGTTCAATTGCATCCGCCCATTGGGAGAATCAATCTTTATTGATGGAATTCACTGGTACTTCCCGGGGACTTGTACACGATAAGAGCGTTGTGCGGTTCTTATTTCGTTTACCGGGAGCTACAATTTTCTTCTCTTCTCTTTTGTGTGTGCTTTTAGGTTTTGTTGTTCAGGAATTGCTGTTTGTTTCGGGCCCCTTTTTTGGTTTTTGGTGTTCCAGTTTAAACTGTTCTTGCAATCGATGGGATGAGATAGTGGATTGTTTTCTTGTCCCTTCGAACCTCTTTGTGTGTGGAAGATGTTTCTGAAATAATTCTTATAGTTTTCACATAATTTTAGTTTCCGGTAGGTGCAAACCATTACCGATTGCTGCTTGAAATTAGATGGAGATTTTTTAGAATAGGAGGTTGCAAATACCTTGGAGCTGTAAATCTTACATCTAGCGATTTATCAAGTGCTGCTGGGATTGGCTAAGGAAGGCTCGTTTTTTTCCTTAATATGGCCATCACTTTGGTAGAAAGTCAAAGAATCAATCGAAGCAAAAGCTTGTTGAAGTTACCACTATTGAAGTGGATCGATTGCGATCGCTTTCATCTTTACAATGTTGTTTCGATTGGTGTGATGTTCTGAGAAACACACCGATTTAGCTTGAGCTTAGATTACTGCTGGTGCAAGCAATCATTCTCAACAGAAGTAATTGAAAAACGTGCTTTAGTACGAGATGTATCCCTGGCGATCTAAAATAAATGGTAAAAAAAGGTTTTAAATGAAATACATTGCACTTCTTGCATAAAACAGGCTCGATTTAGCTATTAAAATTATTTTATGAAAGATTTATATAAGAATTGTTCACGGTTCATTTTGTTCATATCATAGAGTAAATTCAATATAACCGAATAACCTGAACTTTAATATTATACGTTGAATTAATTTTGTTCTCCATTTATATAGTAATTTTTACAGCAAATTTTCTATTTGTGTATAATAGCACTATCGTTTTCACACCTCTAAAATAACAGAAAAGACACCTAATCCATGAAGAATGTCATCTGTAAGTTAATTGTCACATTTTTCCTGATAAGGCAGCTCACTCTCAAGGCGTCTAGCAAACTCTCCGGCACGAGACTGACAGACCCATTGAGCGATAATACTGTAATTTCTGAGAACCATGTCTATAACAAGCCCATCCACAACCGGCAGCGAGCGTGTTTGTGTCCCACTGGGCAGCAATGCGTAAAGGCNTTTTTTTCCTTAATATGGCCATCACTTTGGTAGAAAGTCAAAGAATCAATCGAAGCAAAAGCTTGTTGAAGTTACCACTATTGAAGTGGATCGATTGCGATCGCTTTCATCTTTACAATGTTGTTTCGATTGGTGTGATGTTCTGAGAAACACACCGATTTAGCTTGAGCTTAGATTACTGCTGGTGCAAGCAATCATTCTCAACAGAAGTAATTGAAAAACGTGCTTTAGTACGAGATGTATCCCTGGCGATCTAAAATAAATGGTAAAAAAAGGTTTTAAATGAAATACATTGCACTTCTTGCATAAAACAGGCTCGATTTAGCTATTAAAATTATTTTATGAAAGATTTATATAAGAATTGTTCACGGTTCATTTTGTTCATATCATAGAGTAAATTCAATATAACCTGAACTTTAATATTATACGTTGAATTAATTTTGTTCTCCATTTATATAGTAATTTTTACAGCAAATTTTCTATTTGTGTATAATAGCACTATCGTTTTCACACCTCTAAAATAACAGAAAAGACACCTAATCCATGAAGAATGTCATCTGTAAGTTAATTGTCACATTTTTCCTGATAAGGCAGCTCACTCTCAAGGCGTCTAGCAAACTCTCCGGCACGAGACTGACAGACCCATTGAGCGATAATACTGTAATTTCTGAGAACCATGTCTATAACAAGCCCATCCACAACCGGCAGCGAGCGTGTTTGTGTCCCACTGGGCAGCAATGCGTAAAGGCGACGAAATCCGAACCGTCCATTAAGGAGAAGGGCTGGCTTTTATTTCACTGTTCACCGTCCGTCACTACGGTCCTATTTGAGCGTTTATGGTGTTTTGCCAGGCTCGTATCCCAAACCACAAAGTGCACGGTTTACCGCTGTGAGTCGTTGCGCAATGTACGCAATTTTCAAGGGTGAAAATTAGCCACCCTAAAAAATAAGCATTGCCCCAGTAACAAATAACAAAACCTGTACGCCAAGTAGAGTGCGACATAAAACGAGCCAAAAAAAAAAGGCCCTGTTTTGTGTTATCCGGTCACCCTGGCTGGTTTAGCACGAATGAGCTATCACACTTTTAATCCTTACTTAAATATTTATAATTCATAAATTATTTATCGCTCACCAAGGAATAGCGCAAGTAGCACGCGGTGCGGTTTGATGCACTGCTTAGCCGACGACACCCGACGCACTCGGAACATGGTAAGCTTACGGTCATGTTTTCATGGTCAGGGTCGGTTTTGCATAATTGTGGAGGCTCAAGCTTTGGGTTTTTGCAGCTGCACGCCGTAACTGAATAATTAATGTCTGCAGTTCGCTTTAACGGTCCACGGTGGTTGTATAATTGTATTAAACATGGCGAGGTGCGAAAATACCTGTGCGTCTAATTTAAGGAGCATATTTTTTCTATACAAAGGGCAGGGAATTTGATATTAAGCAGGGAAATGTTAATGGCAACATTTGCTTTTTGTTAAAAGTTTCGATCAAAAAAAAATTTGAGGACATGTTCATTTGCATAATTTGAAGTGCATGTAATGAACAATATTACACAGTGAAAAAGGATAAGCAAATTAGTAATGATTAACGATTTATTTTTAAATCCTTCTTTTTATTGAATTAAGAGCAGTAACAAAACGGCCGTGATAGGTACCAGTGTGCGTTAATCGATGAGTGATCGTCACTCACTTGAATTCGGGTCTGATCAAAGGCTATTGAGTAATGAGATCTCGTACTTGCCGTTGTAGATCTGAACGTTTCGACAGTAAAACGGCCATGGATATGTATTGGTGAGATGTTGATTTAAGAAAAATTGCACGATCCTGCAGTCCTTACACACATTACGAAGCAGAACGCCGTGCACACGCTACGGACGCCTAAGTGCCATTTAGTTTATCCAAGAACAGGCTAAACTCTTATAGTAGGATGCCTGTCACATTCAGTGGACTTTTGGCGCAATATTAAGCTGCGAAACAGTATACTAGTAAAACCGTAGATTATTTTAGATTATCTGTCTTTTACCACATATATTTGGTCGCTTGTTTTAAAGTATCCGAAACTTGGTAATGTTTAACAACTAACAAAGACTTTAGGGGAAAGTACATTATTGAGTAACAATCACTAAGCACTGCGCCCAAGCTTAATCATCTGCATAAGAAGCATGTAAAAATTATGCAAAAGATTGTGAAATGCTGGTGCCATGTTAGTTCCGCCAAACAAATCAATTGTCCACTTCAAACCCATCTGCTTGCGGTTGACCGACGAGAGAAAAAAAAACAACGAAGAGCAACGCACCGACAGTTTATGTGGCGGTTCCTTCTGTGGTCAGTGTATGGGAAGAAGTTTTCAGCAGCTGAATTGCGATTTGGTGACCGCACCAAAGATTGTTGGGCATTATCTTTTGAAGCGCTTCTAAGCTACCGCCGTTTAAGCGGCTTATCCGGGCGCCTTGTGTGTGCGCGCTTGTTGTTTTGCAAAGCTTCGCTTGTTGTCGCCCATTTTGCCAGGCAAAAAAATACGTTTTGATGCGCTCGAGCACCACCGGGAACATGTTTTTGTGTAACCCATCTGCAAACAAAGTGTTATCGTTGCCTGCCCCGCCAGTGTTTCATGAATTATTCAACTTTTGCTCTCCATTTCGATTTTGGTGGTGGATTTTTCTCGTCTTGCTCGGGAGTCCAAACTCTTCCACAGTGTGGAAGATGCCGAGCTGGGAGCGCCGTTTAAGAGCTGGTAGAGTTTTCAATAGCAGCGTTTCGGTGGTGTTCACAGTGTCCCACTTGATTTCCACCGTCGCTTCACTGTGTCAACGGCGGGCGAATGTTTGCGAAGTGCATTCGAAAGTGCGACCACTCCGGACTGTCTTTTCCGGTGTGTTAAATTTTCAATATCATCACGACACCATCGTCTGGAGGTACGATGGTGACGATGGTGGAAAAATCTCGAATAGGAGATTGAGAAAATATGAAGCTATGGACTTGAACCGGATTCTCGATAATATTATCGCAATAAGCAACTTAAATAAACATCTGTGAACGATTTCTTTCTCGCTGCTACTTTCGTTGGAAAGTTTGCCTTGAAAAGTTATTATGTTTACCAGCTCTATGTTTGTGTGTACAAAATTCTAGCTTTGAGATGTGCGCACTAAATGATCTTGTGAGGAAAGAATTACCATTTCGCACAAACAAGAGTGTATTTTGTTTTGATCAGGCGAAAAAAAATCCATTTTTCACAGACTACCAGCTGATGCTTTGCTTTAGCATGGATGCTTGAAATGCCGATAGGGCAGAAGTATGACTGCACAACAACAAATGAACTACAAATCCTATTTTTGCAATGACCCAGTTTATTCCAATGCCGGTTCGCGTTTCGCAATTACACGATTTCCATGTTCAGTGACCCGCGAATTAGCATTTTTTTTGTGCTTGTTTTTGTATTGCAAACGGGTTTGGTGGGAATTCTACTAGAAAATTTGCCCACCATCATACCGAACCGGATGGGAAGGACAACGAGATATTAGAACAAAGAGCATTGGCAGTGCACGGTAAAAGCACAAAAGCATGGAATGGCACAAACAAAGGGTAATAAAAAACGATAAAATCCTCCGTGAATGAATCAAAAATGAGTCTTTTTATTTTACTGGGAAAATTTTTCGTTTTTTATCCGATTTAATCTTTTTCGCATTTATTGTTGCGCGGATAGTTGATTGTTACCGTGGCAGCGGCTTACTGCGCGATCGGGTTCCAAGTCAACTGTAAATGAGTTTCACAGATAGAAAGAGCCGGTGCCGATGAAGAGTAATGATGGTTTTGTAGTCTGGTAGGTCACAGAAATACTATTTTGTTCGGGTCGTTTGCATTCCAAGAAGGTTGGGAACATTTGCGATTGGTTTGTTTCATTTGCTTCAACGAGCAAGAACATAACGTTTTACCAATTTAATGCTTTTGAAGTTAAATTGTTTTCAAATTGTTCAACGGTTTGCTGTATTTAGATTTGTAGCTGTCTAGTTGATGGAAAATATTTGGAAAATGTATAATTTTTCGCAGAAATGTTAAAATTGTGTTCATTAAATCAGACGATACAACGAATATTTCGAATGTATGCAGACGTTAGATGAAATTTAACGTCTGAAAGGTCTAAGTGACAGTTGTCAAAGGAATAACGTATGATAGTAGACACAAATAATTACAATTGTGGAGTGATAATAAAGATTAAGAGACGTCCATCGTCTGCTCCACATGATATTCTGCACATATTTTAGCTAATTATGGAAGGATGTCTTATTAAGGGGTATTAAACATTCAAAGCTACGTTAGAAATGATTTTTTCAATTACCAAATATTATTTTTAACTTTTAACCTTTCAAGTGAATGAAAAGTACAATAAGAACAGGAAATTCGCAGGAACCTCATGGGAAAATTATTCATTGCTGCATAAGGATCGCAATAAGTGGACTGAAATGCTTCAATACGCTTAACATGATATTTCACTCCGTAGTCATCACCAAAGCGCAAGAAAACACAAACTGTTGGCTATTTTTGTTATCAATTTAGCAAAGTTTTCCTTTCGAAAGTTGCCTCGGCAAACAAACAATGAAATGCTCTACGACGTTATTTAACTTTTCGTTTCGTTTCGTAATGCAACACGTACAACCACGTGGTGATGAGTTCCAAATATCAAGTACTGTCCACAGAATTTCGGTGAGGCGTGAAACACTTGTTTGTGTTGGATGCACATGGCACCGCGGTCAGACACGTGTTCCCACGTGCAGAAGTTTGTGTAAATTGAGCTTTAGCAGCTTAGTTAGTTTTAAGCGAATGAACGATGTGATGTCGCCAACTACCAAATCACTATAGGCGTAAAAGCGGATAAAATTAATTTGAAAAGTTTCCGATAATACATTAAAACACACTTTTCCACGCGTGTGTTGTGCTTGGGCCCGACTTGCGCTCGGTGTCATCGTGCAGCTTCCCGGACAATGAAAGTTGAACTACGAACATTTTGCCAACCACTTTATTCTTGCATCCCATTCTGCCCAAACTTCTTGCTGGCTGGATAAATGGTAAGAGATCGAGAGCAAAAACGACAAAAAAAAAAAACGAAAAAAGATATCCAAAATGGGATAATAATAAAATGTCAGATGATTTACACCTTTCCAACGGAGGGTGACTTTACATGTTATTTCCCATTTTCCGTTAGTTGTTGGGGGTGTGAAAAGAAAAGGAAAAACAAAAAACTACGTGTCGCTGGTGGGCAGCAAAAGTGCTCGGTAGCTGCGGTACTTTTGCGTTCCGTCTGTGCTCCTGTACCAATCCAAACAGTTGCGACACATTTTCTTCCCACGGTTGCGACTAAGCGGCTTAAAAGCTTTCTTGGGTTTCTCCGGCACGCTGGTGCCGAGATGTTCCCGGTTTCACCACGGTTCCGCCGAATGTTCGCAACCGATTGCCCGGTTTGAATGTTTCAGCGTGTATCTTTGTGCGCGGTTCGCTCGAATCTACGCGACGAAAGGGTATTACGGTATGTCACCTTTTGTTTCGCACCTTAGCGAAGCGTGTAGCTGGGATTTTTTTTTCTCTTCTGCATTGTGGCCATACCTTAAGGGCCATAAATTGTGCAAAAATTTTAACTTTGGTGTGTGGATTGACGCTTGGAATACCGGGTTTGGTAAGGAAACAAAAGAGGGGTCGGCCCGAGACGGTTACCATCAAATCTTCAGTTTTATGTTGTTTTGGTTGTTTGAATGTTTAAAATAAAAGAAATATGTTTTTGCCAATGTAACAGCACTCGCTGTTTTTTTTCCCACAGTACCACTTACAACTTTCCGCTGACGCTGGCATGCGACAGAAGTTGAAAGGATGTTTTTATCTACACAAAAAAAAGTACAGAGCAGTGATTGTGAATTGATTTGTGGGCTATTGGATTGCCATTGCGATATGCTAGATTTATGTGGCTTGAGATGGTGGAATATTTGGTTGTGCTTAAAGAGAATTGATAGCAATTTCGTTTTATTGTTATTTTGCGATGTGATGGTTCTTGCAACATTGTATAATTTAGTATAAGTTTAATGTTTTATTAGATTTTCAGGAGTTGATTTTAATCTTTGTTATTCAGTAACGGTTTCTTAGTTTATTTAAATAATTATAAAGCAAAAATAAAAAAAAACCTTTTTCCGAGAGATATAACGTATACGCCTATGATTGTCACTTTCTACACTCAGAAACATTAAAATCGACCAAAAATTCAATCCGCTGTCTGTGATTGAAGCTTACTTAAAGGCAGAATAAACTAATCGGAAAAGTCCATTTGACAACCAAACAAATAAACAAACGTATCTACGCAGTTGTGTACGTTCGCACACTGTCAAGCTGCAAGCGCTAGAGCTTCCCTGTGCTAACCTCAAAGCCACAGCGGAAGCAGTGTTCGGTCTCGAGAATGGCGCTCGAGGGAATGTTTGTTCCGTAGCGACCGTCCGCCGTGCGACGCCGACCAGCCCCGCATGACGCCGCTAGTCGCTAGTCTTGTAAGGGAATTTTGGTGAATTATTCATTCGAAACACGAAGCCCTGTGTGAACATGAAAGCGGGATTTTCACCGGGAAGCATCGGCTGCCGGATGGGCTGACCGAGACCGTACGAGCGGTTGCTGTCACCTGTGCGATGGTATGGGCGATGGCGACTGATATCACTCATTAGCGTTGAAGTGACTGTGCCGAAAGGTGTTTTCCGCATCGGTACCATTTCGGACACTGGTGTAGCCTATCGGTGTAGATACTGCTGCTGGAAAAATCAGCGAATAACTGGCAGCGGGGATTAATTTATACACACCGGGACCAGCTGGAGCATTTGCCATCGCGGATCGGCTGGTAACGTGTACCAGCTGTGTACATTGCTGCAGGCCTATCGATACGAGAGCCAGCATTTCGTGTCTGTTTGCCTGGGGTATGTAGCCGCATTAGGACGAATGTTGATCCCGAAATAGCGCCAGCGTTAGTTAGATTTCATTTTTCCTGATGGCCGTTGGTATTATCGCTGCTCGATGGAGACGCCTGGTACACGACGAATGTTGTAGGGAGATATTTGAGGGTTATCTCGAGGGTCTGGCATTTATGTTGAATGATAATTATGTGTTATTTACTATTTCGGATAATTATCCTGGTTTGGTTTTTTTCAATAATACATAGGCACATTACATAGAAGATGGAGCCGTATATGCCAACTCATAAGAAGTATTGAAATTGAACTGTGACCTACTTTTGGTTACGAGTGTTCTCGTTATTCAACCATGTGCTTTTAATGAGTGGCTTATAAATATGATAAACAACATAGAAATGGGAGAATAGAAAAAGGCGTACCAATAAGGGATGCCGGAAGGTAATGCATTGGACGATATTTCGTTGCTTACTCTGTCGAAAAGGCATTTACGAAGTTATTTTGTGATAAAATTAGTGTTTTCAAATGTGTTTCTATAGTTGATTTTAAAGTTTTAAAGAACTGCTGTTAAAGTAATTAATTAATCATTCAATTGTGCTCGGTAGATGAAACTTTAATTCCGATCTACTTACCTCTACAGCCTAGGCGATTACTCATGAGTAGGAAGAACGACTTTTAAATGATGTTCATTAACAGTTCATTGTGAATGGAAAACCACTTCGGAAACGTGAGCACTAAACCGTGTCTGTCACGGCATAAACCAGGATTTTTAAGCAAGTCTAAAAGTGCACACATATGCAATCCTTCATGCATGAGCAAATACTGGTTTTTGTGAGTTTTTTTGTCCTTCAGAAATAGTTTCGGCTAGGTTCGGAGCACAATTTTCTGACAAGCAACCACAACGTTTCAATTGAACATGAGATACTTTTGTCGCTTTTTTATCCTTGCTCCGGTAAGGCTTTCCTGGCCATCCGACTGAAAATGAGTAGATATTCACCCTCATCTGGCAAGTGTGATGATAAATGGTTCACTTAAGCATACATTCGAAATTAAACTTCATAATTAATTCAACGAGTCGTGCTGAAGTTCTCTAGCATGGTGAACGGAACATGTGACAGTTGGAGGTCTTTCTTTCACTTGATCCTTCCTGGAAGTTTACCTTGCGGTCAAAAACGAGTGTTCTCAGCTTGGTAGAAGCTCCCAGTAAGGACTGGGACATTCATTGTGCACTGATTTATGTTCGACATCCTGCACATGGGTGAACATTATGATGTGACAAGTAGAGTGAAAGAGGAATCATGCAACTGTGGTCGAAATCAAGTGCTCGTATTGAATTCGGTGTTTGTTTTCGGTGTCGCCTAACGAATCGTCATACACTAAAGCCGTCGTATAAACCATGATACAAAATGTATCCAAATATCTCAGCAATATTTGTTGCTCCAATGCTTAAATGTGTCCTTCCTTTTGTGTTCGGAATCGAAAAAGGTGTACGAAAACAAAAGCAACACACAAGACGGAGCGAACTCAAGCAAAACGAAGGAGAAAAATTGATCCAAAATCCCCTGAAATCATAATAGCCCCCGACACACAACCATTATCCTCAATATCCCAAGCTACGTTTCGTGGTGCAATAACGGAAAGTTTCAACCGTTCATAAATTATTCTTATGCTTTGGGAGCGTGTGGGTTGAGGCCACCATTCGAATGGGTGGGATGTGGGATCAGGTTGATGTGCGTTAGTTGTGATGGTGTGTGTGTGTGTGTTTTTTTCTTTCGTTCAAGGATTTGTTTCAGATGTAAAACCCAAAGAACCCGAAGGCTATCCATTGTATCATTTGCCGATGTCTGAATGGTACATGTGAATGTATGGGAGGGATGATGATAGAGCAAGATATGATTTCACGTTGTTTAACAAAACGATATTTAAACGATACATCCCGAAGGGTTCCACGGCAAACCAGAAGGATCGTAATTTGAATGACATTACTGTGTACCATGGCAGATGCGTGATCCGTTTATTTGGATCGATTGAAATCAGTAACATGAGTCAAGTAATAATAATTTTTATTTATTAAAAAAGCACATTTTTAGTTCTTTTCTTTCGTAAAAGAAAATTATGCTGAAATATCTAATTGCTGTTTTGCACGATAGTCAAATACGACCATTAAAATATTATCATCAAATAGAATGCACTCGATTAAGAAAAGATAAAAACGCACAAAATTTTGAAGTGCTACCAACGTTTTGCATGTCACTGTAGGACGAAAATTTCATCCCTCGGTACAGGTCTTCGGACGCCGAAAACTCGCCCCATCCGCCGTTAGCGAAAGGTAAATAAATCATTAAACTTTCAAATTCTCTTAATGCGTGATGATGTGCGCCCCGTTTGTCCGTACGGCCGTTCGAGGGCCCGTTTTCCCATTGGGTTTCTGGGGCTAGATTTGTGAAATAATCGTTAGACATTCGGTAAGCGCCAAGCCATCGTCGTAGCAAAGCCGGCGTGGCCTTTCGGTGATTTCTGTGTCCCAACATTTGCAGTGTCCCACCTTCGTGTGTCCTTGGTTTTGCGTGGTTCGGCTTTGTGGATGTCACGAAGTTAATATAAAAGTTTGCTTTATTCAATGAAAAATTGTTATGATGTTTGGTCCACTTACCGTCCCAGGTGGATCGGATGATGTGTGGTTGTTTTGTTTGTTAGCTGAAAGTTTTGCTGTGCGATTCCATTGCGTTGCGTTGAAGCATATTGCGGATTATTGAGATCTTTAATGTAATGTGCTATATTTAACATAGTTTGATCATTTGTTTACATATTTTAATGTTTAATAGACATAAAATGATGAATGTAAGTTAAGAATCCTGGGTAACAAGCGAACTTAAATTTCATTTGAAAGAATTTAACATTGAGGTTATGTTCTCCAACATGTCCTTCTGCGAATTAAATTGCTGTTGATGCTGCTATGTGCATCGAAGTATAGCAGTTTCCAGATAATACCGTTTACGCGTATACTGCGAATATGACCACCGGCTTGTACGCAATGAAGAGCTTCTTGCTTTCTTGGGAAGTTCTTGGAAAGTTTGCCCGTACGGTATGCTGCATGGTCAATAAGTTATCGTCACTAAAGCGCTCCCATACACGCCAGACAAAATCAAACATTAAATGTCTCGGTTGAGATCATCTTACCGGGCTTACCGGGTACCGGACCGAGCAGTGTCGATTGGTGCGAAACGGCCGCCCCGGGAGCACAGAGCTGAGTTGTGTTTGAGTAAGGTATAAGCCTGCTAGGAGCGGATATCCTAATATGTAGCTCGCAATGACTCGGAGCTTTGAGAATTGTCATTAGCTCCAACACGCACCGATGACCGTTCCAGGAAGTTAAGGTGGTCAGGTCACGTTTAGGAGCAGAATGTGCTCGATAGAGAATGTTCTACCGTTGGATGCTGGACATTCGGAGATATTGATTGACTTGGCTATTCCAAGAAGTCAAACATGAAGGTATATTGAAATGAATTTTAGCAATGTTGATACTGTACTTAAGTTGATAAGTTTAGTTGTCAGTTAACACAATCAGAAATGTACAGCTTAATATTCTGCTCTATAAATCTATCTTTCTATCAATGGATGAATCAAAGTTGCAATAGAAATATAACAACCTTGAGTTACCATTCAGATATCGCACCAGGATCAATCGATTTTCTGAAGCTTTCGCTGCACGCTGTGCGCAAATGTGTAAATGTTGACGAATTGTCCCGGTGAGACATTAATAACGTATAGCTACCAGCAGGTACCATCCAACTCTCGAGCACAAATCATGTCGCCCAGCCCTGTGTTTAGTGATGTCAGCCATCAGTTGCACCCTAGTTCTGGTGCAGATCGATCGAATGCATCACCCATAAACAATCTCGTGCGCTCTCGGTGCACAAGTAGGCGAAGCGCTACTCCTGCCGACTGGTGAATTGCTTTGTGTGGGCCACTCGTACATCCAATTATGTTAAGATCCCTATTTACATACGGGTTTTGAATGGTGCACGGCGCACAAACATCTCGAAGTAATTTTCCTTCCACGCTTTCAGCTTTATGTTCATCTCCCCCAACGTGGGGTTCATAACCCTGCAGAAATGGGTTATTCGAGGTCACTCGCTTAAAGATGTAGGACATTTGCTGAAATCATTCCAGACTTTAAAATGATAAGGGCATTTGCTTGAAATTCTTAACTGGAACCAAGCAGCAACGAAGCTGCTGCTTTTTTCCCGTCGCTTAAGTGTGGTCCAGCTTAGCAAATCCAGGCATTCCAATACCACGGTAGCAGCCGTACAATGTTGGCCCAAAACAAAGACATCCCGTCCGTTCGCTGCTCTGCTGCTGCTTTGCTTAATAAATATCGTTAATCACAGTCGATATATACATCCTTGCGTACGGGCAAGGATGCTTGCACAGCCGAGTAGCCGTTTGTTGTTCTTTCAAACGACCTTCAGCACGGGGGAAAAGAAAAAGGGTGAGCCTTGTTTAGGAGTGGGGAGCGAAATAACAAAACATCATCTGCACCATTTAACGACCATGTGGGAGCAGTCCGAACGTTCGCTGCATCCGTGCGCTCGCTCGGTTTCGAGCGGAATATCTTCATATTGCTGTCATAGTGATGCAGCACAGCGTGATCCCTTGCGGCCAGTGAAAACTGTTTTCGCCTGGCTTTTTTTTAGCTTTCTCTACTGCCAGCATTCATTTTCCACGGTGATAGTTTGCAGTTTTCTGCTTCTGTTGTTGTTGTTGTTGTTCCTAGTCACCTATTGTTGTAAATGCGACAGGGGAATAGCACGACACACTCATATTAAGTCGATTCCGTGCAGTGGCCGTGAAAAAGAAGCTTATTATTTCACATCGCTCCATCCGTNGTGGCCTTTCGGTGATTTCTGTGTCCCAACATTTGCAGTGTCCCACCTTCGTGTGTCCTTGGTTTTGCGTGGTTCGGCTTTGTGGATGTCACGAAGTTAATATAAAAGTTTGCTTTATTCAATGAAAAATTGTTATGATGTTTGGTCCACTTACCGTCCCAGGTGGATCGGATGATGTGTGGTTGTTTTGTTTGTTGGCTGAAAGTTTTGCTGTGCGATTCCATTGCGTTGCGTTGAAGCATATTGCGGTTTATTGAGATCTTTAATGTAATGTGCTATGTTTAACATAGTTTGATCATTTGTTTGCATATTTCATTGTTTAATACACATAAAATGATTAATGTAAGTTAACAATCCTGGGTAACAAGTAAACTTAAATTTCATTTGAAAGAATTTAACATTGAGGTTATGTTCTCCAACATGTCCTTCTGCGAATTAAATTGCTGTTGATGCTGCAATGTGCATCGAAGTATACCAGCTTCCAGATAATACCGTTTACGCGTATACTGCGAATATGACGACCGGCTTGTACGCAATGAAGAGCTTTTTGCTTTCTTGGAAAGTTCTTGGAAAGTTTGCCCGTGCGGTATGCTGCATGGTCAATAAGTTATCGTCACTAAAGCGCTCCCATACACGCCAGACAAAATCAAACATTAAATGTCTCGGTTGAGATCATCTTACCGGGCTTACCGGGTGCCGGACCGAGCAGTGTCGATTGGTGCGAATCGGCCGCCCCGGGAGCACAGAGCTGAGTTGTGTTTGAGTAAGGTATAAGCCTGCTAGGAGCGGATATCCTGATATGTAGCTCGCAATGACTCGGAGCTTTGAGAATTGTCATTAGCTTCAACACGCTCCGAGGACCGTTCCAGGAAGTTAAGGTGGTCAGGTCACGTTTAGGAGCAGAATGTGCTCCATAGAGAATGTTCTACCGTTGGATGCAGGACACTCGGAGATATTGATTGACTTGGCTATTCCAAGAAGTCAAACATGAAGGTATATTAAAATGAATTTTAGCAATGTTGATACTATACTTATGTTGATAAGTTAAGTTGTCAGTTATCTCAATACGATTCTCAATTGTACAGATTATTCTTCTGTTCTATAAATCTATCTTTCTATCAATTGATGAATCAAAGTTGCAATAGAAATATAACAACCTTGAGTTACCATTCAGATATCGCACCAGGATCAATCGATTTTCTGAAGCTTTCGCTGCACGCTCTGCGCAAATGTGTAAATGTTGACGAATTGTCCCGGTGAGACATTAATAACGTATAGCTACCTGCAGGTACCATCCAACTCTCGAGCACAAATCATGTCGCCCTGCCCTGAGTTTAGTGATGTCAGCCATCAGTTGCACCCTAGTTCTGGTGCAGATCGATCGAATGCATCACCCATAAACAATCTCGTGCGCTCTCGGTGCACAAGTAGGCGAAGCGCTACTCCTGCCGACTGGTGAATTGCTTTGTGTGGGCCACTCGTACATCCAATTATGTTAAGATCCCTATTTACATACGGGTTTTGAATGGTGCACGGCACACAAACATCTCGAAGTAATTTTCCTTCCACGCTTTCAGCTTTATTTTCATCTCCCCCAACGTGGGGTTCATAACCCTGCAGAAATGGGTTATTCGAGGTCACTCGCTTAAAGATGTAGGACATTTGCTGAAATCGTTCCAGACTTTAAAATTTGTTCGGAATTCTGAAGTGGAACCAATGCAGCAATGAAGCTGCTGCTTTTTTCCCGTAGCTTAAGTGTGGTCCAGCTTAGCAAAACCAGGCATTCCAATACCACGGTAGCAGCCGTACAATGTTGGCCCAAAAGAAAGACATCCCGTCCGTTCGCTGCTCTGCTGCTGCTTTGCTTAATAAATATCGTTAATCACAGTCGATATATACATCCTTGCGTACGGGCAAGGATCCTTGCACAGCCGAGTAGCCGTTTGTTGTTCTTTCAAACGACCTTCAGCACGGGGGAAAAGAAAAAGGGTGAGCCTTGTTTAGGAGTGGGGAGCGAACTAACAAAAAATCATCTGCACCATTTAACGACCATGTGGGAGCAGTCCGAACGTTCGCTGCATCCGTGCGCTCGCTCGGTTTCGAGCGGAATATCTTCATATTGCTGTCATAGTGATGCAGCACAGCGTGATCCCTTGCGGCCAGTGAAAACTGTTTTCGCCTGGTTTTTTTTTAGCTTTCTCTACTGCCAGCATTCATTTTCCACGGTCATAGTTTGCAGTTTTCTGCTTCTGTTGTTGTTGTTGTTGTTCCTAGTCACCTATTGTTGTAAATGCGACAGGGGAATAGCACGACACACTCATATTAAGTCGATTCCGTGCAGTGGCCGTGAAAAAGAAGCTTATTATTTCACATCGCTCCATCCGTTCGGTGGCGTTTACTGGCGGTGGCTGTGGCCGTTGCTCTTGAGAGCTTTTGCCAGGAGTATCCGACCGCCATCATTAGCAAAGGGGTGGATTTTTCTTTTTTTTTTTGGAGAACATCACAGAGTTCTTGCCTACTCTCGCACATCGGTGCAAACCGTGCAAATCGATGTGAAAATCAACAAAACAAAACACCACCCACTGCCACTTCCCTGTGCAGGGTTACCACATACCCCCCTCTGTGCTCTCTTTTCTCCCCATCCTCCCCCTACTACGGGTGGCCCGGATGTACTGAGTGGGCAAACATTGTTAAGGTTGAAGTGGCACGGGCAACGGCGAATGGCGAGTATCATCAGCATCATCTGAGTCTGACAATTAACGGGGTAAATTTTATTTACCATCATCCACCTTTTCACGAACCGGAGCAGGCAAGCAAAGCAAAAGTCGACAACGGTGCTGCGGTGCCTTTGCCCCGGTATGCTCCAGGCTAGCGTATTCGAACGTTATGCTTTTATTTTTATTTTAAGCTTCCTTGCGTTTGCCTAGTTCGGGGTGATGGAGCTTTTCCGTGTGATTTTGTGCTTCCTTAGTACGGTTCCGTATGTATCGTATGTGGCAGCTTGTTTTTGTTTGTGCCGAGAAAAGAGAGTTTGCCATTAAAATGTGATTAAAGTATTTTCTACTCCTGCCGTAGAGTTAATTTTGTTCAAAAGGAGTAAAAAGAGTTGTGTGTTGGTACAGAATAAAACGAGTTTCGGATAAATAACTTAAGGTAAAAGTTTAAGTGAAGTTTATGAAAGTTTGAAAAGTAAACTTAGTGTAAAATCTCTTAACGAATTTTAAAGGTGTGATAGATGTATTAAGAAATATTTAAATTCTACACAAGGTTTATATAGCATACTACCTTTTATGTTTATTAAATTTAATCCGATATCAATATATATATTGGAGATATATTTTACGAATATTGAGCTTCTTTGTCAACTATTGTACCAAAGGTTTTTATTTAAAATAAGAAATGGGATGCATCATAAACTACCTACATGAATAAATTCTCTTAACTAAGATGTATAACCAAATCATTTTTCATAAGGTTTATAAAATATTTTAATCATTTAAAAAAAATCATCCGACGTTGAATGAAACACTGGACATTACGTTAACTAGAACAGAGCTGCTTTATTGAAGAGTTTTATTCACAATATAAAATTGGAGAGTTGATAAACTTCCTCGATAAGTAAATCCTTTTAATCAAGACAAATTTTCTAATAATTGAATACTTCTCAAGGTTTGTATAACATTCTAACTTTTATTTTTGTATGCTTTCAATACCAATTAATTAGTATCGATAAATTAATACCATTTTCATATAAGTTATCACTTAATTTGTATGTAAAATATGTAGCAAAGATAAACTTGGTAAACTTTGCACGAACAATTAAAATGCATGTAAATAATGATTAACTTGTTTATTAATCTTTTGTAAATATGTAATTATGTTTGAAGTTAGTTATTCAAAATGGTTTCTTTTGTACGCACTTTTAATTATCGCACAATATATTGTATTAATGACTGCAACTGAAGTACCACTGCGTCAATCTGCCAGGTACAAAAACCCTCGCCCTTGTTGATATTAACGAAACACATTTAATTTCTTTCCGTTTCAATTAAATAATGAAGTGCAGCGTTGGTCCATTGGCTGAAGTGGGCTGGATGCAGCGCAAGACAACCACAAACCGGGGATGGTTTTTTTGCGGGGCATGGGGTTTTCTGTGTGACCTTAATTTGATGCATTTCCCGTATGAAAAGCTTCGATGGAAAAGTCCTTGTGTCAGGCATGCGAGGCAAATAATGGTCAATTTATCTGTGCTACTCTCTGCTCGTTATTCCGATCGGGTGCACTTGAACAAACGTGACCGGCCAGAATCGCAGTGAATGTTGCCGTGCCGTGGATTCGCGTGCACGACCAATGACTTTAGCCCATCGATAGTAGCCCATTGAGCCCCCGTCAGTTGAATAAACAATCCAAAATCAATGGTATGGGTGGAGCAGCTCTTTAGAGTTGATTTTTGTTTTTAAAAAGGCTCTTGATGCGTTTTTTTTTTTCTCTCTCTCTCTCTCTCTCTCTCTCTCTCTCTCTCTCTCTATCTGTCGGTCCTCACAGCGCAGCGAAATGCAGCTCGGTAAAATAAACATAAAAATAAAAACTACGTGGAAATGAATAAATGCAAAACCCCGTTACAATGTTGTGTTGACGGATGGTTTTAAATAAACAACCGTGCATACCGGAAACATAATCGCACTGGTTACTCTGTGCCACTCTTTCTGTTGTTGTTGATTTGTACCCAAAAGTGGGCCGTATTGTGGGGATCGGCACAAGGATTAAAAAGTGGAACACGCTTCCGAAATGGAATCGAAATTCAAATTGGAAAGCGATAGGCCTGAGAATGGGAACAGTAGGGATGAAAAAACTCCATGCAGTCGTGCACAGTGAGAAACAAAATCTGAATCGTCCTTGAACCGGCCACTTCAAAATGCTAGTTGAACTGATATTTGGTGAATGGTAAAGATACAGCATTGAAAAAAAAATAACTAAAAGAAATTGGAAATATTTAAAAAGCGCATAGAATGGTAAGCTAAATGTACATATATCTATCGCTTGATTTTTTCCATCTTTATTCCTTAATTCAGCCTCCATTGCACGAGCCTGAATAGCACATTTAGTTATACCGAGAATTACAAAATTGCAATGGCTGCAAAAAAAGTTTGTTATTTCAAATTTTATTTTAAATTGAAAACGCCATTCAAGTCAACAGGAGTACGGCGCTGAGCGAATGGACGACTGTATGCCACAGTCCCAAAGTCCCATCCCAAACATAAGGAAAAAATGGATGCCAGCATCGTTATCAGGCTGAGGTGAGCGTTCACCCGAACGACTTCATTAAAATACTCACACAACTGTGACGCTGTAAATGGGCAGCATCGACCAAGCAACGCGTAACCGTATCCGGCTTGACCGTAAAATGAAGAGGAATAAAAAAATGAAACAGAAAAAAAATCCCTTAGCTTCTCCACGTTGCTGCTGCTGCTGGAAGAGACAAATTTGTTTATTAGCTAAGTGAGGATGCCTCGCGCGCTCGGTGCCATTTGCGGCGACCCGGACCGGCGTCGGCTAAATAGCACAACGCTTGCGTGTAAATAAATAATTCGCAAAAAATAAAGCCGAAAAAAATCACTACCGAGCGCGGACAACACATCGGATGCGGTGAAGGGAATGGCAGCTGTTTACACCTGGGGCAGTTAAAACGCGGCCAATTATTTGCGGCTCATCTCTGGTGGAAAATTAGGTACGTTAATTACGGAGTGCGCCTGTGCGAGTGGCGAGGATTGGAAAAATTCGATCGAGGGAAGTGTGTTTAAAAGCAAAAACCTACCTACCGGAAGTGTTTGGTAGTGAACGGTGTTAAATATGGAGCTGTGCGTAGGTGCAATTGAAACGTGTATCCAAAAGTGGTGAGATGAGGTGCAGGTTAATTTTCCACTAGCAGGTGATTGATTTATTGGTAAATTTGATTAAACGGTTAAAAGATGCGTTCAATTATCATAAACACTACTAATTGGGAAGTGAAAAATTAGTAATCGAAAGCGATATAACAGTCAACGTAGGTTAAATATTTAAAGTTAGAAATATGGATATAATTCAAGGGATCTTTAATTGAAGCATATTCTGCGAAAATATGGATATTGACAGTTAATAAAAATGATTTCAGTACGTAAATAGTTGCTTACACTTTGATGCTTTTTACAGCAAAATCTCCGACGAATACAATTATACAAATATAAGTGTATTAATACACTAATTGCATACAGGGATTATTTTATTGGCGAAGTTATGCATGGACTAATCAAGCTCAGTTTACTAATTTATAAACAATTCCGGAATGAAATTTGCCATTTTTAAATGTAAATAAATAGTAACGCAGAAAACGTCAAATGTCGACGCACATGCGTTTATACTTGAAAGTTTTAGGATCAACGCTCGTCTTTGCTCGTGTCCGCCATTGCAGGTGAATATATTTGAAAGAAAATCAAAACGAAACGAATGACATGTAACCGTTACATGGTCTTAACCCCTAATTAGAAAGTATTAGCAACTTAACTATCTTAGTTGTTAGAACTTTAATTTAGAGTAATGTGGATTTAATGTAGACAAATAATTTGGACCAATAAATCAACTCAAAGAAATAAACAAGCTTGTAACTTCTAATGAGAAGAACGGATGAATCAGTTAACAGTTGCACTAGATGTATGAAGTTGAGTTACGATTTAATTCTTTTTCTGAAGTATCTTGTAAAAATATACGTCCTAACATGAACAGTTTAAACTATACAAAAGCTACTAGAAAAAAAGCTCACGTACATGGACGCGTTGCATTCATTTGCTGTAGCAAGAAAAGAGGATTTTGTTTGCGTTCTTTTTAGTACTGTGCCTACCAGACGCTAAGCAGAGTATGATAGCTGATAAGCAGCAAACGGGCACTTGTACCTGTTTTGCATGTGCCGAGCGCGTCACATACATTGCATTCGAGCGTTATGCGAAAGTGATTCGTAAAACGGTCTGTCGTTTTTCCGTGCCGTCAAGTCAATCGTCGCCGCTAGTTTGTGCTGCTGTCATCTTTTGTTTTCCTTATGTGTTGTTTTTTTGCTTCGGTCGACATGACTTTGTCTTGGCCTCAATCTTGCCACTGACAGTGGCAAGTGAGCGAACCGGTGCAGGTGACGCAGAACCGTCTGACTGTAGCTGGTGCGAGAAAAGTCCAATTTTCCGGATGATATCATCTAGCAGCATCTTGAGCGAACGGGACCGAGAGAGAGAGAAAGAGAGAGAGAGAGAGAGAAAGAGAGAGAGAGAGAGAGAGAGAGAAAATATGGGAAAGATGGGAAAATATAGAACAGGGTTTGCGGGATGGGTGACGTGATGTGTGCATGGCTTTAAGAGCATTGCCGCAAGGAATAGGAAAACTCTAATGGATAAAAAGAAAGCCAAAACACACACACACACACATCATCCTGCCATGCAGCCTATTTCTTCTACCATTCACTCCACACGAATTGTGTGGAAATGTGAAAGAAATCCTTGAGTGCGAAGCGAGCTGCTCTTTAATGCTTGCAAATGCTTGAATGGTGTGTGTGTGCCCATTTGTGTGCATGTGTATGCTTAGAATCCGTGACATCCCCCTTTTACATGACACCTCCCTCCCTTTACCCTGTTAAAGCCCGTGGTCGACTGCAACCTTGAGAATGTTTGCACTCCGTGTCACACACCGCGAACATTCGGGCACAAAATCGACGCCCACCAACTACTACTGGGTCGGTTGAGCTGGGCTGGGCTGGACCGGCCGTCGGTGGAAGGATTTACTTATGGTCCAGGGCAGCGTTGCCGCCGGCCGTTTGAATAATGCCAGGGCCGTACAGGGCCGTCATCAACCGGTTGTCGCCCGGTTGTGTCTCCTGTCCCGGCCGCTTCCACCACTTTACTTGACTTTTAATGCAAGTGGCCGATGCTGCCAAAGGAGGATAGTGTGTTTCTTCTATTTACATCGTATAAGGTTCGGGCAGAGCGTTTGTTTCCTCATGGCCGGTTGTTCCTATCGGAATGCCAGGCGTAGAGAGCATGCTTTTGACGAGGGTCGCTGTTTCGCGAACAGTTGCTTCCATAGTGGCCACGTTCTGGGCGAACGTGAAGCTCATGAACGTCATCGTCAGGAGTTTGTTACGCTTTCTCCTAATCTACTCCTTGCAGTGCGAGAGTTGTTCTGAGGTCAGAATAATGATTGAAAGTTACGCTAAGACGAAAGGAATGGATTAAAACAAAAGTTCATTAATAAGTTCTGAAGAAGTAGTTGAACAATTCGGCTCGCTAGTGGCAGCCAGTACATTAGAATACCACTTTGTAAGTGTTAGAAATTGGTTGCTTAACAATCTTTCCCCTTTTTCTGTTTGTGACGTTGTGAACTGCAAGCCGGATGAGTTGTGAGCAACTATTTTCTCACGCATCCTTCTCCAGTGTATCACGAGCATCATCTGTATCCGTTCCTTCATTTCATCCGTGCTTCATCCGCAAAACCGTATGCACACCGGTGTCACTTTCTTTGATTTGATTGCATTTGTACGGGACGTGTTTTATTCATGTTTCAGCTTCATTTTTTTCCCCCCCGCGATGTTTCCGAGTGTCCGGAACTTTGAAGCAGTACTTAACGAACACATTCAACGTACGGCTGCCGCCAGCATTCTGCCGTTTCTGCAACCGACTCGTACCGATGCGCATCACGCATAATACTGGCGGGCATTAGTTTATGCCACTGGGAAGGTAACATAAGAGTGTGGTTGTAAAAGTTTTATCACACAAAAACCCCTCCCAAGCGTACGAGTTAGTGGTTCCTCCCGTCGGGGCGGCGGATTCGACAAACTTCCCTAGCCGGTACGGGTTATTCTGGGGTCGGTGAGTTGAAGCTTTTTTTTTTTTCGCTCTCCCACAATCCGAAACCAAATGCTTTCCTGTTCGACTGGCACACTACATCACATGGACGACCCTCCCCTGAACATGTTCCCCTTTTTTAAGCCCCGATGTTACTGGAATGAAGTGGGCAGCTTAGATCGCAACCCGGATGCACTCGCCCAGCGTCAGGCAAAGTTCGTACGTGTGCCACGATGTGCGAGTATTGTAATTAATTAGAAGTATTTAACTTTCTCCGAACGCAGCTGGTTGCGTCTGGTTTACGGGAGAGATGGTTGTGCTAGGTGGTAATTTTTGGGACATGCTGGTTTTTGGTTGGAAAACCACCCCGGCAAGCACTGGCAGTGTGGGATAGAAAAACAAAAGAAAAAGAGAGAAAGCTTATCAGTTCCACATTTCCACACGCCAAGTCAGACACAAATTTACGTTCCATTTTGATGGAATACGCGATGGCTTCATTATTGCATGTACTGCATGCGTGCAGACCAGAGTTGCACTCCGTCAAATGTTGCAGATTCACAATTTATCTCGAAATTTGAAATTCCACCGAATATGTTGCTTCTGAAGCTCTGTGGTAATGTGCAAAGCCACCGGGCGGATTTTCCTTCGCATAC
This sequence comes from Anopheles rivulorum, assembly GCA_018908115.1. Lineage (NCBI taxonomy): Eukaryota > Metazoa > Arthropoda > Insecta > Diptera > Culicidae > Anopheles > Anopheles rivulorum. The sequence goes on from STHB01000004.1 coordinate 19,514,936, forward strand.
GTTCCCGAATTCACGTTTCTTTACCGAGCAGGAAGAGTGAGTTTAGGTGTGTGTGTGTGCGTTTTTATTGGCATTCTTGTAACGAACACTTACACCGAAACGTGTTGGCGAAATAGCACGCGAGACAAACTTTACACTGTTGTTTGCCGTTCCGTACACAGTCGCACACTGATCACCGACGCTAAAGTGCTGACAAGAAACCGAATTAGCACATGTTTAAGGAGAGGAAGGTTGATCGTGAGAGGGAGTGGGGGGAGGGGGGCGTGTGGGAGTTCCATATCCACACTTGGGAGGGTGAATTCATTAGTCGTCAGCCAAAGCATCAGGCTACCAGCTTTACGGAAAGGCTAAAAGGTGCATGGCTACGTGACATGGCGTGATGTGTATCGAACAATCGAATTTCCTTACTGACAGGCTGCTACTAATGAACACTTACCTCCCTCCATCCACCTTCCACCACCTGCGGCTGAAGGGGGCTGTGGACACACACACACACACACGGCAGAGGTGTTTTGTGCTCGTATGGACCAAGCGGAAGTAACCCAATTATTGCTTGATTGTTTTTGATACATTTGCGAAAATCGTTAAGCGTTTGCGTTCGAGTTTGGCACATTGCGTTCGCACGAAACGTTTTACCAGGCGTAACGATGTTCCTCTGGTAAAGTGCGTCGATATGTGTTGCTTCGCAGAATTGTGCAATTGTGTGTTCGGTTTAAAATGTGAAAGCACATGTTCCCGTGAAGACAAACAGTTTCGGGTGATCATGCGGAAAATCAACCCACTTAAGAGTCCCTCGAAATGCTCAATTTTCGTGTTTGCAGACGCTTAATGTAATTATTAAACAAAATAGTTACATTAATTAAGCTCCGTACAGAATCCCCTGCAATACGTATTCGGCCAACCGTCTGTTGCAGCTTTTCGCTGCATCGTTGTCACAATAGGCAGCAAAGCAGCAGCCCGAAGCTCACCGTGCAGTGTGTGTAAACTATGCGCGCTTCGATTTTCTAGCCGAGTCCCGAGTCCCGGGCTTTGCTCTCGCGACCCCGTCACGGTCGGAGAAAGAAAATCCCGGTCCTGGGCGAACGGAACAAGCCATTCCGACCCCGAAAAGGAGGCGGCTGGTGCCTCACGCAACATACACTTGACTGTCGGTGTGCGAGCGGAAGCGTGGTAGCGTTGGGAGCAGGTTTTGGCGTGTGAGTGCGCTCGTGTCGTACACGAAGCGGTAACTCAGCGTGTGGCGAGTGTGGTGAGAACGCGCGCGTTCTATTGCGAGCACAGTGACATACTGAGCAGGTTTACTGAGCTGATTGGTTCTGCTGCTATCTTGAGCGAGAGAGAGAAAGAGAGAGTGATAGCAATGCATTCACGCAGTGTGTGATCTCTGTTTTGATCCATTCGCAAAGGCATTTTTCGAGCAGTTGATACGGTGCGGAGCGAAACGAGTACAGCTGTTCCGTTCTGGGTGAGAGTGAGTGACTGCAGTCGGATAAGAACAGGTGCTCGAATCGAGGTGAGTATCTCATTCTCTCACGGGGTAGCTTACACAGTTGACGGCAGCGTTCGCGACCGTGTGACTTCGTTGCTTTTCGCGCCCACCGTTTTTTTGTTCCCACCCGACCATAGTTTTTCCCACCCGACCGGACCGGAATCGGACGAAGCGTACCCGTGAGTACGCTCAGTCTCGCCGATTGATGCGCCGATCGTGGACGGGTTTTGGCCGTAGCTCCCGTAGCATTCGTATGGTGAATATCGCTGTTGTGCTGTTCAGTTATCAATGGTGAAGCTTTTTGTGCACTGGCACTGCTATCCGTGTTGCCAGATTCACATATCCCTGTGAACGCCGTGTGTTTGTGTGCGTGGTGACACAAAGTTCGGAGCATGTGAGAGATAGGAGGATGCTAGGTAGAGGAAACGTATGGTGAAGGTGAATAAACCAGCCACGACGAGCGCACGTTGTGGGTACAGTGTTTCGCCAAAGGTCACACCAGTGGTTTTGCATTCGTTCGTGCCGAGGTGAAGAATCTGTGCTGTGCGCTAAAACGGCGCCAAATGGCAACATTAAACCCTTTAAATGTGAAGCAAGTGCTCGGTTTCGCTTCGATAAAGGGGGGGAAGTAAAATAGCCGCGCAGGGAGATAATAAGTGCGGGACTCTGAAGGACATGCAGGTTTGATGTGAAAGCAGTAGCAGCAGCAGCAGCAAGAACCAAGGCCATAGGCGAAAAAGGGGTTGCTAATAAAAAGGGTTAAAGAATCGTAGCCGCATTAGGACGACATCGTTCGCGTTTGTTAAGAGAATGTTCACCACCATGGCAAAAGGTGAAGAAAAGTAGTGCTGCTGGATGGAAATTGTTTTACTGGCTGTAGTTCAGTAGGATATTTTCCCCCCGAATTGTTGCGGTGCCGTGCCCCCGAACGGTCCTATGTTTAGTGATTCGGTTTCTTTAATATTTTAAGCGGTTTTTTTTTGTATTGTGTTTCAATAATCAGCATGAAAGAGTTCATTTTGAAAAGCTATTTTTAATGGAGTGCGAGGGCGATTGTTTCTAAATTTTGTTTTGAGTTTGCTTTTTTTTTGTTTTGCAACCGAAAAGCTAATGGTTCTGTGCGAGCTAATTCTAGTTCCAGTGTGTGTGATTTCGCCAGCAAGCTATAAGGTATATTTTTATTTTCCCCTTTTACGACAAGAAAATAAATACAGATGCGTGAGTAAAAATAAAGTGCAACGCGTGCAAAGGGGAAAGGAAAGGAAAGCAAAGAGTGTAGAGAAAAACGGCCGGAAAATGTCAACCGTGTGGCCATCGAGACGGCCGTGTCCTTCAGATGTCCAAGTGGTAGACAACAATCGGAAGAAGGCACTGCCAGCGGTGGTTATACCACACCACAATGCAATGTGAAATGGTGGTGCAAAAGGTGGTGAAAATTCGAAAAAGTGTGTGAGTGCTTGCGCGAAAGGAAGAAAGTGCTAGATTTTGGTCCATGGGTCCGTGAGATCTCGCCATTCCGAGTGTTAACAAAAAAAAACCCATCCCAGTGATCGATTGTTGTCGAACCCGCTGGTTCGACAGGAGTGTGAATATGTGTCCGGTGGTTGTGTGAGTGCGTTAGTCTAAACCCGACCCTCCCCCACGCGAGGTCCGTCTAGAAGGAATGGTAAATTGGCATTTTTTCGTTTGGCGGCGTGCGTGCAGTTAGTTATTTTCGGTGAAGTGTGTAAAGAAATAAACCAAACGGAAACGCACCATCGCAGCGCGGACGGATGGGTCGCTGGCAATAACTGTGTGTCGGTGGTGCTTCCTGCTGCAAACCCATCTGGCCCATCCCGGGAAGTGCGACCAATACTTCCAAACACCAAACCGTTAGTATCCATTTCGGGGTGTCGTCAATGTTTGACCTTTTTTTTGTTTCCGATGATCTTTACACCAAGGCGTACGCACGTCCTTTCGCATAAGAGCATTATCTATGACCATTATCCTGCCAGCATTAATAGCGCCTAACGTTCGGGATGATTGAAAGAGTTTTGCCCACGTGGGGTAGTTGGGGGTACGATTATAATCGGGATCGGGCCCACCACGTTCTAGCAGAGCAGTTCCGCTTTTTTTTTGGTTATTGCTCCGTTCGCTTCCAATTTGCGTTTGCTCTAAAGAATGTTCAGTGGATGTGGGTGTTCAGCTTGGTTTGGGTCACGCACCAAAGGTATATTTCATGCTAAACGACTTCCGCAAGTTAACAGATAATGATGATATTAGGCAGCAATTGTAAGGCGATATATATGTGCCGTTGTACAAAAGTACAAAATGCTTTACAGAGGTAGATTGAAGTTGTTTGTATGATAAACATTTCCAATCCATGTTTCTCCCACAATAAGAGTTGATTTAAATGTATATTGAAACAGATGTGGATCTCCAACCGTCGACCAATTGGAACGAGATGGACCCGAGTGGCCAGCTTCTGGTGCTGTCAGTTTCGGTACGAGCAACGCGACGTACGCAGCTGTCACTGCAAAGCGAGCACGCAGTATTAAAATTAATGATGCATCGTACCGAATAGCGCACCGGGAAAACGACATCGAAACCGATTATCTGGTGTCTCGGATGGCGATGAGAATCCAACAAGTGTTTCGTACGGTTAGCAAAACGGCGTGCGAGCGAACGTACGAACGAACGAATGAAAATGAATTGGTTTTACCAACATTATGTCAGGACACGATGGAACCTGTTGGACACGAGCATAAGCTAAACATTCACAAATGTTTGAGTCAAAAGCTTTGAAAATATTACTAATATATAAGTAAATTATACTTCTTTTTCCTTTATGTTGCACAAATTCGACGTAAAACAAGTTGCAGACTGAAAACCAGATAAAAATAACTCATTGTTGCAACGTTGTATTTTTGGCCGTTATTTCGATCCCTTACAGGAAATTAATACTTTATTACCCATTTCTTCAATACCTTCCGTCCAAAGCCTTTCCCATGAATTTGTGTTAAAAATTTCACCAAAATAGCTTTGCGGTGGACTGCTGAAAGTCTGGCTGGGTTTGCCTTCCAAGAAGTTTTGTTCGGTAAAAGCAATTCCGGTTTCTTGCCTGTTGTTTCGTGAAGTGAATTCCGGACACATTACTTTTGGGTGTAGAGTTAACTACTTGTTTTTATATGGAATTTCGGGTGATAAAGGATATCAGCTTGTCCGCAGTGAAGAATTTAATGTTAAATAGCATATTTGAATATTTCTTAGTATTGGTGGAATTGGAAGAATATTTTTGGATTAGTCTTTATTATCCTCAATTAGCATTTTAGTTCGAAAATTTTATCAAACATTTGTGTGTATTTAAATTTTTAAATTAAGTTCAAATAAAAGTCTATACAATAAAATTAAAATCAATCGGATATTCATTAAGTGGAGATGTTATGATAAAGTTCTTAAATCAACTTTGGTTGAAGGATTAATCGTGTGGATTTATCAACCTAACTCAACCTTGACCCCATTTCTGCAGCATCTCACACATGTACCAGGCTTGAAACCAATCAAACTCACGTTTCCGTGTGTCGTGTAATTCACATTTGATGTGATACAAACATTCAAACCAAATCAAGAAAAGCCATAAATCCCCGTGCTCAGTGCTCAGTGAGCGGTGCGTAATGCCAAAGCAATAATGTTACATGATCGATCGGTCGGTAACGGCAAGAAAAATCGTCATCACGCAGCGAATGCTTCCTTGCGCCGAGCAATCCGAGACAACCACCGTGTGGACGTACCGAAAGCCGCCAAATTAGTTAAAGCACTGCTAATATTGACACAACAATAATGACTTTTCCCGCACTCGACACCAACACGGTGTGGTTAGTTCCTGTTCCAGTGGTTCGTTGCCCACAGCGAAAGCTCCATGCCGAAAGCTCCACGCAAATATTATGTTGATTTGCCGAACCGAACGGCGCTAGGGAAATGGGTTTCAGTGGGGAAAATAATTTCCCATCCCGAGCGGAATGGGTCCATTCCGTTGGACGGACCAAGATTGGCGTGGGCCAGGACCTATAGCACGACGGAGCACGAGCGTAACACAATTTCCACATTTGCGAGTACATTCACGAGTTTTTCGCCCCTGATCTCGTTCTGTGCTCTGCCCCCCCCAAACAGCACGTGTCCGAGCGAGATGAGTGAACAATGTTCTTATCTGTACGGCGTTTTGCGGAAAAGCATTGGAAAAACGGACCGTATCTGCTTGTGCTCGTCCACCCGGAGGGTGATGTTTTGTTGTTCTTGTTTTTTGCTTGTGCTCGCTTGTCTTCTTGCCTGCTCTGTCCTAGTTTGTGTGAGGAATCGTATGTTCTTGGCCTAGCGTCCTATATTCTCGAAACGTTGTACGACCACGGCCCAAACGGCCTAGTTATGCATTCGATCCACCATAAACACCGTAAGCGAAGCGGTGGATGTTGCTGCGAGGATTTGGCAGCCGCCTCAATTGAATTGTGGGTGGAAACAGATTTTTCCATTTATTCAAATTACACCTATTCATGTTTCGGACTGGACTGGGCAAGAGAGGCGAACGTTGGCAGAACTCATGCAGAATAGCGTGGTCGAAGGATAACAGAAAAAAAAACATTGCTTAAGAAGCTTCCAAGAGCAGACGTCCCTTTTGAGCGTTGTACTCGTGTGCGATGGTTTCTCGATCGTCGGCGTAACATATCGTCTAGAAATCGAACTTTTTCAATGTCGGCAGCCTTTCTGCATCTTTCTTTTCGCTTGCAGTTCGTTTGATAAAGATAGCGACCGTCCCGGAGTGGTTGTACGCTGGCAAGTTACGGCGCACCCGATCATTTCCAATTTTCCGGTCTGGTAGTACCGGATAATCCTTGCTGATGGCTTTACGCCACTCGGTACCAAGGTTCACCGAGGCAAGCAAGAATTTCGAACCGATGCCAATGAACGAACAGCAGCGCACTCGGTGCAAGTGTTAAACCGACAGTAAAATATTTGATACATCCTCGACGGCGAAAGTAGTTAACGAGAGAGAGAGAGAGACCCTTCGGCCATGTTTCTTTTTTTCTGGCCAAAAAGGGCGTCATGATGAAAGGTGTTATCCAGGTGTGGTGTTATCTTTGCTGCCTTCTCGTGCAACGCCTTACAGACATCCTGCCAGACGTGAGCCTAGTAGGTGATATCGATGGCCGTTCGGTGTGGTATTACTTGAGAATATGTAATAAAACCCCAAGGTTTTTTGCTTTCTCCTGAGAGATGCCCGGGTGGTATCAATATTTTATCAAGCTCAAGCAAACACTCATTAGACGGTATCTGCGTGTGGATGTGAAGGAGTAAAACTAACAATAATGTAAGAGAGAAAATTGTGCCTTTCGAAATAAATGGCTGCGAAGATGGCTTCCACCGTTGAACCTTCACGAGAGATCTTTACGGTGAACCAAGGAACATATCTTCCTACACTTGGGAGATGCTTGAAAATGGGATCAAAAAGCATAAAAAACAGCAATCGTTAGGCTTCCTTCTGCGAACTGTGAGCACTTGAAAGCCGCATGGTACACGCTTGCCATCTCACGCGAGGCAACATCATGATTAAAACAATTAATAATGGCGAAACCAAGAAAACCAGGGTTCCCGGGCTATTACGGTCGCCTTAGCAATGGCACCCGCTTTCAGCACTCCATTCTGCTGCAACAAGCGCACAAGGAGAACCTTCTGCTCACCAACCGAAGCCATTCGCCGGACGAGCTTTGCTTCCTCACAAAGCAGCATTTAGACCATTAGACGTGGTGCACCTTTGGGATACGCGATGGGATAAGTGCCTTAGATCCCCAGTGCTAATCACTGTTGTCGTCGTAGTTGCTTCTTTGCACCGGGCCATCACAGCTGGTCCCGGGAAAAGGGTTGTCCGTCGGACGCCTCGAAGGTGTTCCGGTGAAGATGTCGACATTGGGTTCGCAATTGCGTTAAAGAAAACCGTAACATTTGGAGCAGTGTGGTTGCTGGTTGGAACAATCGTCCGAACCCGGTGAAGTTGGGCGTCTGTTAAAAGATCTCATTTTCAACCAGCTGACGGTTGAAATGGGCGAACTTTGGTACGCCATCAGTCGCAAAGGATGCTTGGGTGTGTGTGTTTTTTTTTTTGCTGGTCTGTTTGTACGTTTCGTGATGCTGCCAAAATTGAGGCGATAGATGGATGGCTAGATGGAACCATTTGACAGGTTCGTGCTCACGGTGCAGGAAAGAGTGAACGAAGGAAAAAACTAGCAAAAGAAAACGAAACATCGAAACCCCTGAAAACCGGGACGAAACGAGCTCGCAATGGCAAGGAAATGGAAGATGGTGACGAATCTCAAGTGTGACCACCCACGCTACGAGCTGTACAACCCCGGTTTGCTGTACTAATTAGTTTTAATTGCTTTACGACTAATTAGCTATGAGCGATCTGTCGAAGAACGCGTGACGTGCCGTTCCCTGGACACCGTTTTGCGGTTGAGCACTTGCACTTGGATGCTTGATTCACGCCCGATTCGCCCACCCACGACTGTCGGTGTGTCCTGTCCCGAAAGCGACAAGAGGTGTAAATTATAGAGCGCATTGGCAAACACGGCACACAAGACATACACGACAGGGTATGCGATACGTTGTAATGGAATCCGTCGTGGGAATGGGCTATCGTTTTACCGCGTGCGAGAATCTTTCCGGATGTAAATAAATGATCGCTGTGCTGTGATCAGACTACGTACGATGGACGATGGTACCAGCTGGTACCGGAATGGAGACCGGTTGGCTTGCTGCCAACGAGCTCGGTCGGCAGGAATCGATCGGTAGCATCACTTGCAGCTACCCGGAATGTCCCGGTAGGTAGCTCGGGTACGGAGAAGACACAGTCGCAGCTAGGAAGAGCGTGTGCCATCTAATCCTTTTGCTTCCGTGCAGCAGAGTCACACGTCCTGCCGTAAATACCTTCCCAATCCTTGGCCCAATCGGCAGAAAACCAGGTCAGGTCGTTAGAAAACGGATGTTTTTCTATTTAATCTTTCAAGTGTAAGCATAACAAAAAATAAACACACAGCATAAATTCCCTTGTGATACCCTCCCCCACTTCTCCCCCACACGGGGTCTGACCTCGATGCTGCAAAAAAAA
>STHB01000004.1:19551646-19642499 GCA_018908115.1 Anopheles rivulorum
AGTCGAGACAAGTTTCGTCCATTCCTTTTTGTGTCCCTAAATCCTAAAACGCAACCGTTAAGCGTTAGCTTGTTGACAGACGCAAAAACTTTGATGCGGTTAGGAAGAACCAGCCGGAAAGGAACCTTTTCCTCATGGCAAAACTTTGCCCTTCGTAGTAGTAGGTGGGTAGCTTTAGCTCAAAAGCAAGTTGTACCAAACAGTGGACGGCCTTTGTTCGTTAGCAAACGGTGACAAATAGCCCGGTGCTTTGTGCGGCAGCAAATGTAAACAGAAGACAGACAAGCGGAGAGCCAAACAAAACTAGGCAGTTTTCCTTTATCTTGTACGAAAAATTCACCATGTCAACGTGTTTGACGAACGTTTGCGGAAAACCATGGTGCAGCGTTCAACAAACCAACCAGAACATACAAATCTTTACCCCATTTGTTCGTGTTCGTGTCGCTACGTTGCTGGTACTGGTTCCAAAAGTTTTGCTACCAAATCTGGTTCTTTGCGTTGGTAAAACATGCGCATTTGCTTAATTCAAATCCTGTGTCGTTGCTTGACAAAACCTCGGGATCACACAAAGCCTTCACGGGGTACATCTGCCGAGCAAGTGATGTGTACTCTGGTAACATTTTCTGGTTGGAATTTGTGTTTTTCCCACCATCACCAGCCCCAGCCTCAACAGTGCATTTCGGGGGGGGGGGCCAGTGTAACAACACGTGTACACGCGTGATTGTTCAGCCCGATGCGTGTACATCGTGGCGTTGGGAGGGTTTTTTTTTCCTTCTTCATCATCCACCCAGGTTTGGGTAGGCAGCTTGGGGCCCGATATCCGGTCACAGGATTATCGGGACGTTACCATACCATCCAACAACAACACATCACCGGCCGTGTACGAACCGGAACGGAGCCATCATTTCGTCATCGAAAACCCCGGAAGGACATCCGAACGCCCGGACGAGGACGCGTCACGTCACGAGATTACCGGCGAGCTTTACACTTGCTTGCTTCCAGCGTGATCCGCCGGGTTTGAACTAACTTTTTTGTTCCGTTTTTTCCCTCTCCAGCAGAACGGCTTTTGCATCGTTCTGTTCCTTTTCATCTTGCTGTCGTTGCAGACCGGCTGGCCTGAAGAATGCCAGCAGCGTCGGGCTATAGTTGCGAATGAAACATAAAGTGTAGGGTGGATTTTGCTTGTAAAATGCTTGGCTCGTGGTGCTTCGCTCTATTTTTTTGTGTGCCTTCTTTGCACACGCTTGCTCACCCTGCCTGACGAAGGCTATGGCGAGTGAATGGCAGTGTAAATCCCCCAAAAGTAAGTCTAACCGACGCTTTGCAAACAGAAGGGCGACTATCGTTTACGAGAGTCATAATCTTTAAACTCTTCAAAGCCATTATGGCACACACATACACACACACAAAGACGAGTACACGAGCACATCGTAATGATGGCGCAGGATCGATTCAATAGAAAATAGAAGGGAGAAAAATCTTATGTTTGTATGGGAGTTCATCCTTCGCTATGCAGCATTTACGAGCGTATGGAGAATCTTCATCAACTTTGCACGAATAAACGAGCATTAAACTTTGTAAACCAATTGAAAATTGTAAAGTGTTGATAAAGGTTTAATTTTATTAAAGTAAAACTTGAAATTGATTCAATGAATTCTATAACAAAATAAAGCTAACAAGCAATTAGGGTTGCGTATTCGACCTCGTTATTTGCGTCGCTTTTCGCTCCCCGTTCTCAATTAGTCTTGCAGTGTCGAGCCCCTTTTTGTGCCACGATTGAGTTAAAACATTTGTAAAACAAATAGCACACTGTGAGGCTCGTGTGTGCAGAAGTACTGCTGATGGTAAATATGACGATCGTATTGAAAAAACATGTTTCTTCAACGGCGTAACAAAACAAAAAATGAGAAAAAAACAACTCACACATGCTGCGATTGCGATAAACAAAAGTAAAAACAAAACAAAAAACGGCACGACGAATGACTAACCACAATGATATCCGTTGTACCACGTGCTGCATGCGAGCCGTATCGAAATGTGGCGTGAATGAGAAGTCAAAAACACACGAGCAGAAGCATGTACCACTACCAACAATCGCGTCAACTACAGTGAATGAGTAAACGAAAAAGTGTGTGAGAGAGAGAGAGCGCGTGAAAAGACTGAGTGAATATAATAATATAAACAACGCACACGTCAGTGCAGCTTTTGTCGCGCAACGCTATTGCGTGCTTGCGCTCGCTAGTGTCGCGGTGAGTTCCAGCTGATGATCGTACTAAAAAAAAGTTCTAGTGGCGGGCATCACTTGTTTTTTTCTTCTCCTTCTCTCTCTCTCTCTCGCTCTCTCTCTCTCTCTCTCTCTCTCTCTATCCTTCTCTCTCTTTCTTCATAACCACTGCATAACACATATTGCACACTCAGCAAACGACGCTGGACGCACCGTTTGCGCTCAACAGCAGCAATCAGCGTGAAGCACCCTTTTGCAGCGAAACGTGCGCTGAGCAGTGAGTGAGCTGTGCAAATAAACAATAATAGCGGTGGTTGTATATGATAGCCACCACTATTACTACACTGCACGATTTTGTGCCAGAGGTTGTGGTGGTTGAGGTGATGGTGTATTTTTTATTTTATTTGAAAGCTTCTGCTTGTGTGTCGCTGCTTGTTTCGGCTTAGAAGCACACCTGACTGATGCTTGCAATGTGCTATCGGAATGAAGGTGTTTTTTTCTTTCACTCGCCCTCTAGTGCTTCTGTTGCCTTTTGTGTATGACGGAAAGCTAATTTGTGTTACAATGTTGCCAAGCTGATGGGCCGTTCATATCAATCCTTTCGTGCGGAATGATGATTGGACTTTAGCGACAGCAAAAAAACGAAGGTGATGAGCCTTTAGCCGAATCAAACACGCTACACGTATCGTGCCGTATGGCAATGGTCAGCCGGAACGCTCTGTAACTGTGTCCGACGCTTTATCACGGCGCTTAATTAATTGCATCTAATTCGATTGACAAAGATGGATCGACCAGTGCATATTGAACGTGGCAAATAATGGGGGATCGGTTGCTGTTTTTTTTTTTTATTTCTCCCTTTTCATTTTATTGCATTGCCAATGCCGTAGCTTTTGTGAGTGGGTCGTACGCTTGGCTGGTCGCATCGGAGAAGTGCATCTTCCATTCGTTAACGAGTGATGCATTTTAATTAAACTATTCTATGCATTCCTTCGGGGACGTCGAATGTGTCGTCTGCTTGCGAACCGTTGTGCTGTTGCTTCTGTATCGTTGTACATAAATCACTTTAATTCCGGTATCGCTCGAGCGCTCGAGTAGTGTAGAAGCGCTTTCCATGTAAATCAGCTTTATAAGTCACTTTTTATGAGCATGTTTAGATCTAGCACGATTCGTCTGTGTATCATTTCGTAACAAACAATAAAAAAACTCCTTTCTTCTTGGTCGTCATTCAAGCGCATCCCGCGGAAAATACTTATCTCTTTCTACACGCATGAGCAAAACTGTGGAAACGAATTCCCACAAGACGTTTTATTTCGCTTCCCACTTCGTAAAGTTTTCTCGAACGAGCCTTTAAAAATAACATCCAACGATTGTAAAAAGAAGGTTTTGTAAGTAAGCGAAAAGGATGGGAAATATGGTTTTTTGTTCGTTCAGTGCCAACGAACTGAGTGCTGAGTGTACTCCATTTCAATTCAGCAGCTTTCCATCAATCAATCGTACGAGTTGATCAATCGTTCGTTCGAGTCAATCATTGATTTATTCTTGCCATCGTTCGCAGATATGGTGACAGGCGGTAATGGTACGATAACGTCCATACACTCAAATGCGGCTTTTTTCTCTGTAGGCTTAGATCTTAATAGGAGGGTGTTATTAATTTTATTGAAATGTTTTAAAAAAGTATATTATATCATTTATTACATATATTATATTTTGCTTTTTAATAACGTTTTGTATCCTTTTATTCAATAGAGTATCTTTATGCCTTCCTCAGCAACTACATTATTGAATCATTCTCATTTCGTGCGTACCAATCAATTCCACCCTGGTATTGCGATACGGGCGGCAGTGAGCCCCAAAGCCATGCTCTAACTTAATTACGCTCAATCAACGCGTTCCTGTGCGAATTAAAAGTCCCATACCGGTTCACTTTGCCACGCGTTTCTCCACTCGCCAAAAGCAACTGATCTGTATCGAGCAGCAGCTAAATGCTTCCGGAACTCGGACGCAACTCGTACGAAGTTGAATTAAATTCATTCAACAGTGCCGGCATGGCAAGATACTGGCTACCCGCACTGTCCAGCTGTCAATTTACGCTATCAATTTGGAAGACAACTTCCTAACAGGGAACTCCAATTCACCTCAACCAACACGCACCAGACATCCGGGGGCTCCGCATAGATCTTACAGCCATGAATGAGCTGATGAGTGAATTTAGAGGCAACTCACGGCCTGTCACGCAACAAATATCAGTTGCACAGGCGGCTAAAATGTCATCCGGCGATTGATCGCGAGCGATGGAAATGATCGCCAATTAAGCGGGCGCGAATTGACCGATCGCTCACGAGCGGCTGCTAGCGTTAGTGACACACCATTAGCGAAATGTGCGAGTCGTGCGAGATGGACGGCCGGCTCACGCTAAAGCCGGGCCTTTACCGGAAGCCTTGAACTTTGCCGCAGCGCATCGTTAGAGCGCTGGCGCGAACGTGCGACATGCGGTCTGGCGATGTTGGTTCGGGCACGATATATGTATAAAATTTCTTTAACATCTTCATTCCCTAACGATGGGTGATGAAAGGTTAACAATTAACGAGAAAATTGCTTCAAGTGGATTAAGTCACTGCTCATGGCTTGTTTTCTTTCAATGTAATGCTTCCAAAATTGTAACACTCTTTGAAAGTTACCAATGAAAAAAGTAATTAAAAAGAATTTTTGTATTTATTTTCCATATTTTTCAAATCTCAATCTCTTACTCCTCGTAGAGTATCTTGTAGCATTTGTGTATATTTGAAGATAGATAACTTTATGCATTTATTTTCTTAGTGTTTGCAATAAGCTTATATTTATTTTTTAAACATTGAGAGATCTGCTAACATACGAATGCACAGAGTGACCCAATATATATAGAGATAACAGATTTGTGCAGTAGAAATGATGTTACATTGATGATTCACAATTATCGAAATTTAATAGAATTGATAATAATTTATGTAATAATATATTATTAAAAGTAATTTGGAAAGCAGATCACTTACGCCGATGTAACGATGATATACTGTTACATTAAATTTAAATGTTGAACCATCGAACACTCCAAGCCAAATGCATCTTGTCATAACCTTCAGTTGTGATAATTTTTCAGTTATCACGAGCGGCGATTGCGATCTGGCACGAATTGTTGCACACACTCTGGTGCAATTATCATTCCCAATCCCCAATTTCGCTAGAGCGCACGGGCGCAATAGAGATGATAACGATGCATCGCTCCGTTTCATTATCGACGCATTAAAATCGCAACATTTGCATTGCAAATAGTATCCCACCGTTTGCAGATTATCCGTCCGAGTTTACGGCTGTATGTGTGTGTGTGGCAGTGGCAGTGAACACTCGTGAGTGCGCATCGAAACGTTGCTTATGGCTGCATAACGCTTGCTATAAATAATTTCCACCGTATTATCACCATTCCGCAATGTCGTTCTCGGCCGCATTGCATTTACTATTCCGGCGTCAAGTTGAAGGCCACGGATAGGAATGGGCCGGTATGCACGGGACGGGCACGCGATAAAATGTTTTCAGAAAAATAAAAGTGTCATCTCTACTTCCCTTCAACAGTGTTGGACTGTTTTACAACGCGATTAGATTTTGCATGTGTAGCACATAAAGAGAGTGTGTGTGAGAGAGAGAGAGACGGAATCCGCCGGGTCACAATTTGCAATCGCAAATGTGCACAAACTGCATCCGCTGCAGCGCGTACATCAATGCACCGGCTCTCTGGTGAGTTACACGTTTTCTGCATGCTGGATGATGCCGAAACGCTCGAAACGTGCCTCGGGTTGCTGATAATCTGTTACGGTGCGATGCGATCGCGATGCCTTTGTGCATGCGGCGCTGGTCATTCGTGCTCTGAACACTTCATTGAAGCTGCCATCTATTGATGGAATTGTTTTTCATTGAATTGCAACTATTTAGCATAAAAGAAACTGTTTTAAATATTTAGTACTGTTTTGATCTCCGGAATGCTTTTCCATGCTTCCTTTCTATCGCAACAGTAAAAGGTTTTAATTAGGAGGTACCAACACAAAGGACAGGAAATTTTAATCTATAAATGTAAAAGGTTTTGGGAACGTTTATCATGCGCTTCAGTAAGCCAACCGTTTTGTTTTTTTAATTAAATATTTTTAGTTCATAAAACAACGTTGTGGCTCACGCTTACGGACGGTAACATATTGCACTGTCCAATGGATGACATGTGTCGGGGAAAAACGAAACCAAACCAAAAAAACAACAGGTTACACAAAAGCAATCATTTATTTGCCTTGCGGCAGAATCGGTAAGTGCGAGTGTGAAATATTTTACTCACATTGTTACAATTCATTGAACTTTTCTTTTTTGGTGCGCACCTGCACCAAATTTTACGTACGTGAATAGTACAAATTCCCCGTTCTAAGCTGATGTCGGGCGTACACCCACTTGGTGTCACTTGTCATCCCTAAAAACCGTGTGCATTTGGTATGCAATATGTTGTGTTACATCAGGGATGGACAACCCACGAATCGAGTGAAAAAATATTTAGTTTGAAAGTTTTAAAATTTTCCATTCTTCTGTTACGTATTTAATTATTTATAAAAAAATGGTAACATAATTACAGTATGCTTATATTTTTAAATAGTAAATAAATTTAAACGAATAATAAAGTAGCTAGAAGAGCCTTTTTGTTTGAAATCTCAATATTTATCGCAAAAGTAGATGTTGTTCGAAATTTTTTTCGTTACAATCTGGAAAACTAGTCTGAGAATGAAATATACGGCATCCTTTATTTCTTATATTTCTATAATAGACGATTTCATGACTAAGCACAACGAAGAATATTCTCTTAATAATATTGGGTACTTTCAGCTTGTTTGATTCTTATGAGCGGTTACAACTGGATAATTGAATTTGCTTAAAGTAAAATGGAAATTAAATCTTTTTAAGAAATTGTAGATATATTAAACACTTTTATTAATCGTAGTCGATTATGATTAAACTTTTTAAGAAATCAATCTAGCATAGCATTTCAAAAAACGTAATAAAATAATGTTTATCCTAAATAAAAAAAGGCAAACATGCTCAGACATGTATTTACTTTCCTATTTTGTAGTTTATACTGGTCGCCTCGCTTGATTGTGAGTAATAATATGTTCCATTAAAATTTAAATAAATAAAAGCGATTATGCATAGCAGGTTGCACAACCCTGCATTGCGCAACTCACCCGCACAGAACCACATTTATCATTCACATCGGTATCTGCTCCCAGCCATCCCAGCCGGCTGACATCATCGGCATGAGGTTTGGACGGCATGCTGCTGATCAGTTTTGTTGTTTGTCGTAAGGGCGAATTATGCACTGTCGGTTCCATTCACCGCGCGTTTGAAAGTTCACTCTGCGAATAAAAAACTCATGCATCGTGATCGGTTCGGATGCGACTTTAGGTGCTCGTACGTTGATTGGTATCAGCGTGCCAGGTTGCAGTAAGCGTTGGTCGTTGTTGTTGTTGCTGGACTGCAAATTACGTTACAGTTTCATTGCGACACCTTTGCCCAGCCTTTGAACTTTGTGAATGGAATTTCATTTATATGACAGAAGCATTTCTGTTATCTGCCCTGCCACAAACGTATTAGATTAATCAACTAAGGTCGAAGTCATGTTACCATTTTGCGTTGGCATAGAAAAAAAAAGGTAATTTTGTTCCGATGGAATCATCACGATTTTTTTTGGAAACGATGATGAGTTTCTCGCACACCTGCACGCACCATAATTGCGTGATGGGAAAAATTAATCCAATCCCAAAGAGTCGCTAGTTTTTGTACGATCATACGGTATCGTTTCGGTGGAAGCAAAACTAACAACACGGGGTGTCCGATAGAGGGTGATGCAATAAAGCAACACCCATCGCTGTCAATAAGGTGGAAGCTTCCACCATTAAAGCAAATTGCCTGCAGTTATAGGCTCGTAAAAATAAATCCGACCCACCTTCGGGCTGGGCTGCGTCGGAGAGCAAACCAGCAAATGGCGAAAAAACCGAAACATTTAGCAAAAATAAAGCAAAAACGCGAGCTATTCCCAGCCACCAGCTTACCTGTGTTCTCAGGGCACGTCTCGAAGACGCCGTGGTGGGGACACTATAATCGCTTCATTACGGAAGCACCGTTCCGTTTCCTGCCATTTTCCATGACACGTGTTGGTACAGGGGGCGGGGAGGAGGGTTCGCATTTTGTGAGGAGGGCGGCGTTCAATCGGTAACACGGTCGCTGTTCATAACGATCGGAACAATTTTCGCCAGACTGCCCTCCGGGTGCTACACCGCTTGGGTGCTACCACGCCCCCCCCCCCCCATTTCCCCCTTCCAGTGGGTGTCATTTGGCGAACAATAAGTAAGCGCTTTGGAAACGCATATGTACACATACACACTGGAAGACGAGCTACTAAAAGTGAACGAGCGAAGGTGGGAATCTTCGCCGCGGGAAAGCTAACACGCTGATTGACAGTGACCGTCGTGCCGGTGTTTGCACGTTGCACTCGCTTTGACGAGCAGCGAGCACAGCGGGCACCAGTGTTCAAGTGTGGTTTCCGTCTCAGCCTCAGCCACCATCAAACTCCGTAGACGACGATCAAGAAACAAGTATGCATCTACTACAGTAATCAACGATTCGGTGTGGATCGTTTTAGCTTCAGACAGAAACAGAGAGGGAACAAGAGAGCGAGAAAGAGAGAGAGAGAGAGAGAGAGAGAGAGAGAGAGAGAGAGAGAGAGAGAGAGAGAGAGAGAACCAAAAACCAGCTTGAAGTTTGCGTGCGGTGCGAGGCTGTAAGCATGCGAAACCAAGAGAGAGAGAGAGAGAGAGAGAGAACCAAAAACCAGCTTGAAGTTTGCGTGCGGTGCGAGGCTGTAAGCATGCGAAACCAAGCCGACAAATTTATGTCCCATGGAACTGGCCTGGCGAAAGATTTGAAACACGCTGTGGGCGCTTTTTGACACTAAGATTGCGATCTTTATTTGTTGCAACCATGGCCCATGACGGTCAAATGGCTAAACAATTGCACGCAATGGTTCATTTTGGATAGGTCGTGTTTATTTTCACCAACTCATGATGGTTGTTGGGCGGTGGGAGTTAGTTTTGGGGTGGTGTTTACTTTGGATTGTAGCAGTGTAAGCAGCAGTGCATTTAATTGATGCACTGAGAGGCTTACGTGCAGGATTTCGGTCAGGATTTGTAAACATTTCAAACACGTTGTTGACTGTGCTAGTACCGTTTCGCATATGCAAATAAATAAAATTTGGATGTTTATTACCTTAATGCACATGTGACTAGTGCACAACATTGAAATATCTCAGCAGAGAATATATCTTAAGTTTCTAACAGAAGAAGAAATTGACGTACAAATATTTGGTAATGAGATATGGGCGGGATCCCTTTTCTGAACTTCCCATAGAAATGACTCAGTAGTCATTTATGTCATTGTATTGAATTAAATAGAGTTGTTGCTGGGATGGAAAACATTTGGATTATAGTTTTAGATTAAGTGTTGTTTAACCTTCGTTCCATGTAGCACCGTTTCAATTAAGTATTTAAATATTTCAATTTCTCAATTTTCTTGGGTCGTCTCGTTTTATAAGGCGATTAATTCTGTTTAAAAATGTTTCATCCACAATTGGGCAAAAATAATACTCTGAAATCTCCTGATAGCTATGACTTTACTCTCGACAGGTTACGTTAGCCTTAATTCAGGTTAGAGTCAGTCAGTTAGTCGACAAAATACTGTTATGCTTTATTCTTTAGCAGATGTGCCTGCTGTGAAGCTGTCGATGACTACCATTATACTGATTATTTAAAATACAGCGCCAAATATTATCCCTTGAATTTAGAAGAACATAAATATTGCAGAGATTAAATAGCTCTATAGCGTTTATAATTTTTTTTTCCCCAAGTAGCATCTCTTCAGCATCTTTGTCGCAAAATCCTGGAAGATGCTTACGTTTCCCTACCTTTTCAAAACAATTGTATAGGAAATGTTTCAATGCAATATTTCATGAAGTATTTCACAAAGTGTTTGACATTTCTACGATCGCAGCAGCTTTCCGTTGGGTACGGTATAAGCACTATAATGTTGTAAATTAAGTGTTGAGTAGTTCATTTACACGGATGAAGGTCGAAATAACTATAACATAACGATAACATAATGTTTTCAGCAGACAAAACAAAATGGAGCTAAGCTACTAAAAGTTACAAGGCTGCAGTACTTTTACACAACCGTGCAAGTCTTGTTTCGTCCGTGATGATTCTGTTATAGCAACACAGCAATGCCACTGACCCGCAAACGAGACCAGCTGCAGCAAATGAGCACGTCATCATTTGCAGCTACTAAAACTCCACCCTTACGAGATACGTTGCTTTATCCACCCATATACATAAAAAAAAATCTCGTTCCAGCACACGAGCTTGTAGCTGTGCAGTGTACGAAAATAGTTCGCCCAGTATCAAGCATAGTGTCCCGGGTTAGCTCCGCATCGACCGAACCGGGCAGGATGTCGTACAGGTTTGACTTTTTATCGGGTCAAGGACAAATCGACCCGTCGTCGTCGTCGTCGTCGTCACCGTTGAACCCTTCGGAAGGTGCTGGCGTGCTGCAGTCTCTAGCCCAAGGACGCACACGGTGACATTTGGCAGCGTGCTGGCCCGTGGTAGGGTCCGAGGAACGCCCCAGAAATGGTAGCGGAGCAAAGGGTTGTTATTTTTGGCCCAATAACAAACCGGCCCAGAACCATCTGGATCGCTGGGGCGACGCGCAAAGTCACGACCCGCGAAACGGGCCACACCATCATGCAATCCACGTGCCACACGAAAAACTGTCCGAACCGGAGCGGAGTTGACAAAGGGGTTCCAGCACGAAAATCGTGCTAATGGGCAAATGTGGGGATGATATGTTTTTTTTAACTGGTTTGCTCTCGCTCTTGCCGCCAATTTCATATCGCTAAAGGGTGCCTTAGGGGGTGCAGCTGATTGCAACCGGTGACAGCATCGCACGCCATCGTTAACCGGGTGTTCGTGGCGAATGGTAAAAGTTTGCATGTATTTTTGTTTTAGTTTTTTTATTTTCCTTGCTGCAATTAATTACCGATCGATCAACTGAAGCGTGCAACTGCTTCGCTCCCTACTAAATCGCCTTATGGAAGGATGAAACACGCTTAGTTGTGAACTGAAAAGTGAGAAAAATAAAGATCATTAATCAGCGATTGTAGTCGGCGATACGTTAAAAGCTTTCCCCCGTGGGCAACCATTGCATTGACCTGATTTCTAATTAAAATGGCTCTATTTTCATGCCCCCAAGCAGCAGATAGCAGAGGTTACGTCTATAATTCATGCACAAAAGCAACAACAAAAAAATGCGCCTCCAAGCATCGAGATTTGTACCGAATTTGGGTCGAATGCGAAAAGATAATACCATTTCCCATCATGTCACATGGTGGCTCGAAAGCGATTGATCGAATTCTGCTTAATTAAACCTATTTTCTTCACTCCATTACCTCTAATTAGTTTCACAAGGGGGGCATGCAAAGGGGGTAGTAGGAATCCCGGGGAAATCTGTTTCGTTCGGCTGGGAACAACGTCACGTGAAACCCGCTAGAAGAAACAAAAAACCGATTCGGCAAGCAAAAACAGTTCCGTCCGACGGGTGATGCGTGAGTGCAGCATGATACGGCAACACAATCATTATCATCAGTATCAACATCACCATGATCATTGGAATCATTCCACTCATCCTAACCGATTATGATGACCATCAATATCCTCATCATGTGATCCGTTTTGTTTTCCCTGTTTTTTGCGTGCATGTGTGTGTGTGCGATACAAAATGGCAACAAAAAAAAAAACACACACACGAAGGCACAACAGAAATCCATCGAAATCGAAACAGGAACAGGAACGCCCTGAAACGTGGTTCAATTTATCAGCGTGTCGGAAATGGTCCTGGCGTTCACAGCGCAAAAGAAGATCCCATGATAATTTGGGCTCCCTGTCAAGCGCAAGTTGTGAAAGCATTCGTTTTTTTTTCTTCTTTTTCTCCTCTTTGGTCACTGTGTGAACTGCCATAACCTTACCATAAGGGCTTCGGTCCCTTTAGACCATCCCGTTTTGGGAACGCCATCCCGTTGGATATCCTGCGATATGCTGGTCTGGGGTCTGACACGTGAAAGCGGGTTTATATTATCATCGGTTTTTGTATATGTACGTGTGTGTGTGTGTGTATGTTTATGTACTTGTATGTGTGTGTGTGTGTGTTTGGTTTGGAGAATTTATGTATGCATATTGAACGAAAATCGCTTACGCCGCGTTCATGTGCGAAATTGATTGTCGTCGTCGTGTCCTGCTTGCTGGGTTGGGTGAATCCAACGAGGGTTCTCATATTTTATTTACCAACCAGATACCGACCCGGGCTGATCAGGCCGAATTTTTGATTACCTTCCCTTTTTCTTTTTCTTGCCTTTTTTGCTTTCTTTTCCTTTGCAAACGAATGGCTGTCTCAATGTTAAAAAGCTTTCCTTTAAGCGTTTTGGGCAGAGTGTGTGTGTTTTAGTAACGTTTGTTTGTGTACCGTGTTCCCTGTTTGTCAATGTTGCGACTGCTTTGCGGTTTAGCCAATAGCTCATTAAAGTGCAGAAATTACCATATTTCTCTCGGAAGCGCAATTGTTGCTGGCGGAGCAAAGAAAGCAAAGTTTCGCCGAAGCAAGCGGTGATGTTGTTGTCATGTCGTTCGATCGAATTTTAAAGAGAACGGTAACGATGAGATACTTGCGTACAATGTATGAGCGACGGCTACGTTCGATGGCTTCTTTAAAGGTAAATAAAACGTTTCCTTTTTTAGGCATTTTGGAGGAAAACATTTCCTGTGTAGATAAAAAAATCATCCTGTGTTATGGGTGATTTAAAAACAAACTTTTTGTTGATTTATTTTGGAATTCGTAGAAACGACACGCAAATATAGGAGAATTATAGGAGTAAATAAAATTTAATGAAATGATTTAATGTCAAATAAGATTGTGAAAATAAAGCCCTGAACGAGAAACGTTTTTATCATTGTTTGTCCCATAGTGACTATTTGCTGCCTCTTAGCATACAAATTAATGTAGTAAACGACGATTTAATTTGATTAGAATGTTGATTAAGAAGGTTTTTTGATGTTGTGTAATCAAAGTTTGCATTGTTTTATTTTATGTCAAAAACATTGCGTAAAAGTTTAGTTCTTGCTAATGCTATAAATTGGATAATTTTATAGCATTGGATGCTCAAGTCCTAAAGTATAAACCTATAAACGATGTCAAAACGAAAAAGTAGATGAGAGTCTTTTGATTTTATTTCATGAATATATTTATTTTCATAATTTTTTACTTCCGTGAAGGAAACAAAACTTATATGACTTTATAATTTTTTTTGTACTGAAAATTCCATGTTTGTTATTGACAATTTAATACTTGAAGCCTTCAAAACGAATATCAAATTTAAAAGGTCTCAATATTGAAAATTTGAAGACAAAAATAGATAATGATAGAGTAAAATTTGTTTGGGATCATCGAAAATTGATTGCAAACAATAAAAAATTAGTAAACAAATAAATGAGTCAGATGTTTGGCTAAATGTTTTATGAAATTTAATACGATAATTTCTTAATGTATATTCAAATTACATTTCCTTTCTACTTTTTCACCATGTCGTGTTTTTTTTTTCATTCAGTTTTCCTGTTTATAATTCCGTTTAATATACACCGTCAGAAAACATTAATCTTATCACATCGAAACCTCAAAAAAAAAATCTGTTCCATCCTCAAATACGTACGACCGGCAAAATTATGTTTGCACAATTAGAACCGATTTTGTGGTTTGGAGCAACAACAAGGAAAAAAAGTTTTACGATTTATACCCAACCCAAGCTTTGATGATCTAATACATCGAGCGGAATGGAAAGACGCTACCGGAAAAGAAGAGAAAAAAGGCGGGTGGGATGCAATTTTGAAATATGATTTTTACGACTTGCCATGATCAAACAGTCAAAAACCGTTCCGTTTCCGACACTGCGTGCCGGAGATGTGCGTCGAGCTGTCGATACTTTGATGTTATTTTTCATTACACACGCCAACCACCGGAGCACGGATGGTTCAGCGCTATCTGCGTGCGTAATGGTCTGATGCACAGCATCTGTCCCGCCCGTCGAGGACGCTCGGGAAGTCTGGCCGCGGGTTTTGGGTGTTTTCCGTGTAAAAAGTAAAACTGATTCCATCAATGTGATACAGCTACGGTAACAAACTTTTACATTTTCACCCCTTAGCATGTGTGTTTGTGTGTGTGTGGGGGGCATACGAGTAAAATGGGCTAGAATTATGAAGATTAAATTACGGAGCTTACAGGCACGCGCTGCAGAAAACGGGGCTAAAGGAAACAACTTTGCCAACTCCACGCTGGCAATGCGAAGTTGAACGAAAGAAAAAAAAACTTGTGTTATTGATGCCGGTATTTGCTGGAGTGTGTGTGTGTGTGTGTGCCACTTCCCCTTTTTTCTAAGCACTTACATCGAGTTGAATCCCAAAATGGAACAGCAGCAGCAGCAGTTGAACGTGAGCAGATTGTACCATCGGAAAAATGGTGATTTTCATTGAGAAGATGAGCAAAAAAAGCACACATACTCCGTGAGTTTGTGCCTCGTTTTTGTACCCCTTTTTTTCGAGGTAACTTTCACATTTGCAGAAAAGTTTGCAGTAATCCTATTACAAGGCACTCGAGGGCGTTCGATGAGTGACCGTTACGGTACGGACGGAAGGCGTTTTGTAGTAACTCCTTCGGGAAAGTCAGTAACCGTTACAAATCAAATTTTGTGTACGATCTTTCGCCCTTTTTTTGCACCCGGGGGGGGTCACATTGCCCACCCGTTTGGCCCATGGCATTAACCCTCCGTGTCCCACGCGACCTCGCTGGAATGCGTGCGTGATTCGATTCGACTTCACCGTGGCAAACTAAGAGGAATACGAAAAGTAAAATCGATCCACCAGGGAGTCAAAATCAGATCTGTTTCGGCTTAGGAAAGGGTCGAACTGGGCTGAAGCAGTTGAATTTTATTTTAAAAGCATGCTTGTGCGATACACAATCACTGCGCTGGCTGGGATTCGAAAATTTATGGTTAAAGTTATTACAAGAAATAAAGCGAAGCACAATATTTGGCAAAGAATGTTTCTATCTAGAGGATTATATGTTTATGTTATGTTTTAAGCTTTGAGAAGTGTTGCTTTTGAAATAATTCGTTTGTAGTACTATGTCCATTGAACGCATTGTACTGGACACTTTTTTCCTTATAGCCATAGATTGATTTTTAGATAATTTTTTTTAGTCTTAATTGTCTCTGGTAGTTCATTACTTACAATTACTAGACTTTATTGTACATATTCTATTAATAAGTGAATTTAAACTTCATTCTAAAACACGGCATTCGAAGAATGGCTTGAACCCGCAGCAGATCAAAGAATAATTTTTCTGTTCCTGTCGCATGTTCCTGACCTGGAACAACGATTGACAGCTATGTTGCTGAGTAGCCGGGCAAAGAGTATTTTTACAACGATGTGAAAAGTAATTAATTAAATTATCTGCAGAATTTAATTATTAACTTGAATTAGTAGCTTAATTACGACGTACATCAAGGGAAAGTTAATTTTCTGCTTGTCAACTCCCTCAGTGTCCCTACCATTGAATGCACTGGAATGTCATCTGCGTATGAAAGTTGTTACGAAGAGTTCTTAGTGCTTGTTTGCGCCTGTTAGTTATGCAATTATAGTAACCATGACGCATGTTTTGCATCTTGGGTTTATATTACAAACACTACGGCAACCACGGTTAGGGCGTATTACAACTACTAAGAAATTATCACTTGATTAACCGGGTGAATAAAGTTAGTCTTAGTCAACTTTTTAGCTGTGGTATCAGTCCTTTTTCTAAACAATGGCCATGTTATTAATGCTATAAAAATGAGTTTTTAATTCAAAATTTCTTCAAGCACATGAAATACCTAAAACGAAACAAATATCAATTTAATTTTCCCAATCTTTTCTAGGAATAACTTTGCTTAAGGGTAGATATTTCTAGGTAGGGTAGGAATTTCTCAGAACATTTAAGTGGTGGAAAGGCAGCAGAACCTCATCAAAGACCAAAAAAAGAAAACCCAACCAACGATCCTCTAGGGTAACAACAACAAACACACGATCGGAAACAGATTGAAAAAATAGGAACCAACAAGAATAAAAAAGTTAAGGGTCTGAAAAACGCACTTTTTAATGGTTTCCATTCGCTTCATTTTTGTGTATAACGTTCGAAACGAAAAATGAATTCCCCGGTCGAGCCCGGGGTCTCGCCTAAAAAAAAAGGTGTCGGTCGAAAGTAATGAAAACAGAAATAACGCTTTACTTTTATGGCCTTATTGAGCTTCCGCAGTACCGGGTATACGCTTATTCGCCACTGTATTACTTTCGATGTTGGCGCTGGGAGTCTTTTCAATGCCAAAAAAAAAAAATCTGACAAATAAAATTCATACCCAACGGATGCGTATTCATCCATCCCTATACTCGTGTGTATGAGGCAAACGTTTGGAAAAATTCTTGTTCCCGTGCCGTTTGGGCCCCGAAAAACCCTTCGGAAGTTTGGTTAGCAACAAACAAAAAATAAATAAAAATTGAGCGATTCAAATCAGCAGATCCGGTTGATAGGCCGATTTGGAATGGAAATAATTTTTCCCTCTGTTACTACTGGCTTTTCCTGACAGAACTGGAGTCTGTGCGGTGTCTGCCTTATTTACTTTTGCATTGTTTTCGTTTCCCGCGAGACGCGTAAGCCCGCGTCTACATTTTGGGCAGCAAAAGAGAAAACGAAAAAAAGGACGCGGATCAAGCACTGTTCCGAGTAAAAGTGATCCGATGCAATCGGAAAGTTGCGCTCCCCAAAAGTAAAGGGATTAGAAAGTGATCAAACTTTGTAATAAGGTTCGGGCTAACGATTGGCAATGGTGCGGGGAGAAATAAACAAAGAAAGTTCAGCCAATGCGTTGGCTTTATCTGTTCGATTTTTGCAATTCCAGCTCAATCAGCAAAGTATAGATTGAGAGATTTTTGTTTGTTTTTATTTACTTTTGTTTTGTGGCGCATAGGTAAACACACAGTCGCAATCAATTTTATTTGCCTCATCGAAAGTGTATTGATTCAAGTCCTCGATCAAGAGCGCAAAAGTTGATGCTATTTGTTGTACCATATTCTTACTGCGCGTATTATCAACGCGCCAACAAAGCGCATTAAGAATATCCTTCGCTCAATCAGTCCCGACAGTCCGTCACGTTTGGCCGGCGTGCCGGGGCTTTTGACTGATAGTTCGCAATCGTGTTAGCTGTCAAATTTAATTTACACTCACCCCCAAAACCACCCCCTTAACTGTCACTTTTGCACCATAATTATCGCACGATGCGTTCCGTCCGATCGAGCCGAACCCGGCAAAGGAACGGTGATCGTACATCGGGCGAGCTAATTTGATTGTCACGTCGCGTTTTAATGCAGTAATTAGGCTGATTCATGCTCACTCTGTCTCTGCCGGTTTGGGCGCATGCCGGCCGTTTTTGTTCACCCAATGGTGGTAGTAATCACGGCACTGTTGCGACGATTATGGTCGCATTATGTTTATCGGTTCGGTTCGGTTCGGCCTGCCATGGGATTATACGTCACATTGTTCCGGCCACCGGTGAAATCTTAATATCTCGCCCGTCGGGTTGAATGCGCGGATTTGGCGGGCGCGTGAGCACGATTCGAAATAGATGAAAGGAAATGTGGGTGTGTGGGTGGGTTTAAGACAGCTTTGACGTTAATTATTAAATTGGGAAGAAATGTGCCTACATCCGAAGCAATTGTAAGCGTCACCGAGGGCGTATGATGGTATTAAACAATTACCAAGATGTTATGGGGAACGTCAATTAAGATGCGCTGTTTGATACGGGAGCACCAGCAATGAGAAAAGTTTGGGAAGGAAAAGTTGGATAAATAATTCTATTTTACGAGTAATTACTCCATAAAAGCATAATGAGTTTTTGAACTTGCTTTATCACTTTCCATTGATCTAAAATTGCTTCATGCAACATAATCATAAGGTTGCTAAAGACCTTCTATATGTTTTATATTTGTCACTAAGGGTAGAAAATTGCATCCAAAATCGTTCCTTGTTTAAGTTTTTTGTTCTTACATTTATAAAATATTTTTGATTATTATTTTATGATTTCAAAACTCTGACTGACTACCGTTCAAAAACTCTCAAGGTTTCGAAGCAATGTTTTTGTAGCTGAGTTTACTAATATAAATATTTTAATTATCTCCTTATTTGTCATAATGCTGATAAACTTTCATTTAAAATAAATTTATTGGTTGTAAGAATTATCTTTATTAAAAGTTGATCCAGTTAAAATTGAGATATTCCTTCAAGCTTCAGTTTATAAATTGTATTCATAAAATATCCTATTGAGTGTATCTCAATAAGCCTCATTCTGTGTTTATAGTAATTCATCAAAAGATTTCCCTCCTTAAACATTGATAGAACCCATCGAAAATCATCAAATAAATAAATTTCAAAAATCAGTCGCGTCTTCAACATAAGGCGATAGACAGGTGACAATAAATCTACCGAAAACAAAACAAAACAAAAAAACAAGAAATTGAAATAAGGCAAAATGCTCCGAAATAGGTCATTCGTGTAATAAAGGTTAAATAAAAAATGAAACGAGCTAACGAAGCAGCTAACGAAATGTACCGATCCATCCACCCAGCAGGTGGGGTCCCAGTTTCGGGTCGGCCAGTTTGGAAATAAAACAAATGGCCAACCGGGTCCGGTACGGTGTCGGCAAACAAAAAAAACAATGACGGAATTTCCTATTCAACCGTCCAATGCGCCCGGTACATACCGGTGTTACACGGTGCCAGCACTCCCAAACACTATGCGCCATTCGTGCAATCGTGTGATGGAATTTCCTTTCCCTTTCCTTCCCTTCTAATCCTTCCTTTTCCTTCCCTACCGGTAGCATCATGCAGTATTGGCATTACATACTGCTTACTGCCTTGCCTGCTTGCCTTTGAAAAACTTCGAAAGTCACGCGCATCCATCTCGGCAAAAGCTGAAAATTGGACATTTATCTCCGTTCGTGTGATTTTGCACGCGAAATGAAGATAAAACGGGGCGACATATTTCTTACCCAGCACCGGTTCAGAGTTTGGTGGGTGAAAGAGGTAGGGGGAAGGGGTGTTGGATGATTGCGAAAGGCGTGCTCGGGTGGCGTTCGAAACGGCATCATTCGGCGAGACATTTCGGAAGCCTTTTGTTATTTATAACACTTTTTTTTCGTCCTTCTCTTCCGTCCAGTTCTCTTTGCCGTCATTTTACACACAGAATAGTGTGGTTGGGCTCGCCTTTGCTCGGTGAGTTGTTTTATGATACGCGTTTTTACTTTTCTTTTTGTGTTTTGGTCTCCTTTTCTCCGTTTTTGGCTCATTTGCCTCACTCGCTTGTCTCATCGGATCAGGCGCAGTGTGTGTTGATGGCGTTGAACCGCCAGAGAATGACGGCCTGAACTGTGTCACGTCGTGTCGGGATGGAGTAGCCAACCTTCTTACCCAGAAGAGATCATGGACGATAAATTGTTTCATTTGGCCGCTTTAACGTACCGGGCCACCATCAGCGATCCCCGGTAGCGTGATTTACCAAATAAATTTTAGCATTATGGCACGCTTTCATTCTCCACCACTCGAAGGTCACCACCGGGATATGCACACGCAAGGATGGAAGAACCGCCCAGTCCCAGGGCGGTTCGGTTCATATCGGTGGGACGATAATTTGTTTACACTCAATTCATCACCTATCTATCAAGATTGATGTCGACGATACGGTACGTGCATACAAAGTAAACAGACAGTACTCGAGAGTGCTGATGGCGTACCTTCTGGGCGGACGGTGTGCAATTTGATCCAATTATTTATGTTTTAAATAAATTTCCTCAATATTTCCCCGACCCATAATGCTCATTTTTCATGTATCGTTTCTTCGTTTTTCTCCACAGTGTCTTGGATAAACGGCTAGATTCGTCTGGCCCATCGACACCATCATCCAGGAGGTAAGTTTTGTATACCTGTCTCTCTCTCCTTCTCTCTCTCCCTCTCTCTCTCTTTCTCTCTTCCAATCCCCTCTCCAATGCCTGCTTGTGTCAAACTCCATTCCGCCAGAACTCCTCAGCAACTGTTCGACTGTTCGCCCGGGCCTGACAGTGACAAATGGTACTCGGCGCGCCATCTTTGCCCACGGTGTGGTCCACTGTGTTTGGGAGGATGCTCATTCTCGCCTGAAGTGGACACTCGGCTACACGCAGCAGGATGTAATAAGCGTCACCGGTCGGTGCGTCGGCCCGGCGTTTGCCAGCCGGAAATTTGATACATCCTTCAGCAGAACGCACCCCATCCACCCAGCCGCACATTGGTGGCGGGATCTTTGCATTGTTGTACGACATCACGCGCCATCTTGGGTGTTCGCACGAAAAGAACAAAGCCCGAGAACATGCGAAAGCCGTACCCGTGGGGCAATGGCCGTCATATGTTGATAATATTCTGTTTGCTTCTACGCTACGCTACGGCATCCCCGTGGCTGTCTTCTTTCATTCGAGCGAGAGAAATTGGAAAAAGCTTCTACCCGAACCCGGCCCGCTCATGAGTCTCCCATCGGGCCGGTTTCGTTTGCTTATGGGCCGAACGCTCATCATCTGCAGCAGCAGGAGCAGTAGTGACATCGTACCCGGGAGCTTACGTGACACAATCCCATATCGGAACACTTGGGGGACACTTCTCGCCGACCCTTGTGGCGCTGTCTGCGCTTGTCCGCTTGTATTGAGCGTGTACGATAAGGTTGTCCGTGGCCGTGGGTTTGAATAGGATGCTGAATAAATGTCTCGAGAGGCATATTGCAGCTAACGGACGTAAAGCAGATTAGACCTTGTTCTAGAACCTTACCCAAGAAGCCCAAGAAGCCGATCCATGCGAGCAGCGTCTTTTGTGCTGTTGGTAGCAAGGTTTGCTTTTCTTTTCTCGTTCGCCTTGCTGCTGCTTTGTCTTACCTGTCGGAGGACAGGTCTGGTCAGCACCGACCGGCAGAAAAGGTGACACCGGTACCATTCCCGGCGTGGTACAACTTTTTTTTTTTTTATTCTTCCATGAAGCAAATGAAAAATAACTAAGCTCATCGTGGAAGTTCCGGACCGGCGCCAGCACAAATTGACTCGAAGTGTTCCAATGTTTGCACAGTTACGGGTGAGGAAACATTTTAACAAGAAGCTCGTGTGCTGTTGGTGTTCCGTGGCTACTAGAATGGCGTTGGTCGGTATGCCGTGGCCACGGTACAAGTACACGTGACACTCGAGCGTTCAGGGTGAAGGTGCGTGCACATGAGAAATTCGCAGTAATCACATCAAATGTTTGGCGGCATTGGAAAGACGACGATACGGCGGGAAGAAAATGTTAAGCATTTATTTATTGCATATATGTTTAACAATGCTTATTGTGCTGTTAAAGTATGTGTGTAAGAAGTTATTAGAAAATGATAAATACTTGTTTTAAAATATCTTTTATATATTTTCTAATGAGCATTTTGAACGTTTTTATCATTACTGGATTCCTTTCAAGTTGAAGTAGGAAATTTAGTTGTAGACATGAAATTTGTTGATCTCTCGAAAGTTGTTTTAATGTCTAATTTATTTTGATAATTGAGGAAGTCGATTTCAATTTTAAAATGATCCAGAAAGGAAAACAGTGGACTTCAACTTTAAATAGTCAGCTTCAAATTGAAAATGATTCAAAAATGGGTTCAACTTTCTCACTTTAACTAGATGGTCCTGTATTTAGATCAACATAATAGATCGAATCTTTAAAGAACCACCTTCTTCAAAATTTGCTGAATTTTGGACTTGAATCTGTGTTAAACATGCTCTTAGGTGCTACCATCAATAATTATTTGTAAAGACCTTTTTAATCAGACACCTGATTGAAATACTGTCTAGTTTAAAGAAGAATTCTTCTTAATGATTTGCAATTCAAATGTGTCTACGCCTCAATGCTCGTTTCGTGTTAGATTTTACACTCATTTATTAAATCCTTCCGTCGTTCCATCGTTCGCTTTCTATGCATTTCCCATAAAAAAAAACCCAACTTTATTCCATTCGCGGTACAAGCTCCTTTTTTCAGCGAATTCGTTTTCGGTTTATAAACAACTTCATGGGTGGAAGAAAAAAAAAGGAAATGCGAAGAAAACCGTACCACTGAAATGTTCGAGTTATCCGAACATCCAGCACAAGCGCTGGTGGTAATTAGATGTTCCGGAAAGGCTCCAAACGGTTGCCAAACAGTAGCACACCGAGCGCACGGAAATGTAATGTAAGGTACGCTACACAACACGGTTACGGTTTAACTACCCGTGGTAATGTGTGGTTTTAAAGTGTAATTTTAAAGCATTATTTCACACGCATTGAGCACGCAGCCTTAATCCTTGCCCTGCGCTGCGGGCGCCTTTTGGTGAACGCGCGGCACACGACCAGCTGGAAAAAAGCTTCAAGTTGATTACAAATGCGATTGAGCGTTTTAAGCGCAATGAGCGTGTTTTGTAATGATTTACTCGCTGTACAAAAGCCTTTTAACCGTTGCCATTGGTGGCAGCGCTACGCTTGAATCGTGCCAGACGAAAGTGCGGCTGTAATGAGTTTCATTAATTTCAACGACTGGCAATGGGAGTTTGCAATTAGACTTATGTGTTTTTTTTTTCTAGATTGATTTCGAGGGTTTTCATGGAAATATCATTAGCCTTTTTGACTTTTATTGCAACGCTCGAGATGTTTTGTGAAAATGTGTTTGCTCCATAAAGAGCCTTAACTGATTAATTGAATTAAAATCCTTTGTTTGAAATTAGCATTAGTTATTCGAAGTATTTCATGAAATATTTCACAGGCGATAATGAGACAGAATTATTGCGATATCTAGTCCGATTAACGCATTCATATACTTATAAAAATGCTATCACATATAATTAATTTAAGATTTTATACATGCTATTTGTTCGTAAGTACGGAATGTTTCTGCATCAAAAATGATGCTCACTTTTCCCATTGAGTTTTCGTTTTTAAGCGACGAAAAAGGTGTTTACTTTAATTAATGGACAAATCGAAATGTTCATACCCTATCGAAAATCTGGGAAACAATTGATTTATTTTTGGTTCCCGTTGCAAAGAATTCATATTTGTGAGACATAACTGAATGCAGAAATAGAAGAGAAAAAAAAACGATTCTCCACCAACCACCCTTTTGCTTTTGGAATGGATTTGAGAACGGTTCATAAATAACTGATAGCAGAAGCAGCAGCAGCAGCGACAGCAAAAGGTTTCCTAGCCTGTCCCATTAAAAGGAAATGACTAATGGATGAACTTATTCGAGTTCCCGGCTCAATGGAGTATCGAAAGAGTAGTGAAGAAAAGAATAAAAAAACTTTTAAGCGAGAGAACCAACAAAAAAACCCTCACACAACTTGCAGGAAGATATCGTCCAGAAGGCCCTGTCCAGGGTATTCATCTTTCATATACGAAAAGATCAATAGAAGCATAGCCGGCCACAGAATGGGGAAAACTAGCACTAAGAACACCGGGAAGGAAAAACGAATATTACACCGGTGCCTTTTGCCTGGTCGCCTTATCTGTACACTCGTCCATGGCTGTACTTTCGCTCGCCCGAACGATCCCCAACGGTCCACGGTCCCGGATCGGAATGATCGAATTAAGTAATTTACCCTAATGCAATGGGCTACCCTTTGGCGAACCACCGTGCTGTGGTGCTGTATGCTGTGAGCGAAAGCAACGAGTACCACTAAACTTTACGGACGGCGACTGAAGACTGAAGAGTAAAATGGACAACACCACAATAGACCACCGGGCAGCCTGAGAGAGGGTTCGCTGCCCAAAGGATGGCTGAGGATGGAAGTAGTAAGGCTTCTTGCTTACTCCTAGATCGAACTGATTGGTGTTCAGCTTTCTACACTGGCAATACAGACAGGAAGTTGCTTATTGATAAAGAAGGTGGATATAAAAATTATATCTTAGTCCTCAGGCTACCGAGAGCAACAAGATAATAATTGAACGTAAGGATTTAGCTTACGTTTAGTTAAAGTTTAATAAAACTCTCACCCTCACCAGGCTCATTTCAAGCCCGATATCATGACAATAGGTTTAATTACACTCAACACAACGGTGGACAACATAAATCCGCACAGTACATCGGTACTGGGTGGGAAAGTTTAACGTTCGACTTAATTTATTCGATCCCACTCCCCGGTTTTTGTTTTTTGAGGCCCATGGACAACAGCAGAATGTTGCACGTGTTAGTTTTCCTGGTGCAGCTAAGCCGCTGATTCAACTGCAACTTCAGCCGGTCGGGACGTTTGCACTGCAGTTCGCACCGAAAAAGTTTCTAATCAGTCCCTGTCAGCTGCTCACGAGGGCCGGGATTCCGTTGGCCACAACCATCACCCAAAGGAAGCCACTTACTTACGAGTGGGCTAAAGTCATAAATTAATTCCCTATTTCATCGCTCGCCCGCACACTTCGGTAGCGATTGCCGCATGCAGCAACGTCTTTGGATGTGTTTTTGTTTTGTTGTCTGCACCCTTGCATAGTCTCCAAGTAACCGCAACCATCCGTACAAAAGCGAAGAGCTCACAGTTTCGTTCTTCATTCAACCGCTGGCTCTAGTCCGGCACACGAACATTCTATAGTTAAAGTTCTGCTGCTTTTCATTCACCACGTAATGGCGTGAGAAAACTGAACGACACGAGAGGAGAGATATATGAGAAGAAATGAAGATGAAAATAAGGTGCCATTTTTAGTTCACCAGTAGAAAAAAAAAGCTCATCACTTTAAAGATGGAACCACTTCTGGAACATGGCGAATAGCGTCTCCTTTACCAAGCCAAACGTAAACGTCTGCACCCGTTTGTGAAATATTAAACCATGGTTACTAACATTGCATCCACCGTGTCCTAAGTTTATTTAATTTTTGTGCGGTTTCGCTTGAGCTTTGATTTGTTTTATGGGTGCACCGTAGAGGGAGAAATTAAGCTCGTAACTGTCGCATCACTCCTTTTCACAGCCACAATCTGTGTGTGCCTTTTTATACGCTTGCCCGGACAACATAAACTACAATCCTTTCGACCGCTTCAGCACGATCGCTTCAGCAAAACATTCAAAAAAGACTGAGCGAAGTCGGGTTTCCCGACTTTTCCATTCCATTCCACACGGTACTGCACGAGGTGCACTTTCTCTACGCCCTACATTCGTCGCAATACCGATTGTTGGCCGACAATGGTTTGGTGGAAAAAATGTGAGTGAAAATCTAAAATTCCATTATGAATAATGGGGACGATGTAATTATTTTACCGGATCGTGTTGGAGAAAATTTGCTGCAATGGTTTGCGCTGGGATGGTTGACGGGTTTGGCGCGCCAACCGAGCACGGATTGGCACAACGATGCGCCCGCGTAGAGTGGAAAGTTAAATTAATAAGCTTTAGCTTGTACACCGGACAAAAGCCATCCTGCCCGTCCATCGTTGGCTGGTGATTGTCTCTGCATAAAGTATTGCTACCGAACGTGCGAATGGTGTGTGCTTTAAGGTTTACGACCCTTTAATGGTATATGAAAAGGATTTTTCTTTATTTAGGTGGGAAAAAATATTAAACAAGTTTTAATTATATTTAAATATAATATTACATTATAACGAGTAGTTATAAAGTGTCTATAAAATAAATGTATATCAAGTTTAACTGTCTGCTATAATGACATAAAAACCCAAAATCGAGAAAACAATATACATTTCAAAAACAAAATGGCAACATTAAGCGGTTCCCATACATTGATACCCACATACAGCGATTGCAGTTGAAATGTGTCAATTACTGTTTATTGTTACATCGTGCACTTTTAATAGATTTTTGTTCAATTGTTTTTCATCGTTTTCACCAAACAATTTCACGAACGATTTTCCACATTTCCACACAATTGAGCAATTTACAAAAACGGTGCGTGGGTTGTCCACCGAATGGACGTTCGCGCGAAATTTTCCACAACTGTTTCCGTGCACGAACGTGCGAGTGTCGTTTGGTTCCTGGTAAAAAAGCCTCCCGAAAATGAAGCCATTTAGTGTGTGCTACACGTACCGCACGTGTCAGGCCCTGATTGGAAGACTATTGTTAGAAGATGGGTTGTTTTTTGTTTTTTGTTGTGAGCGAGCTTACATCTAATTTGCATCGAGGATAGACTTTGTGGTAGGATGCGCGAAAAGAATGATCATCGTGAAGGTCATGAATAAACAAATTGTATGAATATTAGAGCTCGATTGGAAAAGTTCACTTTATTTGCGGCGTGCCGGTGCTTGATAAACACATTTGTCTAAGTCAGGAGAAAGTGAATTTAAAGGCAGGCATATATGAAGAGTTGTGCAAGTTGAAGCAACGGATTTTTCTTTAAAATTTTTCAAGAAACTTTAGAGAAGAATTGAATAGATTGGAAAGATATCTACAAGACGATCATATTAGATAGTAACACAATTAAATATATGCAAGAACAATGTCTAAAGTAATTTCTCAAATTTCGCAATGAAGCTGATCAGTTTTCGAACAGGACTATGGACAGGAACTAGAAGCTAGAAGAATTCCAAGGAAAGAAACATTAAAAATTAGCTCTCAGAAGCCCCGACTCAAAGCCTCCTGTAAATTTGCATCATTCAAGTCTTCCTGGAATTTCGATTCAACTACGTATTTTGCGTGGATACTATGGTTTGAATGTAAGGAACAATTCAATTGGAGAAACGCCAAAGATATCAACAAGAATACAGGAACTGACATTCAAAACATGGACAAGCGGGATTGACTTTTCTTGGACTTGGATGTCAATGGACATATTGAGACATGGACTCTTTGGCCAATTAGAAAATATTTCTGACTTGGCATACAGAACACAATTTCGCTCAAATCCTTTTTAGAGCGCAATTTCAGTTACACGAGTTAACTGGATTTTACTCGGAACTAGATAATAACTTTGAGTTTGAATATCGGTAGGCTCTCGCTTATTTTAGGCCTATATTTAGGCAGTTTTCACCGAAAAATCCTACTAAATATTGGATTTCGATATGGACAGTTTAGAATGACTTTCCAATTTGGATTGTCCGGTGTCATTGTAATGACATGAGAATGTTCCTATATGCACAAATCAATTCTCCTTTATAGCTATTCAAAACCCAAAAATCTTAAAAGAAAAAAAAGAATAATCTTACAAAAATTTAACACTCATTTAAACAAACATGCAATTAATCCGTAAACATTCTTACATTCTGAATAAAAAAACCACAAAAAGTCAAGTGGGCTCACTCAACAAATCCAACCACCGCAGCAAGCGTTGTGCATTGTAATAAATTCGAACAATATAAACCCAGTACAAGGTTTCACCTGTCGTCGGCGTCAAATAAACCCGCCCTACAGCTGTACCAAGCAGCACGAAGCACCAAGCACCGACAAAACGAGCGTTTCGGAAGCACCGAACCTGAAACATCTGTCGCTTGTCAGCCGTGCGCCAGAATTAATGGATCAAAAACAATCGCACACTGAAGCGAACGGATGGCTTGGATGGTTATGAAAGTGGGATGATTGTTAATGCTCGTTTATTTTGTTATACCTCTGCCTGTGTTGGTTAGTTGGTTGAGTTAAGTTTTGAAGAAAATTAGTACGCCGTACAGCTGCACAACAAAGGGCGCAACAAAAACAAGAAAGAAAGAGAAAAAAAAACACCCACCCGGCAAGATAAAAAAGCCGGCTGTCGGGCAATCAGTTCGCATTGCGCCAGCCGCGGCCGTGGTTTTGGTTTCGTGTTTTTGATACATAGTGGCGACCGCATTCTGTGCGAACCGTTTTGCTGTTATGATGTTGCGCTGCTCGGTGGGGTTGTGCCGCGCTGTACGTTGACAGACCGACGGCCGAAGGGTAGATGACGATATTTGTCCGCCGTGCACGTTTCTCGCACAAAAATAGATGTCCCGCAGTGGCCAAAAATAAAAAGACGCTTCGTGACGCAAAGGCAGGGCAGGGTGTGGGGGAGCTGATGGGAGGTGGGAAGCAGTTGTACGTTATGCTCCACCTTCCCCTTTGCGTCTCCGGTCCGGTGTGAATGTTAAACATGCGACAAATTTATCACCTTCGCGCATAGCATCAATCCTGCCCACCGTGCACAAGTGCACAAAACCTTACCCTTCGGTGTTACGGTGGCCTACCGTGCGATTGGTCGCACCACCGATCGAGCAGAGCAATGCGAAGGATGTTGGTGCGAAGGAAGGGCTGAATGATGAAACGGGTGGCCCACTCGCGACCATCACACTGGTGGATTATCATCATAAGTGGATATATTTCAACAGTAATTATCCTGCTGCATTGCTTACCATGCCCATGTCTTGGGTCGGTTGTTTACCCAAACATTGGTCACAACGTCCGCTGATGCGTCGAAAATCCAACTAGCTCTGGCTTCATTTTCCATCTTGAATTTTCCAGTGGACGACTCGCCGTTCTGGTAGGCGCGTGGAAAGTGTGCTGGTTCGTGTGTTGTTTTCTTTTCATTTGAACCGACTGAAGTGACTATCGTGCATGATAAATGGGTGACTTCTGGTCACCGACCAACCGACGGCAGAATGTTGCGCCACGCGTTGGTGTGATGCTGTGCGAGCAAAGCTATATCTGGCCAGGGGTCGTTCGAAAAAATGGCACACCTCTGGGCACGTGTTAATTATGATGGAAAGAATGCAAACTAATCCGCTGGTGGTGAAAAATAATACAATTTCGATAATCACTTAACCATGCTGTTGAAATGGCTTTGCTTCATCGAAACTGCGAATGATCAATGTTGAAACCTGGTTTGACTTAAACATTTAATTCAAACGTACAGTAATACAATTTACAATGGAATTATTTACTTCAAACTGATTTTAGTATGTCCTTCTAAAGGACATTTTTTGCTCCTTGGATCCTTATGTCAACTTTTTGACAACTCGCCATAGTGTGCTATAATATGTTCGATCTGTCACCGCGCGCCATAATTAAAACAACTTATCATAACAAAGGCGCGTTGTGATTCTCAACAACAACAAACTAAAAAATGTCATCTTTAAAGCTTTCTTGTACCATTAACACATTTCTCTTTCTTGCTAGCGTTACAATACGCAGTTGCAGTTACTGAAAGCACACTTCGCAGTGATCCATTTTATTACTCTCTAATGAACAGTCAAGATGTGACGAATTACCTGCGTTTTTTTACGGTCAAATTAAACTCTCGTTGATGTTGAACCGTTTGCGAGGATGGAAAAGACGATTTACAGCCCGAACTCGTGTGCATAATGTGCACTTTATCGCCCACGAGTGCCAATGATGGACGATTGGAATTGTTGTCCGCCGACCATCGATTCGCTGGTTCGC
The DNA here is from genome assembly GCA_018908115.1 of Anopheles rivulorum. Classification (NCBI taxonomy): domain Eukaryota; kingdom Metazoa; phylum Arthropoda; class Insecta; order Diptera; family Culicidae; genus Anopheles; species Anopheles rivulorum. The sequence goes on from STHB01000004.1 coordinate 19,581,492, forward strand.
TTCGAGTAACGTTTAAATGTGCATTTTACACTACAACACGACCACAGGCCCAGACGGATCGTTCGGATCTTTTATATTATTATTTCCCAAAACCGCAAACTCAATGACTGTGCTTGGGGACTGTTCTTTTTTTTTCGTTTTTAAGGTTCATTCTCCAGTGCACGCGTGGTGTGCACCGCTCCGGTGGATATTTATTACTCAATAAATCTTTCCCAGCGTGGTCCATATTTCCCGGTGCGGGATGCACTTTGGGTTTTGCACGAATACTGCACTGCGATAACGGGGCCTCGTGGACAACTCGCGAAATTGACGGTTGATGAATTTATTCGCCCATTAACCTTCACCGAGCAGCTAATCGATCTGCCCCAGCCGGAATTCTCGGCGGCTTCGCGATGATGGATGTTGTTTGATGAGGAATCAATTGCATTTCCTGCCGCTATCTGTGTGGGAATGTGGATTTGCACGAGAAGAAGAAAAAAAAAAAGCACACAAACACAAAATCTGTCATGAAGCTTGTGTGGATCGGTAAAATGTACAAATTTCATCGGGTTAGTTTTGCGCTTCAAACTGGCTGTTTTGCGATGGCGAAAGCCAGCAAGATTGATTACACTATGTTGAATGCACAATTTATTACAAGGTAGCTGCTACCATACCTCATAAAGTGCATGCTAACACGACTCCATTACAGGTGGTTCACAGCGCCCGACGGTAATTAAATTACAATGTAAACGAACAACAAAACCTTTCCAGCAGCCCAGCCAGACGATGCAACGACTGGTGTGCGAAGAGAAAATTGCTTCCGCTACAATTTCACTGCGAAACCCCCAGCCCAAAACGTCAACGTTTGATCGATTGCCACCAACTCTGGCCCTTTCTGGCACGGCACGGGCTGCATTTTGATTTTTCGACTGCGAAAAGTCGGTGCAAAACGTTGCATCCAGCACGAAACCGCTGTTGCGCTACACGAATCCGTTGCTGCAGCTTCGGTTCCGACTATTGCAATCAAACTTTGAACCCTTACCGGGGGTGGGGCGCTACTTGTGCGGCCATGCCACGCATGGTGTGTTCCTTCAAGATGCACTATCAAACACCGCAGATGGGGCGAGAATCGAGCAGCAGTATCGATTATTGATTTATTGCAAGTGCTTCGGGCACTTCGCCTTGCGGTACATCCGGGTTGTGGTGATTCGGATGGAGGGGGGAAGGGGGGAGGGGTAAACGGGAAGGTTTTAACCTGAAAATCTCCTAGCTCCTCCATTTACCAGCTGAGCAACCGAACAAAGGAAATCCATTTCCCATCACTTTTCCGGATGAACGAGATCACTGCATCTTGTTGGTTAGCTTTTTCTCGTCCACCTTTCCACCTTCGTACTCCACCCCCCCCCCTCCCCTTTGTGAGCCCACAGGAACCATCCGAGTGCCCACCCCCGTCGGAAATGGCGTCGGTTTCGATCCGGACGATTTATGAGCCACATTGGCAGCTGCAAATGTACGAACTAGTGTCCGGCTGTGCGAACAGCTCGAATGCAAACGGGCAAACGGCCCTAGAAATTCCACTCGCAATCCCACCAAAATACCTTCCAAATGCCACTCGCATGCTTGTGCTGTGACCGCACCACGGAGACGAACCTCGTTTGCCACGTTTTGCAGCTGGCCGGGTCGATGTCGACCCACACGGTCTCCAAAACCCCAGCTGGCAGGTGATTGAGGTCGATTACTATCGATTTCGATTGGGGCTGCCGGTGCGGTACGGTACGGCTTTAGGCCGGCGACAACAGACCCTCAAACGGAATGTAATTATAGCTATAACAAGCAAACAACGAACCGGAGCGCACGCAACGCTGTACGGGATTGCTTTATTGATGAAATATTCAGCAGTGGTGCGCTTCGTATCGGCACATGATGCTGTGCACACTCTGGGATAGTTTTGCACGGCTGCACTTTAGGGTTGGGATTGTAAATTATTTCGTGTTGCACCGTGTTGCAGATAATCAGATCGGTAAATAAATCGATCGCTGAAAGCAACATCCGAATGGAGTGTGTGTATTACTTCGTTTGTTTATTCTCGGTGTATAACATTACCATAGGCAAACAGCATTAAAGCATCTTTCCTTTCTGGGCTTGAAAGCATAGCAAATGTCCCCAATTTTCTTCATACTCGATCACTCGTTACATTACACCCGACGACAGTGTACTTGACACTTCCGCTTCGTAAATCCTTCGGAAACATGAGTTTTTCCTTACCCTCACCCTTTATTACTTGCTGCCCAATCGACTGCACATTCATCTTCGTGTGTTGAAGGTAAAAGTACCTTAAAAAACCCTTTCAATCAAACTGTACGACGATCGACACGGGGAGTTTCGGCGAAATAAATTACCTTCAATCATGGTGACAAATAGAATAAATTCCGTCAGTGCCAGTGCTGGGTCTGTGCGATGGTGGTGCGAGCCACCTTTCAGGGCCGTACCGTTCGATGTAGCGTCACGGCCATGTTACGCAGGGAATTAACGCACCTCTGTGTGTGTTTGTATTTGGGAGTTTTTTTTTCTTTCTTTTAATGTGTGTGAGTAAAACCTCTCGATACAGCGTAAGCTGCTCAACCACTGGCGAGGCTGGCATCAATCTGTGGTTTAAATCGTTCGCCGAAATGAGAAGAAGAAACCAAAACAAAACATGGCCGCTTTCCTCGTTAGTTCGTCAAGTGTCAGTCTTTGGGACGCGGTAACGGCTGTATGCCTCCGGAACCAAAAAAAAAAACACTAAAAAAAAAGCAACAAACAAATCCGGCACACAAAACACAAAAAAACCCACATCAGTCGACGAAGGAACCGGCGAGCCGAGAAAAAAAAAACATGTCTGCCGATGATTGAGAATGACGTCGATCGGGGTCAATATTTTTCGACCGGCTAAGCATGGTTTGGTCGCTATTTTGGTGCCGCTTCAGTATGCTCTCTGTGTATGTATGTGTGTGTGTGTTTGAGTTTGAGTTTCAAGCGTAATTTCCTACGAGCACCCGGCCAATGCCGTTGAGTGATCTTGCACTTGAGCGGTGAAAAATCAATCCACAGATTGGACGAAATGATTCGTGCTTTAGGTAGTGTTGTCTCACGCTTCGTGCATCGGCGTGTTTGGCTTTTAAAAATAGTCATGCAACCGGCAAGCTTCGATCGATCGTGGTCAATAAGAATAGATGCGCGGCACGTTGAACTTGAAATCGGCCGGTTTGTATGGGCGATCGTTGGTGGAGTAGAGGTTGCGGATGAAGCGAGGGACGGTGGTCGGTATTTAAGCCCACGTGAGCCACAACTGACGATCAATTAGTGCGATCGAGCTTCACGATCGTTTTGTGTATTGTTTTAATGTAGCTATCCAAATGCATTAAAAATGTTTCCATTCTCTCTGATTTGAACGAGAATTTTTTCAATCATTTATTTGTGTTTACAGATCTGTTTGGCAGATGTTGAAGTTGATTTCTGGTTCAATAAAAGGTTAAAATATGTGTTGAAATAATATTGAACGCATGTTTTTTTATTATTCTGTTGACCGTCTAACAAAACTTCCGCTCGTAATAATCGAACTGACGCTTCTACAAATAGAAAACACAATTTGCTAAAACAATTTGCTTTGCTTTACAGCGTAACTGAACAAATTTATATATCCGTTTTTCACTACACTTCCGCTTTGGAAAAACGGAAGCCCCAGACCAGTAGTTTTTACCTTCCCGGATAGTTTTATGTGTGTGTATGTTTGGTTCGGTACATAAAAGCACTCGTGAACCACTTTTGCAAGCAGAAATTCCTGCAGGATCAAGCTACGGTGCAACAAATCCAACGATGGCGCATATGGGGAAAGCTAATACAAAAAAAAAAAGAGAAGGCTACTACCGGGGAACAGAGCACTTAGGCAGCAACGTCACCTTACCAAGAGAACATCGAGTGGCTTTGGCCATTTCGAGTGGACCGCATCGGGCGGAATTCAATTTGCACCGTACGACCACGAAACCATGTGAAGCCCATCTGCTCCTGGACACAACAATGCCAACGAAGGCAAGAAAGAAATCGGGTGGAAAAAAGACAAACACACACACACACACATTTGCTCGTATCGTCGTGCTGTAAAGTCTCCTGTAAATCCCCTGACACAAAAAACTCCCCCGATAACCCCGTTGACTAAGGGGTTGGGTTAGAAGTGAGGGAGGAGGGTGGGGCCTATTTGCAAAATCCATCACCCGGCCATCTACCGTTCGATTATCGGGAATTGACAACGGGCGTCTTGCGACGGGCGTGCGGCGTGATGGCACCACTCGAATCCTTTCAGCATGTTTATTTGAAATTTCAATCTGGTACAATTGGTTTTGCGGTTAGCTTGTTTGCGTGCGGGGTAGGGAGGGAGGGAGGAAGGGAGTGCACTTGAAGGTAAATATTGGCAATGGAAATGTTTAGCTACGGCGGTGGTGGTTTTATTTATTTTTTTTTTGGTGCCATTTAGAAAGGTATTTAGAAGGACTCTCTTTTATTTCTACCAGCAGAGTGAGGTACGTTTTATGCTCTATTTTTGTGCTGTTTAGTTTATTTTTCTTGCTTATGGATTAAAGGCTTGATTTTATTGGTGTTTTTTTTTTGAATTTATTTTATAAAAAAAAGAATAGACCTTCCAAACAAGTAGGAAAGGTGAATTTTCTATAAAACAACTTAACAAAACCAGAACAGGCCCTACATCAAAACGGTTGTCAGGTTGTAAGTGAAAGATTATTAAAACCCCCCATTTTCGTGGGTGGTTGTATAGCAAAACCATGGCTGAGCACTACTTTTAACGTTCGAATGCAAATCTGCACGACGTGGCATTCACCAGATCAAAAGCCGTCTGCTTGCGACATACATCTTCCCACTACATGAGCTCAACCTTGTGTCACATCGCTTTCACCTCGCCGCCAATGGTTCGGTTGTCGCAATGGTGCCGCTCATGAAACCGGTTGTTTCACACGCCCACACTCACTTTAAAGGTGTACATTTTACGCGTTGTTGCGATGATTTATTTCACATAGTCGATGGGAAATGGGAATTTTAAACGCACGCTAAATGACGATCATTACTCTCGTGGCAAAAAAAACACACACCATTGCTGTGGTATGTACATTAAAAGAGGAGAGAAGAAAAGCAAAACAAAAAAAAAACAAACAAACAATGTCGTAGGGTGTCAAAATGAGGCACAACGCGAAGAAATTCATACCACAGCCCGAACCGTTGATGTAGTTGGTGGGCAGGAAAAATTTGTTTTACCTTTACCATTGGTTCACAAATTGTTTCGTTTCGAGCTTGGGGGTGTTTTTTTTTTTTGGGTCGTCCTAACACGTGACACACCATAGCGTATCGACATGGAAAACGGTATGCGGGACCCTGAAAAAAGAAAACAAAAACTCCTCCATCCACACAGCGGAAGCAACAACAAAATGGGAAAAAAAGGTGGTAGAATGAGCTGGAAAACCACAACAGACTAAACACACAACAACCGACCGTACGGGGGCGAACGAGTTGGGTCCACTTTGTTGTCACGGCATCACGGGCCCGAAGTTGCGCTTCGTCGTTCAGGGTAACCGGGACCTCCTTTGCTAGACATCGATTTTTGGCCTCGATATTTTTAGTGTCTCTGTTAAACATCGCATCGACAGCGTCCCAACCCATCGAATGATGGGTTGAGGGATGGTTTCCTCATCCCTTCCTCTCCTCCCCTCCACCAAGCGAATATGTGATTGTGCAGGAGTGGTTGGAAATTGGTTTCTAATTTTAACAAAAAGTCCCCCTCTTTTGTGTCTAGCGTCCTCTAGTTTGCGTGCTTCTAACGAGCAAAACATGTGTGCGACAACCTGAGTGCTGTGCATGTTTCTGTGTCTGTGTGTGTGTGCCGGTGCTTTGTAGTAGTGTGTGCTTCACTTTTTAGCGCATGTCATCGTTACTTTCATGACAAGTTCATTTGGTTTGTGTTTTGAATTCGTTATGATAAGACAAGACCACAGAAGCGCACAGCATGCTAGAAAAAAGAAACAAAAACCCTGAACGGCTGTATATCGCCATTTTTCATCGTCCGCACCATCGATTTACCGTGATTATGTAGTATGAATGAAATCTCCACACGGAACGTTTCTATTCGCGGTCGGAGCCGATATTTACACAGCTGTTAGCGGTTGCTTTTGTTGCGCTCCCGCGTCGCGGATCAAACCGATGGGCCCTTTGGCCGATTGGATGTGATGTGAACGGAAACCAGATGGTTTCTGCCGCGTTTCTGTGCCAGCTGAAACGGCAGTGCGGTGGAGAGAGACCATAATGGGTGAATGAAACATACTAATTTATGTGCCGAAAGGATTGTCATGTTTAACAGCAACAGAGTACATTTTTAAATTTAATTACTTATTTGTTGAGAAGGGAAATCGTTTCGGTTGTGGTTGGCTTTGTCGCATCCGTTTTATAACTTGACATTTAATTTCATTTAACATCTCATTTAATTAATGATAAACGACCGTCAAAAACCATACTTAATGGAGACGCCTGGTGTTTAAGAATGTTCGATGGAGACGCCTGGTGTTTTGTCATTTTTAATGGAGACGCCTAGTGTTTCACCATATCTTGATGGAGACGCCTAGTGTTTCACGCACTACGAAGAGTTACACCATCGGTAAATGGTTTTAAATTTGTAAAACACAAGTTCGTCAGCTTTAAGCGAAACATCTGTCGTTCGCTTTAATGCCTTCGATCGCGTTGAACCGTGCGTATTGAAGCGCAATGAAATTTTCCCTTTGCTGTAACGCTGTCTTCAATTTATCACCCCACGCAGGAGACAACTGTGGCCACGGGTATTGCATATTCGGCACGTACGTAACAGTGCTCCTTCAACCCCAGGTGACACGAACACATTTTATCCATCGTTCCAGTGATATACGGCAGGCAAGCGGGCGTTCGCTCTTGGAGGGTTTTTTTTCCATTTGCTTCCATCGTTCGCACGTAGCATTTCGTTTCCTTGAGGCATTTTCCCAGTGTCACGAGTGGTTGAACAAAAACAACCCGCACAATATGATTTCTTTTGCCTCTTTCATGTCACTGCTTCGTTAACGAAGAATCTTTTTTTTTTTATTTTCACGGAGAATGGAAAAGGAGTTTTGTAGCAGCATGGCAGTGTCTTGCCGGTGTTTCATCAGCAGCCTGTAGGGTCGTGCCTAGTATGTGCGTATGTGATTGGCATTTGTTTCCAGCCCAGGTGCAAAGATGGTTGCCGTTGTTTTAAACATGCACCATCTTGAGCCTTACGTGCAGAGGACACCGAAATACCTTACAACGAATAGATAGCTTTTTGTGTTTTATTTGTATTTGTGCTTCATTTGGTACCATTCAGGAAAAGAAATGGAAAGATATGCCACAAACACACACAAAAAAGAGAACACAAACCCAAAGAGGTCAAGTGACAAACGGAACGAACGCCCAGCATTGTCACGCAAACTTTTTGCTGGTATCTGATGAATGGATGAAGTTTAAAGAAGAAAAACCTACGTCACGGAAAAGAATTCCAACACGTCGGGGTGTTAAATTTTGCAAATTTGTCGCTAGTTCAGCGGCTAGGTCGAATTTCTCGCTACCATTCAGTGGCGCTACGAATTCCACAAAATGATTCCATTTTACAACTAGTAAGCTACTTTTTCTCTCTTTCTTTTTCTTTTAATTTGTTTCTGGTTAAATTTGCTGCATCTTTCCACCTCGTGCAAGTGCCCACTCCGGTCGATCTCTCAATTTTCTTACGTACCACTTAATTTACGATGCGATTTTCAATTACTGCGCTTTCGAGTGCAATTAAAATGGCTTCAACTGCTGCACCAAAAGCGGAACCCTATCGCTGCGTGTGCGGTGCGCTACACCAGCCCTGCAGCAGAATTTATGTCCTGTTAAAATGTTAGCAATTGGAAGCGGAAGTGCAAAAACGTAATCCAAAACACGACCGACAATCCGATCGCGATGAATGGAAACTGTGCTGCTTAAAGAGCATAAGCAGCTTTTGCTATTGTTTTACCGATTTGCAGCAGAAAAGTGGCCCCAGCTCCCCCAGCAAGACAGCAAGACTGTACAGTTGGTGTTCCGGCTATACACCTTCATTCACGTCGAAACGGTTACCTTATTCGGCGTTGAAGTCGCACACGGAACGCGACTTCCCAGGCAGGAAAACAATCTTTATTAAAATTTCATTTCTTTGCCTTTACCATCATACGTGGCTGTGTGTCAGTTTTAGTGCGGATGTATCTGTGTGTGTGTGTGATACGGTGGATAAGCTGTTCGCCAGCTAGCGAGGCGCATTGCAAGTTCACGGTGCACAGTTCCTTGCCCATTGCTTGTCTGACTCGGCAGACAGGCTTCAGGAAAATAAATAATCGTTGATAGTCTACCACCACGGCCCCAGAAACATGGTAAACATGCCATGACCTCGAGGAAAGCACGCCCGAGAGAGAGAGAGAGAGAGAGAGAGAGAGAGAGAGAGAGAAAGAGAGAAAGAGAGAGAGAGCAGCATTATTAGTATGGTTGAGGCTAGTTACCGTCTTACGATAGCGCTATGAATGGTTTCGCTTCCTTCCTGCGCGATCATCTGCGCGCCACGCGTGTATGTTTGCGGACGGTTTTAGCATGCGTTCGAAGCACTGAAGTTGAATGGAACGGATGGATCTTTGTACCAAGAAAAAGAGAGCGAAAAAGAGACAGAGAGACAGCAAGAGTTGGCTTAGAGAATGCCGAAAGCAGGTCAAGAGATGAGAGCTCTGCATCCAGCTTCCCGCCGTGGTACGGTTAGAAATTATTGCGATTATCTGCATTGCAAATAATATGGCAGGCTGTGTATAATACACACCGACGATGATGCTTTCCAGCGCCAAGTGAGACGTGCACTATAAAACGAGCGCATTCATTATGCTACCGGAGCAACCGGACCTCGCTTCGCTGCCGAGGGAATTTGCCCATCCTGTTTCGCATCTTTTGTTTCTGCCCTTGCCAGTTGCTTTGTCCAGTTGCGGGCGCACGGGTTTGCCAACCTGACGTACTACCACCGGGCCGGGTAGTTGTCGATGCTGGAGGATGCTGAGGATATCTTTCTTGTTTTTCGCTCCTTTAGAGTAGAGTAGATTTGCGTTTGTGAAGCACGGTGCATTACGAAGGTGAAGAAATAAACGATTGATGTTTTGCCATAAGAGTCCGAGCTGGACAGGGTAAGCAAATGACCAATGAACGCTTCTCCTCTTGATGTCTTGCTTTTAAAACGTTGTCGACAAAGTGCTATACAAAAAAAAACACTCAAATTACGGTCGATCCTTGGTGAAATTACGCTTTACTTAATAAATGAGAGGAGCAACGCTTACGCAAGAATATTTCCCCTTTTAAAAAGAAAAGTCTTTCTGCTGTGCGATGTTTTTCCTCTGTTGGTGGCCAACGGTTGCGCCTACCAGCATCGATCGGCAGGTGGCGAATGAGCTAATTCTCAACCGTTTCTCCAGTTTACGGAGGGCATCATTCTACCTTGGGTAAATGAAACTTCTCCTTTACGCTTCGGACATTTTCCTGCATCACAGTGCAAACAAACATACAAAAAGGGAGAGAAAAAAAGGAAAAGCTTCCCTTATACAGGAAAAAAAAAACAACACTCTGACCCATTTACCGCTCAAAACACGTTGCCTTCTCACAACAGCGCTTGGCGAACGTGACGTGCATTGTGCTTACGTTCAGCTGCTTTGCCCGTGCAGTGCCCATGCTTCCGGCCGTAGCCGCACCGACGGACGTCAGGTGCAATGTTTTGATAAAGAGTGCTGTCACTTCAAAGCGGACATTGTGCGACCAGTGCGACACGGCCAGAGAGAAAAGCTGTGTGGAAAGGGAAAGGGGAAACACATCGCAAGACACATATCATTCACCCTTGGCACGATAAGGAGCCGGCTGCACCATCGAGATGCACCTTGCGAGCGAATCATTCTATTAGCGATGGGGGAAAAGTGCCTTTCTTGGTGATCGTCCGGGCAAATTTCTAGAACGCCCAGGTTTACGTGCAATTGACACATGTCCAACTGGGAAATGCGGAGATGCTAAGTAAGTTTTATCGTCGTTTCGAGGTAGTTGTGCGCGTTAGAAGGTATATCAAACCATCTTGTGTATTGCGCTAGAAGCGTTCCAGGTCTGATAAGATGGAAGGACAAAGATAGTAGAACTATGGTTGAATATCGTTGATAATCTTTAATCTATTCTATATCTTAAAATGATAGTCTCAAAACACAAAGCATCCAGCAAAATGATAAAATTTCAGCTTTAAACAATAAGAGTTCTCTAAGTTAATCAGAATGTTTCAAGAATAAAGTTGGATAGACCGTAAAGTGGTAAACTTTGAGACTAACATTGGGCCTGCTTCTGTTGATTGTACACTTAAAGCTGACACACAATCATTGTCATAATCAAGGATAAGCAAATCGATTAACATCATAATCATTGTTATTGAGTTGTCTGGAATAGAGCAGCCTTATCAACAACGAATCGTTCCAATATCTCAGAAGTAATGTTTTGAAACCATCAAATTCTGCTGCCTGTTCTGATAACGATATTGCTTTTTAATCGATTCTGTGAATATGTTCATATGTCGATGGACATTGAAAGCTAAGTGCCCTGGAAAACAAAGGATATGCCTGTTGCAGCTAGAGAATGTGAGACGTTTGGAAAGTTCATGTAGGAAATTCGATAAACAGGTCTTCAACATAGCTTTCCCTATCCCTTATAAGGAATATGAGGAACCTTATAAGAATTTCCAAAGCGAAATAGGTTATATCCATAGTCTTTGAGAAGACATTCTCACTGGTCTAGAACATCAATTTCCAATTACATTAATTAAAAGAGACCGCCGGTTGTCGTGCAGTAGCAACACTTAGAATTAATTTGAATAATGAGCACTGAAAACGATATGTGAGCACTTTCTGTGAATTGAAAATTTAACAATGTATATGTAAACTGTTTTTGTGATAAATTTAGACAACTAATCCAAAGTTTCTCTCTTTCTTTCATCACTTCCATACTTCAGGAACACGTTGCTGCACTGCAAACAGTAGCGCTGCGCGTGGTATGAACCGCTTCAACCATTCCACTCAAGATGTGTACGAGGGTACGCAGAACTAGCAGAAAATTAATGATCATCAAATCAAAGATGAAGTGTCACTGAGCAGCAACCCCAACGCAGCGAAAGCTTTTGCTCCTTTCCGGATGGAATACCGGTCCCGTTCGACAGTAACCAGTGTGTGCGTAAGAGAAAGCGCGGTGTGTTTAAGTGTGTGCTAGTGTGAACAAAGAAGAAAAAGGTTCTTCAGTCAACCGCAGTGTGTGAGTGTGTGTGTGGGTCAGTGTCTAAGGTGACCCAAGAGCGAAGGAGAGGGTGGGAGTGCTAGTGAAGTGGGGCCGAACCGGACAGTGGTGGGTGGGTCCTGCGTCCTGTGACTGTATGATGAATCCTTCCAACGATGACACGCCAAAATACATGGTCTCGTCCTCGTCCACCTCGCACCTGCAGTCGGCCGCCGCCCTGCTGGCTTCGTCGCTCGGGCTGGCCGACGGCGCGCTGTACTACAATCAAAGTGCCCGTGATCGGGACGTTGGCGCACTGGCGTCGTCATCGGCGTCGGCGGCGACCTCTGCAGCAGCAGCGGCGGCCGAATCGGCGCTGGAAAGTGCCACCGCCAGTGCGGACACGCTGTCCATATTCGATGCGTCCGGCAGCAGCATAATGTTGCAGGGCTTCTCGTCGACCGCACCGATCGGCAGCACGCTGGAGACGCCCGGTGGGAACGAAACGATCGTCACTGGGGATGGGGGCGGCGAATGGATCGATGTGGTGCTGCTGGTGCTGAAGGCGTCCATCATGATGTTCATCATTGTGGCCGCCATCTTCGGCAACCTGCTCGTCATCATCTCCGTCAAGCGCCACAGGAAGTTAAGGTAAGCTCGATGGGACGACCTTTCTTGTTCCTGCTTCGAGTTTTCCATCGAGCAAACAATCGAGCTAGGAAAAAAAGGGAGAAAAAGCCAAAACCTTGATTATCCCTCACAAATATTCGGGCAGTTTTGGGACGTGACACGAAACGTGCTAACGCGTCAACACGCCACCCGAGACGGGATGCGAGTCGATGAAATGATCATTAGTGTGCAAAATGCCGCAACTAATGGTAGTGAACGATCGAAGACCCGCTTCGAAAGACTATCGTCCGGCTAAAATGTCTTAATCGCCGGTGCTTTACCTTCTTTGCCTTTTCTTTCTTTCGCAGGGTAATCACAAACTATTTCGTCGTATCGCTCGCCATGGCTGACATCATGGTGGCAATGATGGCCATGACATTCAACTTTAGTGTACAATTAACGGGAAGGTAAGCAATCTCGCAAGGGGCCGTTTTATTATTCTTGTTTTTTTAATATTGGGGAAAACCATCACGACATCGTGGGTCGATGATTGGTATCGAATAAAGTGCTTTTGGAGAGATAATATTATTATTTAAAAGTATTTTATTAGTAAAGACCATTTTTCCAACAATTTGATTAATTTGTTAATCATTTGGTGATGATTTTCATCGTGCAGCTGGAAATTTGGGTCGTTCATGTGTGATGTATGGAACAGCCTGGATGTCTACTTCTCCACCGCCAGTATACTTCACCTTTGCTGTATTTCAGTGGATAGGTATGTGAAGCCGTACCATTTTATGTATTTTAATTCCTTTTTCTTTAAACAAAAGCTAACGTAACACGAACAACTCAATAATTTTATTAAAATATCCCGTTTCGCTTTGCTAACTCAATTCTCGTTCGCACCACGCGGTGTTACGTTCCCGTTCCAGATATTATGCCATAGTGAAACCACTTAAGTATCCGATAAGCATGACGAAGCGAGTCGTCGCGATAATGTTATTAACTACATGGATATCACCAGCGCTGTTGTCATTCGTGCCGATCTTTGCCGGTAAGTAGGAAGCATCGAAATGAATGAGTTTGCAGCAAAACTAATAATCGAACCATTGTCACGGACGTATTTTTCCCGATAAGTACACGAAGCATGTGATGATAATAAGGTGATAATCGTTTAGCAGCTACAGTGTTCGATCGTACGTTGATAAAGAGTAGATTAATGGTCGTATTTAAGTACATCGATTTAACTTACATTGAAATACAAATATGCAATAGAAAGTATGCACGTAAGCAAAAGGATATTAGCATCAGATTCTATCGAGCAAATAAGTATCGTAGTCGAATCAATCAAGTCAATGTGCAGGGGATGCACAACACAAAAACATTAATGACTACGATTGTATACTTAACGTAGAACTCCATCAACAAGGTGTCTACAAATGAGGTATGCGAAAGGTCATTATTGACAGAATGGAAAACAAACCGTTTCGTGCTAGTGTTGAGGGTCATTAAGCGTAGCAGTTGGTCGTTTTCTTCTCCACTTATCGTGGTTTTATCGATCGTGACACAAAACATCAAGGACGATCAACATAATTTAATGCGACAAATGAAAAAACAAACGAAAAACATAAAAAACGAAAGCTTATCGATGTGCATGAATAATTAATCATTAACCACACTGTAATTTGTAACGTTCGGTACCATTGTATTTTTTTTTCATGTTTCTTTTCGTCCAAAAATCCCGGTCACCCATCAGGTTGGTATACCACGGACAAGCACAAGAAGGAGGTGTTGCAGAACCCGAACAGTTGCCTGTTCACCGTCAACAAGCCGTACGCGGTCATTTCCAGCTCCATCTCGTTCTTCATCCCCTGCACGATCATGGTGTTCACGTACTTCCAGATATTCCGCGAGGCCAACCGGCAGGAGAAGCAGCTGGCCCTCCGGCAAGGCACTGCCATGCTGATGCACCAGCACAATGTGGGCGGGGGCGCGGGCGGTGGCAGCGGCGGCGGTACCAATGGGGAGGCGCTCAGTGGCAGTGGTTCGTCGAAGACGCTGACGCTGCACGAGGTGGACGCGGAACAGACGCCGACCAAGGATCGGCATCTGATCAAGATGAAGCGAGAGCACAAGGCTGCCCGAACGCTCGGCATCATTATGGGAACGTTCATACTTTGCTGGCTTCCGTTTTTCCTCTGGTGAGTCGGCTGTTGATGGAGGCGGCACTGTAGACGGCATGAAACAATTTACTTAACTGAACCTAAGTTAAGGTGCTTATTCCGTACTCATCGGAATGTCTCTACAATTGTGGAAGTGTATAAGCATTGATATGGAGAAATATTTCAAAATTGCCAACTAACTCTCGTTACTATTCCTTATATTAGATTTTGCTTAATAGCATTATGAAATTTAATTTAATTTTTTTTTTTGTTGATTTAGTATTTCAGTCCAAAAATCGTAAAATTTCTTCAATGTTCTATACACCTTGGGTGAAATTCCCTAAGACTTTTCCAGTCACATCCTTAAGGAAATGTTGCGCTGCAATATTTCATGGAATATTTCAGACATTTGTTTAACGATTCTACGAACTGATGAATACGGAATACGGACACTGATGCTAACGGATAAATATCTTTGTTTGCATTCACTAATGAAACCACTGGCTTGAATTGAATGAAGATGCATCAACCAGATGCATCAGCAGCAGAGTTCTATGAACAATAAATTTACACAACTTCCTTTCTCGCTTCCCGTCCCAGGTACATCATCACCTCGCTGTGCGACACATGCTCCAACCCGGACATTGTCGTCGCGCTGGTCTTCTGGGTCGGATACTTCAACTCCACCCTAAACCCGCTCATCTACGCCTACTTTAACCGGGACTTTCGGGAAGCGTTCCGGAACACGCTCGACTGCATGTTCTGTGCCTGGTGGCGCCGTGAAACATCACCACTGGACATCAACGTACGACGGGCAAGTCTCCGGTACGACTGCCGGGCCAAGAGCGTGTACTCGGAAAGTTATCTGCGGCCCTCGTCCCAGACGGATCGGTTCAATAGCGAGATCGGCGAAAGTCTGTAACGGCGGTACGATGATGTCGATTCGGATGCCACCGAGTGTACCCGCTTCTTCGAGTGAACGGGATGCAGCAGATCTTCCTTTTTTTCCACCCCTCCCCAATATATGCCACATGCCAAAGAAGACTAGATCACCGTTGTGCGCACCGGAAAGTTGCAAAATCAACCCAGTCAGCGGAAACACGTCACTTGTCACATGTTACCAAGGGATACGTTACTATGCTTCTGTTGCACTGTTTGTAGCACCACTAGCTACCTGTTAAGAGTTTATACATCGGAATCGATTGCTTGGTTTTATGTATTTATTACACTAGCTCATAGTTTATCGAGTCGAGTTCGCGGAAAGTCTGTTTAGTTGTGTAGTGGATTTTATTTTACTAGCTCTAGAACCGAACGCCGATGTTCTCGTTCGCCAGATTGTTATAGTTTAGCAAAATGTAGGGATTAAAATACATTTGCACGCACACGTTCAGACACTATTTAAATAATGCTCATCTGTTACAATATCTCCATTACCAATGCTGCAAACACTCAGTTACGGTCAAGTGGAATACTATTTACATACTCGCTAGTCCGTCATGAACGCTTCTTCCCTTCTTCGTCCTCCCAGAGCGTAGGGAAATATACTAAAATCAACAAAACTGTGCTCTCGGACAGTTATTTCCGTCTTCGTTCCAGCAGTGAAAAAGAAACAAACGAACGAAAAACACCAGCATGTCCCAAAATTAGCATACGCTAGCGTAAATCATCACACGTAAATCAAGGCAGAACGGCAGAGGTGACTGTTTTTGGCATCGCCCGAAAGGGCAAAGGACGACCGTACGCATTCGGGCATTGCAGCTGTACGATTGTGTTACGAGCGGGAGCGCTTGACTTGACTAGTGCACGACTCTAATAAATTAAAAAAGAAATTAGACGAATCGCTGCCAGTTTTTTTTCTATCCAAATACGTGTCGGGTACGTGATACACACGCGCGCCGCAACCCAAATTGCACGAACCTTGGAGTGAGTGTGTGTGTGCTCCCACGCTTCCGAAAGGTGTATCGCAATGCTGCAACGTATCATGATGTAGCAAAGGTTAAAATGTGCATCGAAGTCACTACCAAAAGAAGAAAGTGGTGGTACGTCAGTAACACGTGCATGCAAACCATAATCAACTTAGTATCACATACATCCGTGTGTAAAAACAAACACACACATCAAAGCAAATAAAAAATGGTCGATATACATTCTTAAAGATGACGATACGAGTCGCACAGACATAACACACGCGTTACAAACGTTATACATACATACACACACGGAGAGCATAACTATTCAAAGCGGGTATTTGTTCGTAAGAAATTGTAGTCGGTACATCCAACGTATTGTGTAGTGTAGCAAAAATAAGAGAGAGTGAAAGAGAGAAAGAAGAGGACAAAAGGAAAGGGTGCGAATGTAACATTAAACATGACACAAGAAGCTAGTGAAGAAGAAAAAACAAAACAAAGGTGAATGAATGTTAATATTTAGCATTGTACACGCTAGTAGCAAGTGTAATGAGTATCAGTAGAGTTACAGTAGTAATGGAAAAATTTAGCCAATAAAAAAAAAACAAAACAAAGATTACAACCACTAGAACGGTTAAGAAACGGTGATCCCCGTTTGGGAGATTTGTTTTCGTTTGTATTGTTGCACCGGTTACGGACTGAAAGCAAAACACGCGCGCGCAACAGGCAATGGTTAGTGTGTAGAAGAATAAAAAAAAAAATACAATAAATTACGTAGTGATGTAAAATCTAAATAGAAAATTACATCGAACCGCAAACTGTAAAGTGAATAAAGTGTACGAAACATCATCCTTACGTGTGACGGATGGTGCTTTGCAACGTATCAGTGACATAATGTCGCTCGGTCGCAGACACATGCGACCATCGCAGTAAGAGACAAAAATCGACCCTTTAACAAACAAACAATAAATTTCACTTCTTTTTCTCCTCAAGTTGGGACGAACGGAGCGAAAAGTTCACCCCGTTGGACAATACGTTCGTGCAAAATGTCTTTAACGCCACATTATCTACCACCGGTTCCGGTTCGCTAACTTTCGCGCTGGCACCGTGCCAAGCATCGTGCGACATGTTCCACCGGGAGTGGCGCAAATGTTCATCGAACATCGTCGTGTCCAACGTGCGCTGTGAATGATTGATGGTCAAACACAGCTTACGCCCACACCAATTTACCGTCGTTCGGGTCAGGCGCAACCAAAGCAACGATGCAACAGATGGCTGCAGCTTTCCCAAACGGCTAAAACAACCATGCGGCAGGCGAGTTTGGTTGCTTTACTGGTGTTTGGACGACCTTCGCCGGACGGGACGTCGTCGAACGGATTAATTGACAGCGTGCCGGGGCGAGTATATGTAAAATGCAATGAAAACCCGATAAACATCGCCAGCGACTTGGAACGGTATCAATTTGGAAAGGCGTTCCCCATACCCGGGGCTAACGCTCGAACGATCCTGGAAAAAGGCTGGAAGCGAGCGGATTCGCAAACCCCGTGTTTTGCTATGCCCGATGCACGGTTGTCTGTTTGCTTGTAATTGCCATCGGGGTCGTGAGGTGCGTTTGGAAGTAATTTACATACGTGCTTGTGATTGGTGCCGTTGCTGTTGCACAGCCAATGCAAACGATCGATCGCGATCGAACTTGGGCGAAACGTTTGATTGCGAAAGGTTAGCAGTGAACCGCGTACGCATGGAAAAACTCCCTGCAGCCGGTGGAAGCTTTGGTTGTGATTTGACCTGATTTTCCCCTGTTTTCCGGGCCAGGATGGTGCATTCGTCATCGTTTGCAGCAATTCGAGATGCAATTTCGGGAAAACGGGATGTGCAATACCAATAATGTCAGACAGCATCGCATACAAAGTGGATCGTATTCGATTGCTTTTTCCAGTGCTGTTTTTTTTTTAGTTCCAAACGAGATGCAAATTTCATTTCACGCTTTCGAGCGATACAGATGAAGCGCACAGCTAATGCTGTCGGTCTGATCCCTCTGCATCGACAACTCCTATTTTCTATCCACTTTCTATCACCAAACATACACACACACACAGTTAAGAGTAAGCGGATACGGGGAGGATAAAGAATTCAATAATCAAAGGAAAACATACCACCGGCTAGAAAGTGGTGCATTTGGATGATGCAACTGCACCAGTGCGGCTACGATGCACGTGCGCAAAGTGTTGGAATAATACAGAAAAGCAATATTAAGTGTAAAATAGCAGATGAAGCTGAGAAAGCAGACAGCAGCTATGGAAAAATAATATTTAAAACATTCGCTAAGCTAAGTTCGATTCGGTCGGAGGGTGGAGTAATAGGAGGGTGGCAAGAAGGGTGCGAATTGGGGGCCGGGAGTGTTAGTGAAACAATTTTAGGATTAGGGTAGCAAGTAAAGTAGCCCATTAAGTGTCACCGGAGCCGACGGCCAATCGCGTTTATCATCGATGTGCTACTCGTTGTGCGATGGAATGGTAGCGATGCCACAGATTCCACAAGATGTTGTGTAGAACTTAATGCCAGTTGAGGAGGGGGAGGGAATAGTTTCATCGTCCAGTTTCTACCCTCCACGTGTAAAAAATTAGAAAAATTGTAGGATAAAAAGAAAACTCGTTCCAAAACAGTGGGAAAAGGGAAACATGTTTCTTGCGGTAAATGGAATATAATAGTTTTCTGTTGCAAATATTTATTTTTGAAATACAAAAAAATATTATTTTTATGCAAGAAAATGCAAAAATACCATTTGCAGCGCTCAAGGAAAGGAACATAAAATTTGACAAAACAAAGCGAGATTATAGCAAGTGCAACATATGAATAGTTTTGCCTTCCTTTTTGGAACGTGACGCACGGAATGTACACCACGACTTCCAATATAAACCAATCTTCCAGTGAAAATAAAACAAAGAAAGCATTTCTTTTGAACTTTCTCCACTACCAGGCGCTATCTCTTCCTTTACCCTGCAACCCTCCCTCTCTCCTCCCATCCAACCCCACACATCGTTCGAAACAGGTAGTGATGTAGCGAGTACTTCTAACGTACGTTGTAAATGTTGCGTGCAGCACGAGTCTGTAAATGCCAGCACAGCAACCAGAAACAGTGGTGTAGAGCAAGAAGCTACAAAAAAAAACCCTAAAAACCTTCAAAGTGTGCTGTTAACAGCGGGAAAATGCTCGGATGCTTTCCGGTCCGGTGTGCTAGCGGTCCTAGGCGTGCGCTGCGTTACCGTACACGGTAAAACCGGTCTGCTGGCAGCGTGCATGCGACAGTGCGAACGAGGATACGCGCGTGTGTGGTTGTGGTTGCGTGCGTATGAGTGCAACCGACACAACGTAGCGTTGCTGCAGCGTGCGAGTGAAATGGTGTACACTACACGGAAGCGGAAGAGCAAAACAATCAGAATCGACGCGTAGTGGCAATATAATTCCTAAACGGCAAACATTAAGCAAACACGAAAAACATAACTCCGTTTCATTTTTTTTCTCTTTGTGATACTTGTACGGCCGAAAAATGCGGTTGAACAATGTGTGGAAGTGCAGCAGTAAGATAGACAGACACGTTAACTAAAAATAGTAATCATAACACACTTCATAACAGCAACAAAAAACAACAAAAAATCCCCCGTGTTTATGCAGTACGCACGCAATTACGCACGCAAACCGCAAGGTCGGATGTAGTTGGCGTTTGCGAACAAGAAGAAAAATCCGGCAAAGCGTGTGAACGATATGAACTGATGTGAGTAGGGAAAAGAAAAGTAAAGCAAAAAATTGTATAAACACTCAGCAAAAAACACACCGAGAGCAATCGTCCATCAGCAAAACCGTGTGAGTGTGTGTGTGCGATTTCTTACGCCCGAGCGTTTCAGTTCAGATCCGATGTTGCACACACTGGACGAATTGGTCCTCCATCGGGTTGCTGGTGCATCTCGTACATAATTAACTTACCATATTGTATATCGTCGTGGGACTACCCGGAAGATATGGCAAATAAGTAACAAATCTGGCGTTCAACAATCAAAACTGTTTCCCTCTTCCCTTACCCCTCAATGTTCTCCCCCCCCCCCTCTCCACCTCCCCCTACCCAACAAAGTAGGCCATGAAAAATGATACAACAAGAAAACATAAACATCCACATAGCAACCAAGTTAACCAATGTGTGTGTGTATGCATGTATGTATGTGTGCGTGTGGGATAAAAAAAGAGGTGGGCGAGTAAAATAAAAAAATATGATCAAATGCCACACCAAAAGTAGGCGTTGTGACAAACTGTCAACCTTTTTTTTGTAGGTGTGTGGGTGTGACAGGCGAATAAAAAGGTTAAGCAAATTGCATGAAGCATGAAGAATCGGATCGTATGGAAAATGTTGTACGTGTGTGCGTGAGTGTGATTGTGTGTGTGTGAGTTGAAAGGGACAGGTAATGGGTAGAGTACATTCGTAAGTACATTTATATACACAACTACACAGCGTAGCGTTTAATGGGTCTAGTCGTATAACTCTGATGCTTAACAAATAGATAACTTTAACTGGTGTAAATGTTAAATCCTGTAAGAGATGTGGTGTTGTACCGTTTACACGAAATCGAACACCGGAAAGTGAGACGAGCGCAAAAACAACACGCCATCGATGGTACGGTTACGGTTGGTCCTTCGTAGCGCTTAGTTTTGTATTTAATGGACTCGATTCAATTTCATCTGGAGTGAAAAAAGAAAGAGAGAGAGAGAGAGAGAGAGAGAGAGAGAGAGAGAGAAAAACTGTTCGATTTATATTTCAAAAACAAACGCACATGTTTAGTAGTGAAAGGTATCAGGCCGGTTCAAAATGCTAAAACACGAAATGACCCCACAGGGTAAGAGTGAGATTAACTGAAGGATATGGATGCAAGCTCTAGGAGCTTTGATCAGTGACAAGCAATTCCCGAAAGCACAATGAACGCAGCAACAGAATCGTTCACACCTGGATGGTATGCATTTATTTGAACGATGAAAAAGGAAGCTAGTAGCACTGGTCCAATTTTTCAGGCACCGAACCACGTGCCTGCTGGACTTGCTCCGCATGAGTACGTGTGGATTGGATTGAACGAGCTGCTTATGTTGTTTTATTTAAAACTAGGACAAAGACTAAACGGCCGTTGTGCGTGCAACATTTGATCATTAGAAAAACGAAGCGTAGCGTAGAGGAAAAACAATATACGTATAATTGTTTATTTAATCTTTTGAGTTTTATTCCCCCCCTGCCCTCAGTAATGGTGACGTTGAATTGAATGCGTTTCACTGAATAAAACAGAAATGATTAAAATGATGTAAACTTTAGCTGGTTTTGAATTGTATTATGTCTTATTAATTATTTTTGTATATTTATATCACATCTAATGGTGCTATTGGTAAGTTGCTTTTTATCTATTAAATTAAGGAAAAAAAACATTTTTTTAGATTAAATAAAAACATGTGTGCAAATATTTGAACTTGAACAGCATATTTGGAATGTTTATTTTAAAAATAAAACAGATCACTTGTAATGATCCGTGTTTATATCGCTGTGCATTGTGTATAACTCCGTCTAACATTTATGCTGTCATACGTCAAAATAGTTTCCATGTCTCACACATAGATGGCGCTATCCTAAACAGTTTCACTGAATGGCAGTAGGATACGGATTTATTGTTTTTATATTTTATGTAATTTAACTAACTTTTAGGAATGCTTGATTGTTTATCGAGATTTATATAACGCTCATATGGTGTAAATATTATTCAAAAGTATATTTTTATTCAAAACCTTTTCCAAATGATGTGTCTGCTGCATATTCCGTGAAACATTAGGCGCCTCCATCTGATTAGGAAAATTTGCATTTAACGTGTACAGGTCAACCCTCTTAATGATTAATTTAATCCAATCGTATATTTTAGTCGCTTTACGCTTTTGTTTTACAATCAAAAATTAAATTTCTGAGAAATAATATTTAATTAACAACGAAAAACATTTTCTTTCATAACGACACACGAGAAAAGCAGATGGTTACACGCAGGCATTTAACATTGGTTTCTATTTTCGACAGTCTTTATTCACGGTTGTTTGCAAGTGTTTATTGTTATTTCGAGAGAGCCTCCGTTAGTGTAGATACATGCGATAGCAGGAATCTTTTGGTTTTTGTTTGTTTGTTTGTTTGTTTGTTTTTTTCTCTATCAAGATGTGTTCCTCACCAATAAATAAATAGCTCGTGTTTTCGCTAAAGTCCTTACCGCGGTAGTGGAGAGAATCCTTTTTTTTACCAGCAGGTAACACTGGGTATAGCGGGTTTGCATAGCATGCTACAGTTCGCGTGGTGCGAGCGCGACAATCTAAATTTTCTTTATCGAACCGAACCATTCCTCAATAGCGAAACCCAACAATACCGTTTAGCGGAAAGTTCTTACAAATAGTTTGTTAACGTAGTTGTTTAAAATAAAAGGTCTTCACACAACTGGCAACGTAAATTGCAATACAGCTCTACTCGTTGCAACTCTCGCCCTACACACTCACACATGCACACAAACATACACACACGTACAAACCAACATATACACCAAACAGCGATACAGTTTTTCTTTTTGTTTCATCTTCGTTTCGTTAACTAGCGGTGTGCATCATTTGCGTTGCGTTTAACATCGTACGACAGTTGTCCTTGTGCGGGGGATATGGTTTTTTTTTGCTGCTGTTCGTTTCGCATAAATTCAAACTGTTCGACTACCATTAACTGTTTGACGGTTTTTTTTTTGTATGCAGCAGCAGTAGCGAGCGTTTAGCAGTAAACATTAGCTTTAAGTTCAATAGTTTGCAGGCTAATTTGTTATCGTTCCTTTCGTACACGATAGACATGCACAGTCAGCTGATGAATGTATGCCGCCATTAGCTTGACGGATATGATTACCGGGTAAACAACCTTTACAACATGGCGGAGCGCTGTATTTGTTACTTTCTTACTTTCATTCTTTCTTGCTTTGTAAGTGTTTGCTTTAGTTCGTACGTTATGTTTCGCTACGGTAGTTCTATACAAAATATTTCCACACATGCTAACATCGTTCACCGTGCGCAACGTTTCACTAGTGTTAAATTACCCGTCTGAATGTTTAAGCTAGGAGTTTTTTGTTTTTGGTTTCTCACTTGAAAGTTTATAACAGTACTGTTGATGCAAGTGTTGCAGCCTACTATTTCATCATTTCGTTCCACACTGTTTGTTTTTGTTTTTGTTTTTGCTTCAAAATCCTAACTTTGCTAATTTACTTGCGTACAGCGTTGATATAAAACCATCCAACGTCGCGCGACAGTGATGGTTCAGATATATTATATAGCTACCAAACATTGCCCACTAACACTTATTACACTGGTTTGCTGCTTTATATGCGGTTCCGATGCGAAATGAGAAACACAATCAATGCTGCTGAGTTAAGTGTGCACTAAAAGCACTAGCGAAAACCCAAAAAAAATATATATATCTGTCCTATCTGACGCTTGGATTGTCGGTTTGGATTGCCGTGCAGAAATTAAAACCATTCTTTCTATCTTTGTTAACAATGAAACTTTAAACATTATTCATTTTCTTCTGCAACACAATGAAAAGCTATTTTCCACTTTGAATCGTAAATTCGTACTAACCAACAAAAAAAGCGAAAGCTTTCAACGCGAGAGGGCGCTACTGTACGCAGCGTGAAACGATTCACGCGGCTGGTGAAACATTTCAAACCGCAACTGTTTGAACGAACCGAACACTACACAAAGCCATTGCGCGCTAACCGTTTTTGGCGCGAAATTAAGTGACGCTTCGTGCTTGTATCAAAAACGAACCAAACTACCTTGCTACCCCGTAATGCTATTAAGTTCATCCCTTTAAAAAAAAAAAAAAGGAACTGCACTATGCTATGTATCTATGAACACCTAAATTTCATTGCCACGCTGGGATGCGCCACTCACAGTGTGTTCGTGTTGCTTACTTTGATATAGTGCGAGTACGGCTCGACTTTACTGTTAGACACAACGGCATTCACACCATCTACGCGGGTTAACATCTACTGTGGATGGGCACATCTCCTTAGGCAAACAGGCAGCACAATAGGACGCCCATTATCCATACCACCGTCTAGCATAGGGAGGGATGAAGACAACCCCCGGGAGCTTTTCGCTTGATTGTAAGGAGAAATTCATTTGATAACAACTATTATTGCTACATTGCAAACATTGCATCCGATCGTGCTTTGTTTAGCGGGTGGGCCGGAACAATCAAACCCGAAACACGAAGTACAGAAACAGAAAATAATAAAGGAGCTTTCCACCCAAGGGATTTTCTCTAAAGAGTTTGAGAGCTTTAGTTAGGGAAGAAAATAAAATGTTCTATGCACTAGCATCCGGTTATCAAGCAGAATGGTTTTGTTTGTTTTCATTCTCGTCTAATTTGTGCGTCTTCCCACCGGATCGCTTCCGTAGGTGGGAACGGAATCAATATTGATTGTAGCTGCGAGCCACCATACCATGCCCACCGTCCCACACGCTGTGCCACGCTGAAAATCGGATTATTGCCAAATTTGGTCGGCTGTGAGGACGCAACTGGCAGGCAAAAGGCACAGCACACTCGCCCGCGTGACGGCAAGCAAGCATTCAAACAGGTAGCCAATTCCCCCGTTGGGCGAAAGTAAAGCTGCCGGGCAAATAGCGCCTTGACGCACCAGCACCCCTGTATGTTTGCTTGCCGTGCGCGCTTAGCCACGGTGCTGCGCCATTTTTGCTGGAAACGCACACGCACACAGCCACACACACACAGCTCTGCCCAAGGGTATGTGACGTTTTCCCGTGCGTGTGTGTGTGTTTGTGCGCGGGCCACGGATGCGAAGCTTGTGCAATACACCCGTCAATGTTTGTCAATATTTGTTCCCATGTGCCCGTGTGAACAGGCGAACATTTTGCCCGGTGAGTTTGATCAAAGCTGACACAATCTGCGCCGGGCTGGAAGTGTGCAAACAGTACCAGGTTTGTGTCGCTTTTGGGCCCGGAGTTGACCCACGAATACGGAATCTGGCAACAGCGCGAGTGGGGTGGTCCAGAACGGGGGAACTTTACAAGGGCGGCGAGTGTCAAATGGTCGGGAGTTACTGCCGACCGGTTGCAAAGCAGCTGTCTAATTCGATTTTGAATCCAAACAACCCTCCCCCCCCTACCACCTCACACTCCTCCTCCCACAAACCTTTCGGTATTACCTTCCTTTTCAGCTATCCGTTTTCCGTGACACCTCAGCGGGCGGTACCGAAATCGTTCAATTATGCAGCACAAAGTGTCAGACTCGATCAGCATGATACCCTCTGCGGGTTGCAAGAAGAGAAAAAAGAGAGCTTACCGCAGGTGAGCTTATCGTCGGGCACTTTGCAGTGGGTGGTGGGACGTGGTGTTCCCACGGTGGGTAGATAAAAAAAATACCTAAGATACACCATAAGAAGGCGTAAGCATGGGCACAGTTTTGATGAAGATATTCATCATACAATCGGGGTTTTAAGCGCAATCGAGCGCTTTTGCGAAGGTTGTTTGTTTTGTTGCGCCGATCCCCGGGTGCTAAGACAAACAAAAGAGCGTGAGAGAGATAGAGAGTCTAGAGCAGCCTTTTTTTTTTAAGAGATCGTGACCGCGTTGCCCTACCGGGGATGCACTTAATACTACACGTAGTACACGCTGTGACCGTACGGGCTGCGCCGGACGAAGCAGGGCAGCAGCGACTGCAGCGTGTTGCGGAACGCTTCCCGGAAGTCGCGGTTGAAGTAGGCGTAGATGAGCGGATTGAGCGTCGAGTTGAAGTAACCGATCCAGAACAGTACCGTGATGACAACGTCCGGACATGGACAGGCTTCTTCGCCGCACAGCGAGGTGATGACGTACCTGTAGATGAAGAAGCACAAAAAGACGCACTGTTACCTTTTGGGTAGGAAAGTTTACTTTCAAATTTTATCAAACAAACGTTTACGGGCAGTACGAAGAGGGCAGAATTTATCAAGCTTTTCCACTTTAGAAATACACAGGTATAATGAAAAAACGGAACAAAGGAAAGAAAAGCGTTGTACGCCTTGGGCATATAAAGATTTAAGTTTACGCTTGAGTTTAGCGGCTCTGTTTTCTTTTTCTCTCTCTCAAAAAGGTAAATTGAAAACAAAAGAACGAACAAAATCAAACAAAACAAAAGAAACAAGGGAACGCAACTAAACTCGCTTCAGTGGTGTGCCGGGCGCAACGGCATTACGCTTGTCCAAACTCGTTTAAAGTTGAGCTCACTTTTTATGTTTCAATTTGTCATTCGCATCCCCCACCCCTCCTCTCCCGCCCCCCCTCCCCTCCCTCTTGATCCATCCTTGGTTAGCGAGACCACTTTATATTCCGTTTGTTTTATCTGACTTTGGTTGTGTAATCCGAAAAATCGGGTTCCCTTTTCTGCCTGAGAAGCACCTTCCCGGGGTCGAACCCAATACCATACCCAAGCATCCCTTTTTTTTTCACGATGTTGGGGTGGGAGATGCAACACCGAACTGAGCTGCTTTGTACCGAATTGGTTTGGCAAGCATCCGATGAGGTAAGGCAAACTGTACAACAACCGACCCTGGAAAGTCGACACCGCCAAAGTCAGTTCATATTTCACCGCGCGAGCACACCGCCAACGTTGACGTTGACAGCGTTGCTTCCAAATCAAACCGGAGACTAGTGCACGGCATACGTTACAGTCGACATGCATGCAACTTTCGTGCGAGTTCCGGAAAATGGTTCACCGAGCTCAGGATGGCAAATGGATAATCCGAGCTCAGCACTCGCTCGCCTCGTGACGGTTTTCCGGGCACAACCATAAAAGAACGTAACGAACGTATTCACACACACACACACGTGGGGAGGGGGGGGAAGGAAGGAAAATGTCCATGCCCATCTCCGATTACAGCCACTTTTCACTTTTGATTCGCGGCAATCATTCTTGCGGATAACGAGCCGTTGAGTGGCTGCCGCTGCTTCTCCGATTCCGTGACCAAGCAGACACGAGACCACACAGCAAACGGACGAAGGAAGGGAGGGGGGGGGGGAAAGGGGGAGAAAGTGAAGGAGGAAGGTTCATTTGAAACTTTACGAGAACGATTTCGTTGTTGTTTTATTTGAATATTTTATTTTTTGTTTCTGTCCGGGATTTCCCGGTTACAAGCTCGACTTTTGCTGCACCGTCACCATAAATGGTAGCGATATTCATGATTTTTGGTTCGCTTCCCATTGCACGGTGGGCAGCCTCGTTTGTGGCAAATATTTGGACGTGGTTCTGCAAAAACCTACGCATTAATTGAACGTTTCCATTAACTGGTGACAGCCGGGGAAGCGGCATTAGGCCTGGTTTCCTGGCGACCGAATAAAGTGCCCGACGAGAAATTAGCTGTTGACAGTTAATTGAAATTTTGTTGTTCAAGAGGGTGTTGTTAAGAATTTCTTGTTTCTTTATGCTTAAATCGGAATACATTTGTGAGCTTTTATTGCTTTACGATAACGTTCATTGACCGTTTATGCAGGAATGAGGAATGAGAATGAGGAAAATTTAATGTGAATAACTCAGGATGAAGCAGAATCTTAATCCAATGTTTAATAAATCTTCTTCAATAATGGAATGACTTAAGACAGCCTTAACAAAAGCTTAGCAAATGCTTAACAAAATCTAAATCAGTTGGGCCTATTAGAATTCGCTTCACCGTTGCCATGCCGATCTTTGATCTCACAACAATATGGGAGTGATCCTCTTTTTAAGGTACTTCCCAATAAAAGGTCCATTGACGAGATCTTAGCGACTTAGAGAGCATTGGATCTTTCATCTTTACCGAAGATGAATCGAAAGGATCTCATCATCTTCTGCGTGTGATATTTGTTGAAGTAGACTCCAATTTCTGGACAACATTTTTGTGATCATATCGAAAAAATTCTTAAATCTTTCAAGAAATTACATTTAATTTCCTCTTTACATCAACTGCACAAAATGCTTCTATAGGAAAATGATGTGGGTAGCCGTTAACACATGTTTTCCTGATGAAATACCTGAAGTCCTCTGGTCATTTGTCCAATCTACCGTTTAAATTGGTTTCGTCATTTTTCAAGGTCGTCAAGTTCTTGCGAAATTCGTCTGTACGGCATGTTTGACCACACCAACCACAACCGCACTCTCTGGGTGGTAATGAACGGTCGCGACAAAACTGGACACGATTGACACTTTCGTCTAAAAATGTCAATCTCGTCCTTCTGCTTCTTGAACATTTAGTCGAGAGCTGTTGATGTGCCGGGGAAAACAAAACATGATAAGGCTATTTTGCTCTCGATCTTCCCTTTAACATTCTGCTCTTCTTCATGGCTAATGTTGAGCGTGCTGGAAGTAGGGTTCTGTTCGATGCTGTGAGCCTTTTTTCCAGACATGAGAAGATATAAAAAGAGATCCAGAATAAATATCTCCGTGGGAAGCGTAATACCTCACGATATACAATTTTGTTGTTCTGGATTGGAATTTGCGGTGCCATTGAAGGGTTTCTTGAGAGTTTTCATAAGGAGGTTTAAAATTTTACAAATGAAATTATCACATTTTCAGTACTCAAAGATAGCAGACAATGAAAATGTATTAAAATTCGCTGAAATGAGTATAATATTCTTTAAAAAATTTGAATAAGATCATCAATAACTACTGAATTATATGCAGTCTAAATGTCTCAAGCGGGCTTATGAATGTTTAATTTAATTTATTTATAATAACTAATTCATTAAAATCATTCTCTTTTCACCAAATTTTGCAAACTCATTGCTGCATAAAAAAATAACAATTCCTGTTACTCCAATTATGTACCCAGCGCAAACGGGCTCCACTGTCCAATTATGAGCGCTAAGCGTTGTAACTGTATTGCTCACTTGATGAAAACGGATGCTTTTTGTTGAAATTGAATTTGTCCACAGCCATTTATTCGGCACCGGCAACGAAACCAAACAAACAAAAACAAACGACCGAACGGAATGAAAGAATCACGGTAGAGCGAACATTTAGTGCTGAATTGGCAGTGTCGGGCACGAATCAAAGCGGAGCGGAGAAGCTCAGTGAAGTGGACAAACTTTTTATTTTGTCTCTCCATAATCAACTTAATTTAATTGCACCGGTATGGAATGATCACAAACCCTCGCACACACACACACATGGAAACATATGACCAAAAAACAAAAAAAAACACAAACCATTCAGTGACGATTTCGCGCTTCTAATGAATTTCATTCCCAGGCACACTGCCGACCAGCGTGGAAAAGTGAACGATGCGTACGCGTCACGAGTGGCTCAATCAAATGGAAAATCGGTCAATTAATGTACCCACCGGAACGGGCCGGACGGACGGACGTGTTGCAATTTTTCTGCTAAAGCATCGATAGGTTTTATTTTCCCACTCGCCGGCATGGTTGTTTCTCCATTCTTTCGATCTCCGGAAACGGACGACGAACAAAATGATCGTTTTGATTTGATTCATTTATGTTCCCTCATGCGTACGATACGCATGCAGAACCGATGGCCGAACCAATTTCCACCCTTCCCGCCTTCATTTGGGCCCACAGCTTTAATCCAATTTGTGTACAAATGTGGGTGTGTTTATGTGTATTTGTGTGTGAGGGTTAATTATAAATCGACGACAGTAGTCACGACACGGCAAGGATGCACTAAATCGACAGCCGGTTGTACATGATTGCCGCTATCGAATTAATACACGCCTTTTTGCCCAATGTGGTGCTAATTGGGACACCGCACAGGGCACACAGAGGGGTGGATGGAGGGGAAAAAGGGAGGTGGTGGGAGGAGGTTGTTGTGACAGTTAGTGGCCAGCAGCAGCCAGCATTTGCGTGCAATTGCGGTGACACCGCGGGTTTAAGTTGCTGCACTAATTGCAATCGCCGAAGTGCAAATATAAATAACAGTCCGAAAGGGATTAGTTCTAATGAAATAGAATTAATTTAGGCTTGGTGAATGGAGAATGCATTGCACGTGGAACAATATTCTTTAGGAAATTACTGCAATAATAAGCTTGATAATTATGTGCATCAGTGGTGGCAGTGGCGAGAATTTAAACTTGCCCACAGAATGCAATTAACACAGAACAATGGAACACCCACACGGTATTCCATTAATCTAGCAATCGACAGGAATGCAAGCCCCATTCCATTCCTGGATGATGGGTATTTTATGTGCTGAGTTTTTAAAAAATAAATCACCATTAACGATGCTATAAAACATCTTTGATCTGTTAAATTAAATCCAATCAACACACATTTCCCACCACCGTAAACCGCAGGCGGTGCAAAACCAATTCATTAATAACATTACCCTACCAAAGGGCATGGGCCGGGTGGGCCCAACCACACCTGTATTGGGGGGTTACGGGGAGGGTGGGAAATGGGAAGAAGAAAACAGTAAACCGCTTCAAAGCGATGAAATGAACAGAAAACGGATGGTTCAAGTGTAAAAAGAAGGCCTTTTAAACCACTGAACAAATCAAATTTAAGCTAACTTTGTACGAGTGTGTGAAGATTCGTCCTTTCCTACATTTTTGTGACTTTTTTTCTATACCAAAGAGTAAGAAGCCTAACCCTTTTAACCTGGATCCGCAAAAACCCAGAACGCAGATACTATCGCCAAGACAAAAGGCCGAGATACGCGAATCGAAGGATACTCACCACAGAAAGAATGGCAGCCAGCAGAGCAGAAACACTCCCATGATGATGCCGAGCGTCCGGGCCGCCTTATGTTCCGCCCTCCAACCCTTCGACGGGCGGGTCGACGTACCACCTGGCCACCATTTCCGATCGACACCGATGAAGCAGCGACCACGGGCGTTTTAATTAGATTTCCCGTCCGGGTTCGGAACGCGATGCGGTCCGATTTGTACCCCCGTGGCCGGCAGGCCGACATTTTGTCCATTCCGCACCATAGTGCGGGTCGTAGTGGGGTCGAAGTACGGTGCCGTGGGCAGCGTTGTTTGATGTTTAGATGACGGCGTGAATGGCAGGTACAGCAGCAGCAAGTGCAGAACGGCAAACCCGATCGAGCACGATGAGCACGTGCCAGGCAGCACCACACAGCATGGCCGACCGGGCATGGAGACGGGTTGCGCAAAAAAAAAAAAACACGGAAGAGAAAAAGAGAGAAACGGATCGAAAACTGGTAAGTGTACGGCATAATTAAATCACGTATCGAGTGCGCCCACCGGGAGCAACATTTCATCCCGGTTGGACGTTTGACGCGTCCAGCGCCGGAACGATTGAGGTTTGCCCGGCAAGCACTGGTAGCAACACCATCGATATGCATCGACCGGTAACCGGTGCTCGATTGTACTACTAGTGCAAATTACTACGCCAGCCCGAATCGTGTGGATCGGATCGCACGAACGCAGAAGCACAAATACCTGCCAGGCACTCTCTACGTTCGGACTCTAGCAGACGGACAGCACATCGAACAATACCGGTGTTGTCGAGTTATTTCGTTTTGCAAACATACGGCGACATTGATGCGGCTTTGCTTAGGCGCAACGTGTTTTTAAAGCAACGCAAAGCAAAAAATTTTTATTTATTGTTTGTTATACTTTAATTTTTTTGTTAAAAGACATAAAATTTGTAATCTTTCAAAATACTTCTTACTATACTCTACATCTCCTTTAAAGGATCACCATTTGCAAAGGATGTTACTATTTGCATAGGTATTAATTCCACTGAATCGTTCTGCATATCAAATGTAGCAAATTGTCATAACATAAACCCTAAACGATCCTTTTCCGAGAACAATCACAAAAGGCTTTATTTGGTTTCTCACTTGTGCTGGGAAAATAAATATTGCTTCACTGTCACTTGGTCGCTTCGTTATGCTTCTTGGTAAATCGCATTATTGTTTGTTAAATAAAGTAATTTGCTACAAAGGCTACCTGTGGATGATATTTCTACGACATCCTGTAGATTTTCCGAAACGATTACGAAAGCATTTGCATCAGATGTCAGCTTCATAGACTCAAATAACAATCGTTTAAGGTGTAATAGGATGGAAGCATATGACAAAACAATTGTGACACTTGATAGCACAATGTCAGGTGAACAGTGCAAGTTAAGTAGAAACTCTTGAGTATAAACGTGACTATACACAATTCTTTACAGTGTGACAGGTTCTGTGCTGTCATGTGTTACAATTGTGCTATCATGTGTTGACATTTGAGACTGTTGGGCTTTTATCTGATACGATTGTTTTTGTAGCCGTTTACGTTGTTCTAACATATACAATCCCCTTAAAAGAAGTGAATGATTCAATTAAACTAAATTGGAGGCATAAAAGAGCACTAAATTGATTAAACTAAAGCACAAAAACGATATGATACGAATGTTATCAGATATGTGACAAAGATGAACGTTAGCCATTGACATTAAAAATGCAAGAACTCAACATAAACATTAACAACAATGATACATGATTCAGCCGTATTCTATGCTGGTCAGATATTTGACACATGAAGTAAAAATTTAATCACCAAGTAACAAAATTAAGCTGTACATTAACATATTAAATGATGAAAAACTGACACAGAACATTTAAAGCGGCTTTTTTTGTTTAAAATTGTATACAAGAACTAAAAACTATTTGATATCAATCAGATATATAAATTTTGTCCTCCATTATCCTTAGATGCCTTAATTAATTTGCACCATTTCATAGCAACGCCAATGATATCTTTCTTCATACTAGGAAGGACCTTCCTATATGACGCAAAAATTAAAATGTATTTACCATAAAGCAAAAAAGCAAAAGAAATGCCCAATGAGTTGATAACAAAAACCAACATTCCATATTATGCGACGCTTCCCAAACATAACCCAACATTCGTTGCCAGTAAAACCACAGCAAAACCGGTTCGCGGTTTTGTTTGGCAGCACAGCCCGTTGAGTGTGGTGTATAAAACGTACAAGTAAACATGGTCCAAGCTTGGTTGGAGAGAAGAAGGAAAAAAAAAGAAATGCTCTGCAAATACCATCGTTTCATGTCTGCATGTCGCCGTTTCTGCAGAACGCAGTCGGTTTTCTGTGGCTGACAGTATTTCCGCTCGTTCGCTCGCTTGCTTTCATCTTCCCTGTGTTGGCGAACCCTGCCGCACCGTTTGCTTTGATCGGGAACAATTTTTCTCCTCTCCCCCCCATACTCTTGTTAAGGGTGACATGGATGGTGCAGGTGGATAGCTCTAGCTCTAGCAGTAATTGTTGGATTTTCGCCTTCTGCCGCAAGCAAAAACGACAACGCTAGTGGGAAAGCCCAAAGTGGCATAACTAGTGGCAGACATTTCCTCTTGTGCGCTGCTAAACGATTGTCCTTTGACCGGGTTTACTTTTCAGCGGGTAGTTTTTTTTACCTTTCATGCCTGGTTGGATCCAAAATCCTGCTAAGGATCAAGCGAAACAAAATGGATCATCCGGATAATAGGACAGAACAGACCGTCGCTATGGTTCGGTGCACTGCTACCGGAAATAAATTATCGCTTGATGAGGGATGTGTTTATTCGATTGTTTTTTTTTTGGTTTCGCAGCACAATTATCATCTTACAATCTACCTTCATTTACTACAAACAGTTTCTGTTTTGACTTTTTTATAGATAATTATATCCAATTGATGTTCTAAGCATTTTATCAGTTGAATTATTTGGTTTTTAAAAAATAAAAATATTTTTCCACAGATGGATAACACATTTGTTATAAAATGTTGTACAAAAAAAAATGGAAGTTTTCCAATGCGTTTGTAAATGTTCATTCTAAAAGTTACAAATTTTTATATCACAAATTTTCCCATACAAATCAATGTAAGACAAATATCAACTATCAGATGTTATTTCTTTCCTTTGGTATTTTTGCAGAGTAATTTTTATCCATTTCCATTGTTATATTGTTTTTAGGCCAGTAACACTATATTTATGCTACGCACTGTAGAATTGAAATGAAGCAATTCTTTATAAGTTTTGAAACAAAATTTTAGACTTTAGTTTTATTTAATGAGTAATTTTACACAAATCTTTTAACCTCCTAACTAAAAACTGTCACTATTGCTTGATATATTACAATTTTCTACAACTATCTTGAACAGTTACAATAATAAGGTTTTCCTTGGTTCTTTAATCATGCGATTGCAATTTCGATTTAAAGATCAGTTTTTGTACGTCAAAACAACAGTTTAGCATAACGTAAAGCCGACAATCTACACACTTTACCATATGCAAACATACGCATTTAAATGCAAACGGCAGCGAATGGATTGAAATTGCAATTTAAATATGGATGGCAAGAGAGCAATGCGAAAGCAATACGAAAGCATCCCAAGCGACCGAAGCGACCAAGCCGCACAGCATAATGCAACATACAACCAACACACACACACACCACACCAAATGGATAGTGATTTTCATCGTAAAACAATTTCACACATCCAATGGAAATGCACGCTTCCGAGCAATTAAGTAACGCACCGATGTTTAATCGCTCCGTTCGACACGGATGCGTCCATTAGGCTTCATTCTTTCGGACAGCCGCCATTGTGAGACGGTCGGTGACAGGTGATTGGTGATGGTGTGCGTAATACTAATCGCTCTAATCCTAATAGTAAACAGGTTTTTAAAAAACATAGACTAAGCTGGCTACTGTAATGAACGGTGTGAGCAGTGGTTAAGCAGATTTAACTGAGGGAAAGCGATTGTGCGACTGTTACAGGAAGCACACAACTACCTATCGGGGAACGGAAAGAGTTTGTTAATTGGTCTTATTTATTTTGATAATACACTACGTAAAAAACAGGTCCGAGCGCCTAGAGTGATCGTACAAACAAGCTAGAAACGGAAACGGAAAGAACAGATACATTCCGTGATGGTTAAAGCGGAACACAAAAGCGTTACAAACAGGTACGGACAAAGTACGAACAGACGTGCTGGAAACAAGGCGTGCAGGAAAAGGAAGCGACACTACGACAAGCAAGCAAGCAAGCAAGCAAAGCAGTTCGAAGCTCATCGGCCAAACGAAACGAGCAAAGCGCCATTTTGGGGGTGTTGGTGGTGGGAAAAGTAGACAATCGGACTGACCTTCTCCACATCCGACGCTCGGGCAACGCGAGTGCCGGCAACCGGGCGGCACGGGACTGGGCACGGTCAGCCGATTTCCACCGGCGGCACCGTCGGCTGTGGAAACGGTGGGCGACGGTGGCCCGTACTCGCACCCACCACCGCACGACACGTGGACGGACGGTGCGCGGCGCAACCCGTACCGCTTCAGATGGTTCCACAGGCACTTGATCTTGCGGAACTTATGGTGCCGGCAGGAGGCCGCACCGGAACCATCGTCCTGGTGACCGGCCGGATAGCAACAGCTCGGCTGATTCGGCTGATATCGCTGCTGACCGTGGTGACTGTGCTGCTGCTGCTGCTGTTGATGCTGCCGATGGTGTGGATGCTGGTGTTGGTGGCGGTGGTGATGGTCGTCGTCGGCATGGGTACGGCTTCCGGTACCGTCACAGCCCGGCACACCGCACCCACCACCCACGCAACCGTCGTCGTCCAGGTCCGTGTCGGTGTCGTTCGCGTGCACCACATTGTCGTTGTTGATCACAATGCAAATGGCGCCACGGCGCTGATGCTTTTGGCTCGAGTCTGCAGAGTTCGAGTTCGATTGTGTATGAGTGTGTGCGTGTGTGGCAGAGTTTACATTGGACATTGTTTTATGGTTGTAGCGTACAACATTGTCAAATGTTCCCGACACGAGTGATCAACAATCATACACAGACGCACACCGGTATTCGATTACGTCCAATGGTTTGTTGTCGATATGTCAGCAAACAGTATAGATATTGCGACAGGGCGATAGTGCAAAAGAGACGGCATAAAAAGAGAGATAGAGATAGAGACCCAAACATGAACAAGAGAGCAAGAGAGAGAGAGAAAGAGAGAGAGAGAGAGAGAGAGCGAAAGATGTGACGAAAATTTGACGAACGGAGGATAACAAGATGACTGAGGGAAAATTTTCAAGTGCATTGAACGAAATTGAACGTAAAATCGGCGTTACGGTTCCCATTTTTGGTTCAGTACTGGTTGTATGTGTGCGCGAGATTTGCACGAACTTTAGACGACACTTTTTCAGTTTCTATGGTTTTGGAAGAATTTCAGCACCACACGCACATTCGCTTGTGCTTCTTGGCCAAAAAAAAAATAAAGGCCGGAAGGATGGTTTGTATCGTAATGCGAAAATTGAGATGAAAAGACCGAACAAAACACAAAGTACAACCCAACCACCCACTCAACCTCCCCCCACTCCCCTTCCTCTCCCGCTGTTGGAATAGCTTCCGGATCACGCACTAATGGGCTTCGTCTCATGGGCAAATCAATCAAGCATCGAACCGTACCGGCGCACACTTTGGAGTCCACCATTTTACCGGAAATGATAAAACGAAATGCTCTCGCCAACAGCACGGAACGGCTGAAACGGTGGATGCCGGTGCACGAACGCAAAAAGCACTCAAACCGGGTAGGCTTTCGCACGCCTGCTGTGGCTGTTGTTGGGAGTTCTTTACAAAATCCATTGAAAGCATCATCAGCCAGCGTGCGATAACAATGCGATGCTGTGCTCGTACTCGATATCGTGCCTTGCAATATGTGCGCCGTTTGATTGACGTGGAAGATAAATTACATTCTCACTTTTTTTATAAAGGGTGATGTATGAAGGAAGCCGGTTTGGTTTTGTTCAATAATTTCTGATGCTTGTAAATTGCGTTTTTTTTCTCGTAACACATGGTGAAAGTTTCAATTAAAGCAGGGTAGGGAACCAAACCCCCTTTTTCGATAAAGGGTTTATGTAGAAAAAATGGCTAAAAGATGTTTGTGATCCTCGCTGTAAGGTTCACAACTATCATGAGCAAATTCGGCACACAGGGTCAAGTGTGCGGTCATGCAATGTGACAAATTTTAAATAAAGGTGATTTATTCTTAATTTTATTTCTACTAAACACTGCTTGTCCGAAATGTTAGTTAAAATATATTGCAGAATTATCTTATGAATTCATATTTTTTAAATTTTTAATATTATTTTCATCATTGATGTTAAATAACATTATAATGGTATTATTCTACAACTAGTACTCCCTTTATAGTTTTGTGTCTTCAACATAATTTAACTTTATTGCTGCTCGATTTCAACTAAATTGCTCTTT
This sequence comes from Anopheles rivulorum, assembly GCA_018908115.1. Taxonomy (NCBI): domain Eukaryota; kingdom Metazoa; phylum Arthropoda; class Insecta; order Diptera; family Culicidae; genus Anopheles; species Anopheles rivulorum. Next base: position 19,618,799 of record STHB01000004.1, read on the forward strand.
TAAACAAGCAGTATACGGTAAACCAGAATGTAAGTAAATTTCTTTCATTTTTAATTTGAACCATCGCATGACCATTAGGCATTCCAGTGTGCGGCGAATTTGCTAAGGCAGTGGCAGTGACGCCTCTTTACTCCTTACCTAAATCTTTCACTTAAAAATGTTCTATTTGACAACGTTTAACGACTACATACATGCTTTGAACCAAAAAAGCGTTCAATTTAACGAATTTCGTTGGAAAAAACAAATCCTAAACAGAACGCTGAAAGAACCAATTTTTCAGCTGTTAGTTCTACTGCTGTTGCTTGTCAGTTACAATCTGTTTGTTGTACGTTACGGATTATTTTACGGTTGCTGTAAAACTACATTTCCGTTCTGCTCGAACGCCCGCTCGAACGTTAGCATCGCCCACGCCAGCAAACACATCGGCGCAAAGTAGTCTGTATTTAACTTTCCATTCATGGGTAACTCTAGACAGGCTCAGTGCCAGTGAAAAAAAGGTTGACGAAGTTGACGAAGGACCGACAGCACTTAGAAGCATTGAAAAGCAACACCATAAATCCATTTTGCAAAAACCAAAAGGTTTATGGACCATATTGACACTCACGGCGCTGTAGTGGTTTGAGTACTTTATTTACTGCAAACCGGGTGGGTACGTTGATCTCTGCCGTTCAGACGCTGAGTAAATGTCAGTAACTTGTCTGAAAAGGGGAGGAAAAACAGCAAGCTGGCTTATTAGAGCGATGGTTGCTATTAATGTAATTTAATTTATACCATGTTCATTCGCTCACTCAAGTTTACCAGTAAATCTGCTTTCACCTTTTAAGGCATTAAATTACCTGCATTTTGAGTCATTTCAAGTAAAGCCAAAATTAATACTTAATAATATCTGAATAATCTGTTATAAAAAGTACAAATCTTTTGCCTTTCCTTATATCCATCCAGGGTTGAAGTTTGAATATGTTACGTGTATGATAACACTCTGCCACTACCTGTTGGTACGGCACAGCGTTTTCGAACGCAGAGAAAATATTCATCAACCACATACAGACATCTTCGCGAAGGGAACCGCTGAATGAAATGGGAGGAAAAAAATGTAACGGCTTAGAATGTAGGCCAACGGGCGTTCCGAGAATGTGCTCCCGCCGGTTATCAAGATGCTGTCGCTTCCTGCATAACGTACACTCATTAAATGCTGGCGATGATTTAATCCTCCACCATGGAACAACTTTTTAATCAACTTTCTGCAACTTTTTACGAGCGAGGAAAAGATTTCCCATCAGCACAACGAGTAATTCAAAAAACGAAAAAGAAAAAGGGAGAGAGAGAGAGAAAGAGAGCCAACAAGTGAGAGATGCAAAATAAAAACCTCAAAGCTGTCGAATGTACATTTGCTTTCGTTGCCTAGCTTCACCATCCCTGGTGTCCCTGCGGGCCGTGATGGTCATTTTAATCTAGCGCATCGCGCGCGTACAGGAAAGCAGAGAGTGTGATGCAAAAACTCGGCTTTATTAAACCCAAAATATTTATCCAAATTTATTTATCCAACAACAAAACACATTCGATGGAGGCGCCTGGTTGTTCACGCCGTCTCACAACCGATGGAGGCGCCTGGTGTTGATGGATAGCATTAAATATTAACACGCGTAAATCGACTCATAATCCGACTTACCGTGGAAAGTATTATTATTTAAGCGAATGGAAGATCAGCAAAAAGAAAAACACGCGGCGACAAAATTTTGCTATTTCACAATAATTCGAGATTTATAAAAAAAAAACTTTTCAAAGCGAAAAAAGCTACATCAAACGTGTTTCCACAAAATGTTTAAGCTTGTTCTCGATTACCACTCGAGCCACATTCAACATACCAAAACGGTATTTACTGTCAACAGACAAAAGAATGTGATGCAGTAAATCGTACGATTTTGGGTTTTTTTAATGGCAGCATTAACGTACCAACGCATAATGACATGTAATTAAATTCTCCATCCGAGAAATTCTTTTTCATTTCCACCAACGATTTAATGACCCGACACATTTCGAAGGTGCTCAGCGTTTTGATTGTAAAGCAAAAACAGCATGAAACGAAAAAAACAAAATATCACGCGCGTGGTATCACCATTGAATATGAGCCACGTTTCATTTCTTACACTTCAGCAATGAAAACAACAACGGTAGCACAACAACAACAAAAAACCGCCACATCGAAATACACTGTTGGCGTCAGATAAGTGTTACTTGTTTTTTCGTGCTCATTCATTCCGTTTTCGTGGTTCTTGTTCTTTGTGAACGACCATAAACGTACATTGCTGGCACGTTCCGACGTCTAGTGCTCGTAGAGCTGCAGCAAATTGACCAACTTCATAACGCCTCCGGGCTATGATTACGTTTACAGGAGACGTGGAGAAAGCCTGCCGGTCTCCTTCGTGGGTGTTGGACGCGAATGTTCGAATGGGCCGGTGGTAGGAAGAAAAACAAACACCTGCATTTATCTAAACAGAAACACCCAGAAAAATACACACACACAGACACACAAATACACGTCACACTGAGATGCTCGGAGGTCACACCGACTGGGTGGGGGTAGGAGAAGGAAGTAACGACGAGAGTCGGGTGTACCGGAATAAAGTAAAAAAAAAAACAGAAAAAAAACATTGCCTTTGGAACACCACATCAAAGTTCGTCCTGGAACACACAGACAGATCGTACTGGGAGCGTGGGGCCGCAGGGTTGGGTGGCAGGGTGAGGAATAAAAAATTAACAACACAATGTCACACTGGGGAAGGAAAAGTCTCGAAATATTTAACAACCAGGCAGAGGAAAAGAATAAAATCAGCATTTTTTTTGGGGAGGGTGAAAAAAAAACAAACACAGAAGAAATAAAACAAACGCAAAACCACATCGAAGGAGCAAATTTTTAGAAGAGAGGGAAAAAACAACCACACAATCAACGATGGTAATAATTAATAACCATTAAATGTGCAACCTTTTTAAAACATTTTCTTTGCCGATCCATATGGTAATGTACTCATCATATCTGGTTCACAATTTTGAGAATATTATATTGCCCATCCTTTTGAACAAGTGCTACTGGAGGAGACACACAGAACTCACCAATCCAATCGATATCACCTATCGGTGGTACGTTTATATACACAAAAACGTTTATTTCAAACTCACACACATACACACACACACTGAACCAATCGGGACCGAAACACAAAAATGGGTTTGTTTACAAACGCACGCTGAGAAGAGTTATTGTTTAACAGAAAAAAGAACTAACAACCATTAATGCAGCTAAAACACACAAACACATCGTCGGATCGCGATATGTCAAATGATCACTTCATTTTAGCATTCGCTGTCACGTTTTTTTTTGCGTTAATGTTGCAAGGGTTTTATCGTTTTTGTGCAGTTTTTTTTTTGTGAGAGGGAAAGTCCTAATTAATTCAGCTTCTTTTTTTCTGGTAAATCCAATCGTTTGCAACAAATGGTCACGCATTCGGCTCAAACTAATTCCACAGTTCCTATACAGCTGCTACCAACACAACAAACGTGCATGAGTGTGTTTTATACCGCATTGCATACAAAACTCAAAGATCGTACGACCTACGTCGATCGTTAGACGGGGCACCAATACATCGAAAAATGGAAGAAGGAACTCTGCATCACAACGACGGGGACAACAATGTACGCGGGGATTTGGTTTAGTAAATGAGTGGTGCAAAAATGAGTGCTGCACTCAGGTGAGTGCGCGTGTCGGTCCGCGAGCGTTTGTGTGCTCGCGGTGTGAGTGCATGTATGAGATACAGGTGAACATTGTACTTGAGCGTAAGTAAGAATGGAATAGCAATACGGTTACTCACTCGTCGAGCTGTTCGATCGTCCACCAGCCGTCGCCGTGCCGCCATTGCCGCCGTACGCGCCACCGCTGCCGTTGCGATTGTTCAGCTGAAAGCTGGTATCGTCGTCGGGATTATCGCTCGCCTGGAAGTTGATCACGTTAATGTTGTACGTCACGGTGGAGGACTGCCGTTTGCGGCCGAGCCGCGGATGCTGCGGTGATGGCGTCATGATCGACGGCGCACGGGACGGTGTAACTGTGCGCGATGTGGGTGATACCGTTGCCCCGGTATGGCTGTTGTCGATCACTATGTCCGGGTTGTCGGACAGCATCAACATCTCGCTCGCAATGTCGATCGTCGTGACGGTGGCCGGTGCCGATGTTGGAACTTTGGGCAGTTTCTCCTTCGGGCTCGTCGCAACAAGATCGAGCGAGATGGTGGACGCTTCACTTAGCTGTATGTTGACCGGACTGCAGCGCGCATTCAGCGACACGTTTAGGGCCGCCGATAGTTGATTGTCTGCCGGTGAGGAACGGCACTGGCGTGTGGCTTTCGGTGAGCGTAGCTCATCACCAGCCGCACCGTTGATCGTCGATATCAGGTCGATCACTTTTGGTCCTTCCAACGGTTCGGGCGAACCGACACCGCTCGATGGTACGGCCACCTTCAAGCTGGACGTTTTGATGAGCGCACTCTCATCCGCAACGAGCTCCTTCACCGTGGGACTGTTTAAGGTAGGCCGTGATCCCGTAAACCCGTGATCGAAACATCCGATCAAGATGTCCGGCGTATCCATCGTGCCGGAACCGTCCATCCCAGCTGCACCGATCACTGCTGGAGCTGCGCCGCCTTCTCCCGTACCATTTCCATCACTGTTAAGCACGATTTTGAAGATTCCTTCCTTGCCGACCTCGCTGCTGACCAGATTCTTGAAGCATCGTCTAGCCACGCCTTCATCCTGCTTCTGCAGCGCACTGCTAAAGTCCGAATCGCTCAGCGCGTATATAAGCTCCTTCTCGTCCTTGTTGCAGTTCTTCAGGCTGTTGGTGTTTTTGCCCAACTTTTGCCGCTGCTTCTCGATCATGGTGAGAAAGTCGCTCTCGCTGGCCGCTATCTGATGCCGCTTGTGGGTGTTCACCTCCTTCTCCGAGTCCTTGTTAAGCGATGACGCCACGTTGATCAGGTCGAGAATGTTATTGTTGGACCGGTTGTCGTTGTTTTTGTTGTTCCGCTCGGACGATCGGTTCGGGTTGCTGTTGTTCAGACTATTGCCAGCTATTGCAGTACCACTTCCAACGCTAGCTGCGGTGGCAGCACCAGTGCCACCAACCGTACTAGCTGCACCCTTTATGTAGGTCTTCAGCAAGCTGTTGCGCGAGAAGAATGGTTGAAAGAAGTTGATCTGCCGGAAACTATCCTTGCGCGAAACACTACGTTGCTGCTGATCGTTCTGCTGCTGCTGCTGTTGCTGTTGCTGCTGTTGTGCGTCCTTTATGTGGATCGGTTCCGAGCCCGAGTAGCGCAGGTTGTTCTCGTAATGCAGCGGAAAGATGGATGACACACTGTCGGAGCTTTTGATTTTGCCCTCGTTCTTGTACTCCAGATCGCGCAGATCGATGCTGCTGCGGCTCAAGCGACGCGGCGGCGAGGACGGAACTAGAAAGTCGTCGTCTGTGTTGGCAACGACCGTTGGCACTATTGGCACCTGTAACTGTAAGCAGAAAGTGAGAGTTAGACAGAGAAAGTGCGTTATTATAGTAAATTCATGATATAAAATGGAATACAGAGATGCTATAAAATGAGTCTTCTGTCAAATGACGTTTCGACGTGTCTAAATGACGTTTCCAAAACAGTAACTGCTGGGCAATAAAAGATGAGAAAAAAGTTACAAATTTATCAGTTTTTGTCACTTTATTAAGCGTTTGTATAAATTTCACACACTGGAAAATAGACAGCAAAATTTTGACAAATATTTTGACAATGATTTTGACGTTTGCTCAAAACGTAAACAAATTTTCACCAATGTAAACAAACTTTCTAGCATTTTACTTATGTCATAGTTTGATTTACTGCGTGACCTTGGTAAAAGCTTTTCATGTTGCTAGAAAAATGTGTCCATCTTTTGTCAGCTCTCGTATCCCGGCAGCTTATGATTTAAAACTTTAAAATATCGTAACATTTGTTTCTGTAACGACTGACGTCTTTCTAGTGTTGCGAAACAACTTCAGCTAATATGAAGTACCAGAAAGCCATTAATTAAGCTATTTTAGAACGATATAGTCTCAAGTGCCGAATCATAAACCCCTTTCTAGAACCACAATTATCTTCGATAACGCTTCAGTGTGATTAAAATCGCGAACCGGAATCAGGATTATCAGGAAGCTATTGAGCGAACGAGCACGGGTCGTTTCCAACACTGGCACAAAGGCACACCCCGTTTGCTGCTTATCGCACGATTTGAAAGCTTAGCGAATTCCCTTGCTACATAATAAAACTAGCTGCAGCATCATGAGAACACAGAAGCGGGACCATGTTCTCACCAATCAAACTGAACCGGAAANAGCACGATTTTGAAGATTCCTTCCTTGCCGACCTCGCTGCTGACCAGATTCTTGAAGCATCGTCTAGCCACGCCTTCATCCTGCTTCTGCAGCGCACTGCTAAAGTCCGAATCGCTCAGCGCGTATATAAGCTCCTTCTCGTCCTTGTTGCAGTTCTTCAGGCTGTTGGTGTTTTTGCCCAACTTTTGCCGCTGCTTCTCGATCATGGTGAGAAAGTCGCTCTCGCTGGCCGCTATCTGATGCCGCTTGTGGGTGTTCACCTCCTTCTCCGAGTCCTTGTTAAGCGATGACGCCACGTTGATCAGGTCGAGAATGTTATTGTTGGACCGGTTGTCGTTGTTTTTGTTGTTCCGCTCGGACGATCGGTTCGGGTTGCTGTTGTTCAGACTATTGCCAGCTATTGCAGTACCACTTCCAACGCTAGCTGCGGTGGCAGCGCCAGTGCCACCAACCGTACTAGCTGCACCCTTTATGTAGGTCTTCAGCAAGCTGTTGCGCGAGAAGAATGGTTGGAAGAAGTTGATCTGCCGGAAACTATCCTTGCGCGAAACACGACGTTGCTGCTGATCGTTCTGCTGCTGCTGCTGTTGCTGCTGTTGCTGCTGTTGTGCGTCCTTTATGTGGATCGGTTCCGAGCCCGAGTAGCGCAGGTTGTTCTCGTAATGCAGCGGAAAGATGGATGACACACTGTCGAAGCTTTTGATTTTGCCCTCGTTCTTGTACTCCAGATCGCGCAGATCGATGCTGCTGCGGCTCAAGCGACGCGGCGGCGAGGACGGAACTAGAAAGTCGTCGTCTGTGTTGGCAACGACCGTTGGCACTATTGGCACCTGTAACTGTAAGCAGAAAGTGAGAGTTAGACAGAGAAAGTGCGTTATTATAGTAAATTCATGATATAAAATAGAATACAGAGATGCTATAAAATGAGTCTTCTGTCAAATGACGTTTCGACGTGTCTAAATGACGTTTCCAAAACAGTAACTGCTGGGCAATAAAAGATGAGAAAAAGGTTGCAAATTTATCAGTTTTTGTCACTTTATTAAGCTTTTGTATAAATTTCACACACTGGAAAATAGACAGCAAAATTTTGACAACTATTTTGACAATGATTTTGACGTTTGCTCAAAACGTAAACAAATTTTCAACAATGTAATCAAACTTTCTAGCATTTTAGTTATGTCATAGTTTGATTAATGCCTGACATTGGTAAAAGCTTTTCATGTTGCTAGAAAAATTTGACCACCTTTTGTCAGCTCTCGTATCCCGGGAGCTAATGATTTAAAACTTTAAAATAACGCAACATTTGTTTCTGTAACGGCTGACGTCTTTCTAGTGTTGCGAAACAACTTCAGCTAGTTTGAAGTACCAGAAAGCCATTAATTAAGCTATTTTAGAACGATACAGTCTCAAGTGCCGAATCATAAACCCCTTTCTAGAACCACAATTATCTTCGATAACGCTTCAGTGTGATTAAAATCGCGAACCGGAATCAGGATTATCAGGAAGCTATTGAGCGCACGAGCACGGGTCGTTTCCAACACTGGCACAAAGGCACACCCCGTTTGCTGCTTATCGCACGATTTGAAAGCTTAGCGAATTCCCTTGCTACATAATAAAACTAGCTGCAGCATCATGAGAACACAGAAGCGGGACCATGTTCTCACCAATCAAACTGAACCGGAAACGCAGGCAGCATCGGGGCATGAATGGTGCGGAACAACCGATATGCGAACGTTTATTGTCCATAGCTTCGCTATTACGAAGATTACCGGTTATTGAATGGAAGAAATCTGATCCACCCGACCAGCCCGAACCAGCTCAGGTTTCACCTTACAAAGCAGCCGGTAGGTTCGCTTGTCTTACGTGCTGTAGCCAGATGCCAGATGCAAGCCCTGTACCCCTCGGGCCAAACGGACTTCGAAAGAGCAGATTGTTAATCTTTAATAACGATTATTATCCACTGCGGGAATAATCGTTTCGCTCCCCTCCCGAATGCTGTCATTATCCGTGCTGGTCCCGGCCGAGTCGATGAACGGAAGCGTCTCTGCGCAAAGGGCACCGTAAAGGGCAGAATCTTATCACCAACGGTACAGCACACGCTACTACACACGTGTCTATCAGTTTTATGATGCTGCCATTGAGCTATCGTGATTGCTTTTTCACGCAATATCAAACCGTCGGTAAATGTAGTTAGCGGGATGGAGCAATAGGTTGATCTCGTGCAGATAATTGTTAATATAGAGCAGATAAAACAAATCATCTGCTTAAAATTCGAATCACAAATCTTGCCTCTTTCGTTACTTTCTCCATTAACTTTCTCCATTTGGAAACTGGTTTAAATAATGCAATTATTATGCACAATAACTCATCAATTTTCCCGTAAACTTCTTCTTAGCTATAAATTGCTCACATTATCGTTTTTGTTTCCCCATGCTTCATCTTAAGCTTAATCGATTTTTTTTTTGTTATCGTACCGAGATTTATCTTCCCTCCTTTAACGCCAACAACTGTCACTAGGTGTGGTCTCGTTTTGTTTCGCTTTCGTTCTCTTTTCGTCGCACTGTTCTGTACCAAGGGCACGCTTCGTTGTCACCATGCGGCACAGCGTGAAACGTAGGATAGTAATTTAAATTTTATCTGCTTCCTCGGCATGATCAGGCAAGTCCGGGTCTACGGTCTGAGTTCAATGGCAACGACAGCCAGCACAATGCCAACAATCGTACGTGATTCTTGTTTATGGCTTCTCATCTATTTCGCACGAAGGCCGGTCTCCGGACGAAACGGTTGCGATGCTAGCGTGGGTAGCTTTCGTAACTTGCACTTGCGATTGTCTTGAATCGATTGCTGGCCGAGATGAGCAGCAGGACAAATTTGACATGAAGTTTTTTGATTACATCTTTACTTTGTTTATTGATATTTTAAATCATTTTTTAGTATTAATTATTAAAATGGACCAGCGATTAATTTCTGTTGTGCAATTATTTTCAATAGATGAAATATACCATCAAATGCTCTAAACATTCCACTAGATTGCGTTTGAAAATACGCACACAAAGGATTATTGTTCGCTGCGATGGATGATAGATGGAATACGGTTGTATTTTATTGACATTTTATGGAAAACTTGTTAATAAAAATATCAAACAAAACCTGTTCACGTGCGAACAATGCACAAATAGCAAACAAAGCGTATGCCACCAAACAATGGTTCAGATTCATTCCAATTTGCTGTACATTGCATTGAATTTCATGAAACAAAACAACATTGGTTGCTATTGAACGAACTATGGGCTTTTCAGAAAATACAAAACCGGCCGCCAGAATTGCTGTTTACCAATTCGTCAATTGTTTTTTCGCAAAAATGTCTTTCATTTTGCTCTTAAATAAAATAATAACCTTCTGTACGATAGCTTTATTTTATTTCATGAACTACACAATTCCACCATGCAGCCTTATGCCTTAGTTGTTTGGTTTTTGTGTGGGATGTTGTTTTTATTTGGCGTAATCGTAAGACGGGCAGCACAGAAGCTCATAAATCACCCACTGTATGCTGCCTCTTTGATTGTTTTCCACTCTGGCCTGCTAGCGAACCTGTGTGCGATCAATATCACCAACTTTTGATAGCGCGCGGACTATTTGGACTTTTATAGTACTAAGCACAACTATAAAAATCGGCCTAGTTGGCGTAGGATGTGGCTGTTTTTTTTGGGGCTACCTAATTCTTCTCCATTGCCAGCTAATACATTTCGAATAAATTTACTGTTCGTATTATTTTGTTTCGTGTCTTGTATCGTGTGGCTCCATCCCGCCCAGCACAGATTCTCCTCCAAAAACATTTTATTGCGCTGCCCATGGTCGTGGCTAAACTGAAGCGAAAACACAACACCAAACAAAACAATCGATTGTCTGCGGGGATACCGATGGTGGAGTTTCTGTTTTACCCAGCTTATTGTGGTGCTCATAAGTAGCCGCCGGACAAAGTCAGAAATAGACGCACAAAACAGGAAACACAGCACCAAATATATGGTGCCAGGTACATTTCACTCGAAAGGAAATCAAATAAAAGCGAAAACGTTACGCTGACATGCAATCGCCCAAGCGCCGGGGTTTGTGGCTTTTCCTTCGTTTGCTTCGGTCCATTTACAACGCCGATTAGCTGGCTGCTTCCGAAAGCGGAGGCGCACATTTATTTTTATCCCTTTTCCTTCCTTCCGATGAATGGTTGGTCAGCCCGCTTGGACGTCTGTCCTCGACCGTAAGCCACAGCCAGTCGAGGTCAGAATGGAAGCTTACCCTGTGTGGAATGTTATTGATTCCGTTGTGCGCCTCTCGCGCTTGGCTGTGAAACAACGGCCTTGCTGTGCGCGTGGCGATGGAGACGCCTGGTGCTGGACGACACACGGCAATGGAGGCGCCCGGTGATGGAGTGACTCATTCACCGTCTGTCGTCAGTTTCTATTTCGGGAGGACGTGCGTTGCGTGCTGGAACATTCCCCCCCGCCCCACCCCTCATTCGAAGATAAACTCACCGACCACGGGTGTCGGTAATGAATTGCTGTACGATTTGTCACACGAACAAATCACGCAAGAGTGGCCAGCCAGCTGTCGATAACGCTCGCTGGATACGATAAGCTGTTCATCATAGACGAGCCTTTGCTGATACGCAGTTCAAGACAAAGCAAGTGGAAACAAAACACGTACATTCTCAGCCATTCGAACCCTTTTCTATTATATATTGTTTAATGGAAAAGTGGAACGAGCCATTGAATTCATTTGAAATTGCTTTCCTTCTTCTATAGGCTCTTTCCTTGAAGATCATACCTTGGAAGGTAATTACTACTTGAACTTAAGCTGTGCTCAGGGAAGCGAATCAAATAGATTGCAGAAGTTGGAAGCTGTTTGAGCGACGAAAATGTACAGGGCTTTTTAGATGATAGAGTAACGCAAAAGACAAAAACAACCCGCAAAACACTACACCAAAACACTGGCAGCATTCGTTGAAGTACGATCTCGCGAGTATAAACACCAGGAATACCATTTGACAGCTAGCAAAACAATCTGCTAGTTGTCAAAACGCATCCCACGCGTTTATACTGGCGAGATCGTACTTCACTGTCCCCGTAGTACGAATGTTTTGATAAGGTGTGGTTCCATTTAGTTTTAGCGTTTTGCGTTATTCTATCATCTAAGAAACCCTGTATATCTTCCATCTCTCGCACGATGCACCATGTAGAATCGTGTGCTGTGTAGCGGACGGGTTGTACCTGGTCCAGTGCCTTCGACGTCTAGGAGGCATCAATTTTCTCCATTTAAAAGCTCATTAATTTCATCCACCGCTCAACTCTTGCCATTTTCACCGTCCCAGACAGGTCTTATAACAAGCTCCGACCCCTTTTCACACAATTTACTCATTATGAATGATGCCCCATCATCGCAATCGAATAGCAGCAAAGCCTATTTTTGTGCCGCAGCTGCCCACAACTTTCTGCCCCAACTCGTTAGAGGGCTTTAATTTGGCAATTAATTATCACCGCCGATTAGCGCCGGGAACGAACGAAAATTGGGGAATCGTTTTTGTTGAGTGGGGCAGCAAAAAAGAAAAACAGATGCTCGAGTCGATAGACTCGACACGGTTGGTACTCACGTCAAGATCGCTCAGCTCGCTGTGTGTATCGTGCTGGATGTCCTTAATGTCGATGCCGAGATCGCAGTCGCTCGCACGCAAATGATGATTCCGGTGATGCTGATGGTGATGGTTGTGATGATGGTTCGCGTGCAGCGTGTTGGACGCATTGTTGATCTGCACACTGTTCAGCAGAATGTTTGAACTGGTGCGACTCAGCGCTTTCCGCTGGCGTACCGCTTCTCTGCAAAGCATTTTGGGAGTGGAAAAACATAAGAGAAAAAAAAACAAGCATATTAAACCCATTCTGTTAAAACAAACCCAAATTTGTGCTGTTGCATACGTACTTGTATATGCGGTAGTACATCGTTATCATCACGATGCCCGGTATCCAGAAGCTGATCGAGCTGGAAATGATTGCGTAGGATTTATTTACAACGAATATACAGAGATCCGGCTTGCTCTTCAGCTCCGCCAGATGCTCGGTGGTGGTGTACCAGCCGAGAAATATGGGCGTGAAGGAGATCAGCGCCGGCAGCACCCAAACGTTCGCCAGCATGAAGAACACGGTCCGTTGCGTCATGTACAGCGGATACTCGAGCGGACGCACGATGGCGAAATATCTAAGCCAAGAACAGATTGAGCAAAGCAGAACGGTGATTCAGGTGTTAGTAGGGTTTAGTAGTAAGACGATGATGAACAAAAAAACAAAACAAAAACGAAAAAATGAAATTAAATTATCTTCATCAGCAACCGGTTTTGTTTTTCTGGTAAAATGATTACAAAAATAAACGCAAAGAAAGACAAATAAAACCCCGTCCCATGTTGCCGTAGATGCTCAGCATGATAAATCTCTCCTTAGATGTAATATTCGTTTCCACCAAGCCCATGCTTAAAACATCATTTACCTGGGTGCTCGAAAACCGTTTTAATAATACTAATTTCATTTACTGAGCTTCTGCGCTCGCTTGAAATATGTAGAGCAAAGAAGTTTTGGCAAACATAAATTTGATTGTTTAACTTTTGCCGGAAGTTTTACCACTTACACACACTCTATCGCTCTCTCATTTTCATCCCCAAAAAGGAAAACAAAATGAACTACATTAGACAAGTATGATTGCCATATCAATCATATTTCACATTCATTTTGTACCGACTCATTTGTGTTGGGGAGGGAGCGCAAATGAAATGAAAAAAAACAACCAGGAAATCAGCCCAACGGATAACTTATAAGTGAAGTTGTAATACTTCTCCCGATAGCCCGCACAACTGCTCCGGGGCCATCACGCGAAACGCCGGTCCGGTCGGCAGTCGGGCCGCTTATTTGCTCGACCATTCATCATAATTTACCATCCATCTTCGGCTGCAAGATGATGCTGCTCCACCTGTCTTCCGGGAATTATATCCACCGGTTGGTTGCAAAATCAAGTGCACGGACGTGTACGAACGATACGGGAAATCGGAACAGGATAACGATCTTTTCAAGTAAGATAAAAAAAAAACATATGAAGCAGGAAATAAAATACTACACCGAAGAGTAAATTGCACCGGCGCCCCTAGAAAGGACAAAACTGTTCACTGCTTTTGCACGAAAGAGCAACGAGTTTGGGACGAGCGAACAAATAAGAGCAACAGGGAACCGAGTGCCTGCACCGAACGAAGCTAATTAATAGTTCAGTCTGATCATCATTTGTCGGTACCGCGAGAGGGCGTCTCGCTTGCACTTTGGCAATCTTCATGCCGGCGTTCGTTATACGCGCCAACGAAGCAAAGCAACGAGACAGCAAAGAAAGAATGGAAAGAAGAAAAAAAACTTATCCCTGGAATGAGAAAACTTTTTTGCCAACTATTTGCCAACCAGCTGGGGCGCCCCGACACTAGAAGCGGCAAAAGTCGTGCTCCGGATGGGGGCGAACGAAAAGCAAAAGGAAAAACAAAAGTCAAGGAAAAGTTACGGAAACGATACGGCGAAAAGAAATGGCACGAAATGAATTTACATCGGGTGAAGGTCGTAGGTTCGGCCCGGCTCTCGAGTGGAACTCGAGCGTGACAGTACTTACCGGTCGACCGATATGCAGCAAAGGTGAAGTATGCTCGCCGTCGAGAAGTAAACGTCCAGGCTGTTCCACACGTCGCACATGAACGCCCCAAACAGCCACCTGCAATGGCAGAGCATCCCGAGTGGATCAGTCTACCGCGATCGGAAGTTTGCTTTGAGGCTTTAGTGAAACAATTTCACTCCACTTTGGCACACATGTTGCGCCACTACATATAGGGTTTAATTTAACTTTTAACGCATGTTTATAAATGTAAGATTTTTAATTAAACATTCAAATTAATGTTACAATTTTGCTTGCTATTTAAAATGGGGTAATTCTACAAAAATATTACACATTCTACACCTGGAAGAAGCATTCTCGAGAAAAAAGAAAAACCCTGTGAAATCCATGTGGTACCCGAACACGTCTTTAAAGGGAACACAAATCATGCTGCACACGGTCCCAGCTTGTGTGTGTCTTTTTTGTTCGGTTCCGCAAATGGTTCTGCAAATCGCTTGCTTTACATTGCACAGCCACCTGGATGGTACGGCGGTCTGGGAAACCCTTTTTTTCTCATTTCGCCTGTCGAAACCGGACAGGCAAACATTTCATCTTCCTTTCCTCCAGCTTCCTTGCACTCATTCTCCTTCCCTCTCTATCGCATCCTGCATCACCCAGGGCACACCCTTGGTTTTGGTGCGAGAGTTTTCTCAACTATCCAACCAGTAAACTGTGCCGTTCGCTGTCGCATCCACCGTACGGCCAACGAACCATTGAGACGGAAATTGAATTTTCAGAGTCATTTGAAAGCATAAAAAAGCACTCCCTTTCACTGCTGTTCCCTGCTTTCACCTCACCACAGTCACTCCACGCAATGGAAGGAACTTTGTGTCATTTCTGTCTCTTTCCTTCGAGTTATTTCTGGCCACCCTAAAAAAAACAAAAACCAAACGAAGCAAACTATCTCACCGCGTGCTGAGTGCAACACGTACACCAAAAACCCGCGTTTTTCCCCCAAATGTTTCAAGTTTCGCGAAGCAACGCTAACGACTAGCGCGCCATGTTCCAACAAAAAAAAAAAGATGGCGGAAGACCATCACCATTCGGTAATTTCATTTGCCAAAATTTAATGCTGATCGAAAACGAAAGCCGTCCGCCGATAATTTGATTGTTTTTTCGACAACAAAAGCTTTTAGAGTCGCCGTGCCCATTGGTGCGGGATGGTGCGTTCAACCCGCCGCTTGGTGCGTGTGTGGTGCTGCTTAAAGGCAGCATAATATGTTTGTCTGCTCGGTTTAAAAATGGCCGCAGACCGTCGGAAGCATATTTAGCCTAATTGGTCCAATTATTAGGGAAGCATTTTGGTGAAGATATCTGTTTTGTTTTTTATTAGTGATTATATTACCACTTTTTACTAAGACGTTTTCAGACTTGGACGCTAAATCGCTTCCTAAACAGAAAATTGAAATTAAATTTCAATAGCAAATTACAATTAAATTAAGTGCATCAAATAATATAGCAAAGATCATATACAAAATGATTAAATGCCTTTCTTAAAGTCCCTCTATGGTATAATACGTATGCAACTGCCCTTAGAATGCATAATACATTAAACAAACAAAAATCGCCATGCGATGTGAAGTGTTTATCCACCACATTAGAAAGACTAATAAATTACTTAAATTATTAGTAAGTAAACAATTTCACTCAAAAAATAAAGTTGTAGTAATAATTAGTTGTAATCATAGATTTTTGACATTAGTTTAATACTTTTGATTTCCAGGGTTTGTCAATTCCAAAATTTATTTTTTCCTTAATTTGAATTTCTAACCACGTCTAGTTGTCAAATTTACGTCAGCCAAGAGCTGAGAAGATATTCATCACTAGAGAGTCAGCAACCACTGTATGATAATATTATAAAAATGGAAATAAACTGCAACTAACTAACTACAATGTTGCGCGGCTTTTTGTAACGCTTACCTTCCCGACAGCTCCACCGATGCGTTGAACGTCATCGCACAGAGTGCTACCAGCATGTCCGCCATTGCTAATGATACTACAAAGTAGTTGGTTATTACTCTGGAAATAAAAGGAAGTAGAAGAACAAATTTAGCAAACATTCAGCGAAATCGTAACGACAGTTCAGTTGATAGTTTAATCATGGTGTAACCTTCATTTAAACAAACTTCTCTCAAAAGCAATAAGAAGGATGTGCACATAAAAATGGAAGAAAAAAGGAAGAACTCCATTCCAACACTGTCGTACTGCGTCGACAACATAGGAAGAAATATGTCAGATACACAACCTTGCACCGGCAGCACGTCACCGATCCCTTTTTGCACATTCTTTTGGATGCACTTCATTATTTCTTTCTTTTTTTCTTCCTTCTATAAAACCAATGATCTGTGCCACACACTGCACTCACTGCAGCACATCTTCGATTGTCAGTCAGTTCCTTGCGGTGCACTTACACACACACACACACGCTTTCATGTCCACGTATGATGGTGGTTGTTCTTCGAACTCGCCTTGGGTTCGGTTGCTGGTTTACGATAATTTTTAAAACCCCATACGAACAGATAGTACGGAACGGAAATGAAGGAGAAAACTTGGTCCTGGTCGAGTCGTGGCAAAGAAACGACCCACCCACACCCACATCCAACCCAATGGCACAATCCAACGTTGGAAAGTGCTCTCGGAAGGCGCACTAAATCTAATCAAACAATTCCTATTCTCCATCATGTCCGTACCATGCAGACACTCGACCCGGCGCTAACCAGTTGCGCTGTACGTGAACGTACAACAGCACTTCGGTGTGTTGTACTTGCTTCCTTTTGCAAATTTCTTTCTTATCACCAGCTGCCATCCTTTCCAATGCAATGACTTCGTCCTTGCCCGACCGGGAACACCGGAGCACATGGGAGGACATGCGGGCCACAACGGGCTGGCAGCAAATGGAGCAGCCGGTTCCAAACAATTTACCCGCCTGCATCTTTAATGCTGTCGTTTACAATCTCCGCACGGATGCAGTGAATAAAAGCCGGCAAAGCAACGCTAAGAAAAGAACGAGTAACACTATTTGTTAGTGCTGCCTTTATCCTTCCTGCAACCGGTGGCAAAACCGACCGAACCGAACGCTTAGAACAGCAGCAATCGCATCAGGACGGACGTCCTGCCACATCCACTGTCGATGATTTCTTGATTGGTTATCGTTAGCTTTTATAGGGCGTTAGTCCCCCCCTTTTTTCCCGGGGGCCACAACCACCACCAACAGCAGGCATTGGCGGATATGAAATATGCTCAATCGAACAGGGCGGGATAGTGATTTCGTTTGCTGCAACTACACAATAGACTAATTGTGTTATTAACCACCGCCAAATCATATTACGCTTCGGTTTTGGTCGGGTTTTGCAGGGCGAAAGCAGCTGAGCTGAGCTGCGGAATGCTGCATAATGTTTCATAAATTACTTTCACGCTTGGCCACACAATTATGGTTATGCTCTGGCTCTCTGGTCGGGTAAAACAGCGGAAATGCGGAAAAGCGGGTGACCGCGTGATGCCCTGACGAGCACTGCAGATAGCTGCAGTCTCATTGTTCCGTAACCAGGACAGACAGGTGAACGCTTGCTAACTAAGGCGAACCACACTTAGAACGTGTCATGAGTAGCAAAACGTTGCCGTCAGATGGCAAGAAAGCTTCCTCTAGGCGTTGAGTAAAGCTTTCTTGTGAAACAATAGCATTATAATGTGTTTGAGGAAAATAGACTTTTTGTGAGAAAAGTAATTAAACTGACTTATGCAGTGAGTAACACAACTATACAGGGATTAACTTTTTTGAGATATAAACAAAATCTGTTCGTAAAAATTGCATTTACAGTCAAGTCTAACCTGCATGCTGAAGGGACCGTTACCTTAGAGAGACTTGCAGCTTTGAGAATTGAAGCATAACGCATAAACCAGCGTAAATACGTCTTCAACCATACTCTGTAAACGCAGTCATCATGAGCTGTCATTGGTAAACATCAAAACACGGCTACCTTTGAGAGACATTGGTGTGCTAATAGTGCACATGCTGCTTTGAGGATGCCATGTTAGGAAGACTTTGGAGCTTTAAGAGACGTAAAATGTATTGAAAATGAAGAGACTGTCAAAAATGTTCATCCTATATAGACATGCTACCTTTGATAAATACTACCAAAGGGAGACTTGCCTGCATTATATAATATTATGCGTCCAATTTTGTACTCTCTTTATATGAGATAAATATTTTTCAAATTTTCTCTAAACTACAGGCAATTTCAAGCCAGTTTTAGCTAAAAATATATTCCGATGCAAATGCTGTGTACTTTTGATGTATAAGTTTGTTATATCGTTTTAAATTTTGGTTCAAGGTAGTTTGTTTACTTGATCTGCAAATCTCCTTTTAATCTGTGTAATAAATCCTATTAGCTGTCCAGCAAAATATAAAACAATGAGCAAAACTGTTTGGTACGCTTGGTACGTTTGGTAATGTTTAAAATTATATATTACGCTATTAGACAAAATATATGTTGGAATGTAATATATTAGTTTAAAAATTCCACTTGATCCACAACTGTTCCTCAACTATTCATTTTTAAATTTAAGTCTAAACAAAAAAACATTCTTGATCGTATAGTTCTGTTACGCACTGTACCAAGCGTAACACTACTAAGTAATGTGTTATTGTACCGTTTCATTGAGTTAACTGATCTATGATCATTTACAAAACAATGGACATGTACAGGTCAACCAATGTAAAGAAAAGGGCTGGAAAAGTTTAAACATCGCAAACAAACACACACATACACACGCGCTGAGGGAAAATCTTGTCGGCCATTTTACGCGGAGACGGGGTTGCAATAACAGGGAAACAGGATGCACCCCCAAAACCCGCCTGTCGCTCGAAGTGCAATGGGTTGCAATGGATGGGGAAGGAAATTCGCAATCAGTGAAGGCTTGACCCATTGTTCCTGCTCGCTGTGGGGTACACACAAACGCTATTAAAGCTTTCCTGCTGACACGCTTCCTGCCCGAAGAAGCGGCAAACGCACCCCGGCACTGTCCTTTATGTGCTTCTTGTGCGGCTGTTCTGTTTGTTTGCCCGCGTTGTCCCGTGCCGTGACCATGTTATTGATTTTGCGATTTGATTCAATAAAATAAATATTATCCTTCAAGCGATTCCGATCGAATCGATGCGTTCGAGGGTACGTGTGTTCCGGCTTTGTTTTCCTATTTTCTTCCATTGCAGGCAGACGTTGAGCGGTAGAAAAACACTTTCATACCGAGCAAAAGAGCAGACCAAAAATAAATGGACACAGAACAAAAAACAAAGCAAGAGAGACAGAGAGAGAGAGAGATAGAGAAAGAGAGAGAGAGAGAGAGAGAGAGAGAAACACCAAAACGGACCACTTTTGTCCAGCAGGCAAACAAGAGTTACATGGTTGTAACGGATGGCCCGAAAGCAGGGATGGCCCCCCGAACGCTACGAGCGTTATCGTTTGGAGGAAATCCCTGTTTTCCGATGGCAGCAAATGGAAGAAAAATGTACAGCTTACACGTCCCACACGTGGACGTGGACGATAGGGAAGCTCATTCTTTACCGTAGTCCCGTAAGCCCCGAAATCGATTCGACGCCACACAAAAACGCCACAAATCCGCTTGGCCAAGCGGAACTTTAATTTTGGCGCATCCCACGGTCTGTGTTGGATAATCCATCAAGCGAGCAGGGTTTTTAAATTGAAATTATTCACCAAAATATTTGCACAAGCTGATAGTATCACAAATGATTGAATTTTCTATAACGTTATTCAATTGATAGATAACAACTTCAAAATAATGATTAAATGGGTTCAATATGCAAATTTTGGAGAAAAACAATACAAATAATAATGAAATATCACTTGATTGGTGCGAGAAATATGCAAAAGTAATACCAAATATATTTTAAACCTAACGTATATTGAAGGTAAATTGTTCAAAAACTTAAATAAAAAAATCCAACAAAAATATGTTTACGAAATAGACCACATAAACAGCGATGATAAATGATAAAAATTTACCTAAAATATATGTCTTATTTCACTTTCTGTGTGTATACTATAATTATTTCCTTCGCAAGCGACTCCACAAAAGACCAACTGTTCCCGACACAGAAAGCCATGGGCATTCAATCAGTACGCAAACGATTGCCCAGCACGACCAGCAACAATCCAGCAACAATCGCTGCGGGGAAACAAATCTGTCCCTGAACCGCCCGCTGTCCAGCCAACGGACCCAACGCAACCCACGTGCCACGTCACGTTCCATTGCTTAAACAGCCAATAATACCATTTACACGCAATATTTACCCACGCTCCGTCGTGAACGGAGGCGATTTTCTTGACCGAGCAATTACCCCCTTCGGTCGGCAAACGGTCACGACCGACCCGTGGCTGACCAAGGGTTGGAAGATTGCACAAAAAGGGTTAGCAAATGAGGGTAAGCAGAAGCGATGGTTGATGGCGTTTGTGGTGGATTTATGTACAAATAAATACACGGGCCCATCAGCAGCGACATTGAGTGGACACGCTCACGTGTCACCATTCGCACCATTTTTGCGATGTGTTGTAAGGACAAATTACAGCTGTAAGTCTTTGCCACCTCCCTCTGTTTTGAATGATGTTGTGTTTTTTCTTCTACTCCAGTTTTCCCTCGTGTGTGCGTGTTGAGCTTGCTTGCAACATTAATCTTGACATTTCCTTGCGATTGTGCGTGCCACGATTCATCGCCGGGGAGGCACTTGAAGAACATAATTGCATCCGCAATCACATCACATGATGTTCATCAATAAGGAATTCATGCTTCGCCGAATGGTTCTACACACAAATGCTTCGCACCTCTCGAAAGCGCATAAATCACGCTGCTTCAAATGAAAGGTGTCATGCGATTGCACGCCGAACCGTAAGCCCGCTCCAAGTGGACCTTGGCAGGTGATTTATCACACACATTATGCTGCAAATGAAATCAATTTACGGGTGCGTGTGCGATGGAATGGGATTCGGCGTGGGGAAAACCCTTGAACGGTACGATACCTAAGTTAGGCCCGATGGTGTACAGTGGACCGGGTTGGAAGCGATTTATGAAACTCTTCCTAGGCTAGGCAACACCCCATTTCCATCAACCCCATGTCCACGCCTAAACAGCGCACCATTTTCCTCGAAGTAACCCACCAAATCACCTCCTATAATATGCATCCGGTTTTGCTTTGCGGCCTCGAAGCCCAACCTCATCGGTACAGACCGACCAGACCGCTCAAAACCACCTAACGATGCCCCGACGGAGAACGCCGGGACGCACAACCACAGCAACACGCGCTTACCCAGGCGGACATGGCTCCGTGGGAATGACGGTTAGCGGGAAACGATTGTGGGTTGCGGGATGCTTTCAAGATGGTGGTCAGCACCAGTAGCAATTAGTTCGTACAACGGGTTTTCCACCTTGCTGAAAGCAATCTAAGTTGCACGAAGCTGATGAGCTTCACGAAAGAAAGAGATAGGGCCAGGCGAGTGTGAGAATGAGCGAGAGCTAAGGCCCATTTTGCTTCATCATCGACGGGGTAGCTAATGTTTGTAGGTTCGACTTAATCTTTCTATGTTATGTATGAATATTAATCTGCCTGCCATGTTCCGTACAAAATTACGGTCGCAGAGAGCAAAAAAGGGAGCAAGAAGGTCTTAACGGTGATAAAAGGGTAGACATTTTGTACCAAATTGTGTTATACCCTTCGAAAGCACAATACAGTTTTGTGTGACAATGCGTTTTGAGGCGTGAAACTTTCGATTCTTGTTGTTCTATTTAACACTTTCTATAGATTCATAAAAGCTTTCAACAGGCTGGATTAGATCATTGTTCTAAGCAATGTTACATAAAGCTTTATGTTTAAGATGAGTATCAGATCTTTCTTGCTAACTATATGAGCTTTAATGAGGTTGTCCGGTGTCATTCTCATGGTGTATCCAAACCATGGTGTCAAGCTTTCTCTTCCACTGTAATTAAAAGACTTTCATCCTGTTTGCATGTAGTTCGTTCTTCAGAGGAATATAAGAGTGCTAAATTTGTTATCTTAGGCATTTATAACCTAATAACTTGACGATATATATATTTCAGAGAGTTGATTGTTTTAAATAGGTTTCTTCTCCATTATTCCTTTCATTTTCTAATTCAAAATTTTAATGTTGAAAACACTGCTTAGAAAACTGGCTAACAAAGATTTACATAGACTTGTTGGAATAATTCTTTGACCAATTTAGTTTGCATAACAAAACCTCAGATCAGTGACATTTACTTTATCCTTTGTAGGTCATGTTCATGCAATATGAAAGATCAGCTGTCAAGTTCTTTCGATTCTGGCTTTCAATCCTTTCACATTCAAATCCAAATTTGTGTTATTGTGCTTACAACAGCACCAAATTTCATGCTAAAGTTAAATGGATAAATAAATAATTCGTTTACCTTTTGATTTCCTCGAATAATATATATTTCTCACAATTATTCCATCACTTATCATGGGTATAAAGGAAATTTTCACTTTGTTCACTCAGCATAAAATATTCACTTCATTCGAGCATTATTATTAAGAACCACTCCAGCTGTATGTGTGTGTGTTGTTTTGTTTTTTCGCCCTTTTTCACTGATTATATTGGCAAGACAGCTTTATTCGTAAAATTCTGCCATACTTCCACTTAACCTTTGGTGAACAAACAACTCGTTCCTGGAAGCAAGAGTTTATTACCAAACACCTCACCAAACAGCGTCAATATTGTCAAACTCATCCCATCCACCGTTGAGCGATGGGTTTCAATTTAATTACGCCTTTTCCCACAAACCCGTTGTGCGAAATCTGCCGAGAACACTTGAAACGTTGAAATTTCCGTTAAAGTAATGTTGTTTTGCCTTCCTTTTTTATTGCTTTCTCTGTAATGTAATGCTAGCTTGACTTCTTGGTCAGAATGTTTCGACAGTTGCGAAACCCGTACCGAGCACACATCGCACGACGAGCACGACTAACCTGCCTGCCAGAGTCAATCTACGCAAACAACACCGAAAAACCATGCGTCACTCGTGTTTGAATAGGATCCGTTGAACTTTGCGCTAAAGTGTTTTTTTATCTGCTGTGCTGCTGGGAAAGTGCTGCCGTGTGTGTGTGTTGTGTCGTATTTGCTGACGTTTCTTGACATTCGCACACGACTTAGGTAAACAGTGACTGCTCGTGATACTGGTGTAGATGGCCGGCCATTGGAAGCGTTTGACAGGAGCATCCGTTAACTCAGCTTAATAGACGCATCGGTATCCTCCTTGCTTTGTTGATGTAAGAAAGCAAAAGCACACACATATAGCCAGCAATGCGTAGAAGTCATCGACAAATAAATAAGGCGACTTGTTCAGATGGGAAAATGATACTGTTTGTGTGTGAGCGGGCAGTGTACACAACATGCTTATCAGGTTGTTCGATGACAGCACACCAACCTGTGCAGGACGATTCATCATTAAATCACTGAGTCAAATTAATCTTCGAACACACTTCGACACCCTGAAGTCCTGAATGGTGGACGTGGGTGCTAAAGCAAAATCTCA
>STHB01000004.1:19690378-19749459 GCA_018908115.1 Anopheles rivulorum
AAAAAAAACAAGTAAAACACGGCTCGAAGAAATGCGAGAATAACAAGAGCCCCCAATCACGTCCCAACGTGGCGAGCCTTGACATTGGCTTCTGCGCAAAGCGGATGCTGCAGCAGCACCGAACGTTGGGGCACCCGTGGCCCAGGCAAGCGCGCCCGTCGGAAGGTGTAATACGGTAAGTTGAATTTTTATGATTCATAATGTTGTTATTCTTCTTTCGAGGCCCTTTTTACACTCGTTCGCAGCATGACCTTCCACCATTCTCGTCACCATCGCAGTGTTCAACAGTGTCCATCTTCGTGTCTCACCGGGACGATCGAGTGTGTTCGCGTGGGTTGGCCGAAAAGTGTACGAGTCCACGCGTTGAAGGCAGGTTCAGCGCATCATCCAATCTGATGGGTGTTCACATTAATTGGAAGATATTATGCTCAGGTAGAATTGTTAGGAATCTTTACTCAGAACAGAAGAGGATCTTAATTGCTGAAAACGTTAACAGTGTCAATATCGAAAAAAGATTTTAAAACTTTAATTCCATCTTAAATAGTTATTCAATCAATTCTTAATCAAATTTCTTATTATTATTATTATAAAAAAAACATAATCAGAAATTGTATGCCATTTTGCTAATTCTTTTATAAAATGTTAAACAAAACTTCAGATCGATAAGTAGCTGCTTTGCTCAGCCGGGGGTTTATTTACTCCCCATTGTCCTGTTTCGGTGGAAACACCCATGCCCAAGCCACGGCCGAGGTTTTTCGATGGAAAAATATGCCAAACCCCGCAATCTCCCAAGAACTCCCATCCCTTCCAACCCCACAGAAGTGAAGAGTTATTATTACCATACCCTTTTAAAGCCTCATTTTTTACGCCCTGCCACGAAAGTTTTTTTCTCCTGGGATCCGATGCCGTTTTTGCGTTTTGTGTTTGCATTCGAACGTCGTCCAAAGGTGCAGCGTCCATTCGTCTGCAACGGGTGCACCGGTTTGTTTTTTTTTTTTTGTATTTTCGTGTTGTTCTTCTGCCTTATTTCGTCCCTTTTTCGTCGGTTCTTCCCATGTTTCCGCCGCGCTTCGCGACAGCTACGCGAAGGATTGGATCTAATTTGGCTTCTGCCTAATGTGAGCGCTGCGCTGCGAGATATATTTTATGGCCACATCCACATTCGCCATCGGCCTAAACCTAACCGGGCTCGTTCGTATGATTTATAAACGGCCAGTATCAAATGACCCCCTGCTGTCGATTTATGTTAGGATCGTCCTCCGATTGTGCATGTGCATCCAATTCGCTTATGATGGTCGAGAGTATAAATTGGTTTGGGCAACAAGAAACAAAAAGAATCCAAAAAAAAAAAACAGTCAGTAGACACGCATACGAATGTGATGCTTTCATACCGAACATCGAGAAAAACCAATTTGAATGACCTTTTTCTGTGCCTCGGTACCAACCCTTGCATCCGACCCCATTGCACGGCCGAAATGGAGACGATGGTCCACGTTTTTTGGATTTCACCGATTGGTCGGTTTTTGGGACATTGAATCATTCAGCGTCCAATGTCGTATTTATCGTACTGTCAATAATAAACTATCGAGCTGCGCATTTCCTGCATCTTCTGCTGCATTCGAAGGTCTCTCTTTTTTTTTGCGCTCATCCGCCAGAATGTGTCGACTCTAGCGGTATACCATGGAACCTTGGAACCTTCCTGGCGAGGGATTCCACTCGAGGGAAGCCACTCGATGCTCCGGCCACCACCATCAACACAATCAAATTATAAGCTAACGAACTTGATTGATTGCCTCGTAAGAACCCCGGACCCAGCAAATGGAACGTTCGGTTGGGCAGCATCATGCAGCGTGGCGTTGCTGCGGTTTTGGCTGCGTTTGTGCAGCTTAGTTGGCGGAGGCTGCACGCTTTGCATCCGCATCGCGCGCGTTGTTGTTGAAGAGAGAACCGTTGAAGAGCAATGGTAAGCAATGTGTTGAATAAAAAATTCAAAATCATCATATTAT
Organism: Anopheles rivulorum; assembly: GCA_018908115.1. NCBI lineage: Eukaryota > Metazoa > Arthropoda > Insecta > Diptera > Culicidae > Anopheles > Anopheles rivulorum. The sequence goes on from STHB01000004.1 coordinate 19,692,385, forward strand.
ATCAATAGGTTTGCAATCGGTTCGCGGAGATTGATGACATCAGCCCACTTTAATGGCTTCAGGCTACCGTATTGCGAAGCTTGTTGATATGCACGCTTCACGTCTTACGATGTATGATCGCATTAGACGATACAAAAGATTAACACAAAATCGATGACGATTCTTTCAGCTTAAAATTGCTGATTGAAAAGTGATAAGATCATCGAGAGATAGAAACATTTCCTATAAAGTATTTTTTATAGGTGCTAGGCTACGAGAGTTGACAACAAGATGACACATTTGTCAAAACGGCCTCAAGACATTAAGTCGACAAAAAAGTTGACATAAATTTTGACGTTTCCTCTAAACGTAAACAATTTTCAACAATGTAAATAATCTATTTGACAGGTGGTGATTACGTTAGTAACTGTTTCTTCCAAATAGGCACTAGTTTAAAGGATTCTCCTGTGTCAATTTTCGAAGTTGACAAATGATTTATGTTGCTTTTCAAATTTGTCAACTTTTTGAAGAACTTTCAAATAATAATCCCAAATAACAAACAGGAATTTTAATGCAAAATTTCACTTAGTGTGTGCTTTTGCCGTTGTTTATTCTACACAAATTGTATTGGTATTGGTTTAATGTTGTTTCAACCCCATTAGCGGTACCTACCGGCTTACCTACGCTTCCGGACGGGCCACAACCGGACCTGCCTGGTACGCTATACTTTGTTGCAGCACAGCAGGGGCGTTAAAATGCTATTAATGCACAACGCATCATGAAAAACCCTTTCCCTTACTCTTCCTTACATTCGTCTCAGCACGACGATCAGGATCTGTCATGCTGGACAAACCATCCCTTCCCCCTAAAGGGGTTAAAAGGGGGTTTGCTCTTCATGCCTTTTTCATTCTTCTCCTCAGTTTACTCGACGGAAGGGATTTAATTTGTCATTCCAAATCCGGTTTCTTTTAGTTCGTGGCTGGCGTATTGCCAGCGATCGTTCAGTTATCCTTTTACGGGGAACGTTGCGAGTTGGCGCGAACGCACGAAAACGGTACACATGGCTTAAAGCCCCATTACTCGCCGTACCGGGCGGGTGTACATTGTATCGTAAATCTCCGCAATCAAAGTTGCTTCAAAACGTTGAATCCATCACTCAATCAAACCAGTGGGACACCAAGACAAAGCGAGAGAAAGATAGAGAGAGGGAGAGAGTGAGAGGGAAAGAGAAAAGCCCTTGGAAGGATATAAGGCTTGGAGGTTAGAAGGCCACAGTTACGTGCATGATCATGATCGTTAGCATGCTTTAAAAGACGCTGGTACTGGCAGGGCTTGAAGAAGAACGAAACGCATAAATACAGCCGAAGCGTGATCCATACGACCTCGCCACTTAAATGTGTCCCTGTGCCAAACCGAGCGTTGTTTGCCTTCTCGCAAGGCACTGCTAGTGCCAGTCATTTTGTGTTGTTGGCCTCAAAGACTGGCAAAGGAAGGTAGAAAACTGCGGACTGGTGATAACAGTAATAGTAATAATGGCAATGAAAAAGATAATAATCATACCGTAGGGCCATCATTTGGCCAATAAACAGAAAAAAAGGAAAACAACACTCGCACATTCGCAGCATTCATTGCGGTTAGATGCTTGCGTTGTTGACGGAAGGATCGCTCGGATTGAGTGTCACTAGTGGTGGAGACATGACAGGAATGGTTGTTTGGATCGTTTTAGGGGTGCGTATCGGTGTGTCGACGGGTGGTTTGGGCGATGGGAAGGTATGGGTGCCTGATGAGTGAGGAGAAATGGATGTTCGATCGGAAGATTCGGATGAACTGTAAGCAAACGGCTCCGATGCACAGTAGCACAATTTCATTCGATTTTGGACATACACAAATAAATAACGAAATCGTGTTTTTATTTTTGAAAAATATAACACAATGAATTACGGCATATTTAAGTTGTTTTTGTAGCATTAATGTTGAAAGTGTTCTTCTACAAAAAATATTTGTTTTTAAATGTTTTTTAAATGTGTCATGGCAGCTATGATAATTATTTCTAGAATGTAACTATTTTTTAATTTACCATTCGTTTTTTTTAGCTGTGCTCGGTCACACCAACCCCAATGCAAAAGTCCAACAGCAATAGAAATCGAACATAAAAAATAATTGAGATTTTTTAAAGAAAATGACCCACTGTATTTCAACATTGAAGGTATATTTTCTAAACAGAAATTTATTCTACTGTCACAAACATGCAACATTAATAAATTTGGTAAATAAAATTTGATAAAACTGCGAATAAATAAAATAGAGCAATTGCGTTTTGCATGTAAATGATCTTTTTCGCTGGACTTTAACCTCGTTGTTCTTTATTTGACTGTACATATACCATGACAGATCTACATCTTTCTCTATTAGATTGGCTTACAATGAAAAATTCAAAAATAAAAATTTAAACAGCAACTTTCAACTTTCACAACTTAATTCCGTTTAAGTAAAAGTATCCAAATTCAATAAAGAATTTATCTCTGTTCTTGTTCAACAAATTTGCCGCTAGCAGATTATGTCCAGCGGTGCGACCAGCATGCAAGGGGCGAGATAAACGTAACGATTTGGGTAGCGTGCTCAGCGCGATTCGCATCGGGCATTGGGTTTGCGGGTGAACGACCGGTCAGGGTGGATGACTCTTGCCATGCGACGACGACGACTCAAGAACCACAACACCAACCACCCAATCTCGTACCACTCGTTGCTCCCTGCATCCAGCGCCCGCGCCCTATCAGCATCGATCGGACGCTACACCGCGCACTGCACACTTGAAAACCGTTGCGTTTGTGCATCACGTATCTCTGCCGTAGTCGCACAACCGACCCCCTTCGTGCATTCGTGTGCGTGCCTGGCTTTATGTTGGGTAGCGGTGCGCAATGCTTCCAGCGCGCGGCATAAACGAACTTTTTGGCATAAAACTCTAAAGCTGTATGTGTTTGTGAGTGTTTTGTTTTTTTGCTTTATCATCTCTCTTTTCATGTTGTTTTGCTCATCCGTTTGTTCGATTTTGTCAAAGCAAACCGATTCTCCTTTTATTTTTTGTGGGGAAGGTTTGCACTTTCTTTGCAATGTATTTCTTTTCCTTCTTTTGTTATTAAGCTACTACTTCTTACCTTTTTTTTACATTACTTTTACAAAGTCCGATGGGGGCTTCTCTGTTCGATGGGAGATCACGGGAGCGCGCGCGCGTACGCTCGCGCTGTTAGGCGTTTGATTTCCGTTGTGCACGCGCTTCTGGCGTCACAGAAACGTGCGGCTTGTTTGGTACCGTTCTACCGTTTCGTGCTGCTGCTGCTGCTTGTTTTCTTTTACCTCTACCTCGTCAATAAACTTATTTGCTTGCTTAACGCCAGACCGCCGACGGAGTACATACCGTGCTTGTACTCTAATGCTTGCTTTTACTGTTGTGTGTTTTCTTTGTGCCACCAACACCAAACCCGGTTTCCCCAGCCTTTTAACCTTTAAGTCAATATTTTCTATAGAAATATCATTATTTGAGGAAGAGGGAGAGAAAGAGAGAAAAAGAGAGGGAGATTTGTTTTATTTCTCCTAAACCATTTTGTTCGCTGTTTTGTCGACTAAGTGCAGAAAGTTGTTCATAGAATTATTGATCTTAGCCACTTGGAATATGGAAAATGATTAAGCTCAATGCGTATTTTATTACTTCCCCACAAATTCCATTTTTCTGCCATTCCCACCGCTTGTCTGCCGCTCATTAAAATTCGCTCTCGTCCTATGTAGGTTACGATTTATGCTAATGCCGCGGCAGAAATTATGGGGGCCTTTTTTCTACGTGCCGATTCTTCCAACATGCGTGAGGTCTCGCCACAATAGAATGGCGTGCGTCGCTTCAACCAAACGATCGAAAATCAAAGCAACCATCGGAAAAGCGCACGAACGCGTTCCAGAACGATGTCTACACGTTCGCTGTTAATGCGTGTACGATCACGCAACATTTCGGCGGGAAGATCCCGCTTAATGGTGCGCAAAATTTGTCCCCAAACGCGTAGCTTTGCCATTTTTTTTATTGTCATTTTCTTTATTGCCATTTTTTTTTGTTTTTTGTTTTGGGAGTTTCATTTTCATGCTGCTCGGCTACCGCCGTAGCAATCGTTCCTACGCACTCCATTCATTTGCATAATTGTTATGCGTGCCAACCCCGTGCGGGCCGAGTAGTGGGTTCCGCAAAGGAAGGTTTTTCGGGGCCTCATTTTTACGCATCAAACGGCTGATTAGCGATTCAGGGTTCGCGGTTTTGTTCTTTTGGCAAATGATCTGTTTTCAGCGGGTGCTGAAAATGGACCGTACGATGTGCGAATGCTAATTTGCGCGGTCTTTGGATGATCAGGACACGGCAATAATGATAGAATGGTGGTGGCGATTTGTGCGGAAGCGATAGCATAAGCGCTATTAATTGACCTTGTTTTGCAAATAAGATCAACCATTATTGTCTTTTGACGATGCTAATGAGAAATTCCGGTGAATGGAGCAGGGGTTTGCTTGTTTTCTACTGATTCATTGAAGATTTTTTTTATAATTTCTTTTTGCATTTGTGTTTCTCAAGTTTTAAGTATTTAAAGTATTAAATTTAAAAAATAAGTTTCCTTATTCATTAGAAAAATGTGTTTTTTTTTGTTATTACAGCGTCGATTATCCGGGCAAGTGCGGATACCGGTTATTCGATTTTCACGGATAATAAGATCACCAATTTTGTATGTCTAGTACGTCACGTCATGTCGTTTATAATGTATAGTTAGACTATGGAGAAGGAAGAGCAACGAAAAGGAAAATGTCCGGTCGAAGGTTCAAATTATTTTTAAACTTATTGCTTATTAATCCTAAGTTTTTGATTGTCTCAGAGATTACTGGATCGTTTGGCATATTTTGGCACGTTTTTTTTAAATCTGACTATCGTTCAAAATTTATTAACGGTTGTGCAAATGTCATTTTTTTTCAAATGTACAAATGTCAAATGTCGCCGGATAATCAACTTTCTGCTGTACTTCTTTTCTTTATTTAAGCAATACATTCTTCCCGAAGCGTCACATAAAAAGCATAAACATCATAAGTTCATTATGTGAACCGGTGTGTGTTTGTCTTTTCGCATATCTCCTCCGCTGGCGTAGCATAAACCGGCCGAAAGGCCCTGCGACCGCAGAGGGTTCAAGTAGGCGAGCCGGGCAGAAAATTATAAATTCATCTTAGACCCAGGACCGGGCCACTCAAGTTATGCTCCGTGTGTGCTAGAGGCATACTAGAAAACCCAAACCGAAGAAAAGACGCAGCATAAAGGCTGGCAGCAGTCCAATAAAGAGACAATCCTTTCACAGGGCCGGGAACGCCGGCGCGGTCGGGCACGGTACGGTGGAACGGTAAGGAACCTGACGGAGTTCATTGGCCCAGGCCGCTTTGTGACCGCAAGCTTCAAGCCCCCCGGCCAGAGCGAGCGAGTGAGAGAGAGCAAGAGAGCGTTGGCCTACAATCGATAGCAAAAATCTCAATCCTAGCAAGCCCTGCGGGCGTTTAACCGCGTGTGTATGTTTGAGGGTTTGGCCATCGAGCTAGCCGTCGATGGCATCATCAGGCCTTTTGAATTCACGTGTAGAAAACAAAGCGCAAAGAAAATTAAAGAAAGAAGTGAAAGAACCAACGGTAAGGGTGAAAGGCGGGTGGGGGGTAAGGGGTGGCTGGAGGGTGAAATTGTAAATACGACAATGGGGTGGGATAAAGCTGTGTGTACTTGTTGTTGGCGTCTTCCCGAAACGGTTTTTTTAGGCCACAATTTCGCAATCTTCTTCTTCGGCTTCTTTCCATGCTTTCTATGTACCCTCTCACACACACACACCTTCACACCTTCAGGGCAAACTTGAATTAAGCAGCTTGTGGGTCGAGCTTAAGCCACATCGGTGTGAATTAGTGTTTGTTTTTTTTTTTTATTTAATATTTTAATCTAACTTGTTCAACCTTTGTCCGCAAGTCTTGCACAAAGCCGACCAACTCCCACCAATGTGGCCGCCAGTAACTCGTGATTCGTGCTCTCGGTTGATTGGCATGATCAACTGTGCTTGATCGCGCGAACTTTGACAGGCAACGGAAATGGTGAAGTCGCTGCCACAGATGTCACAGGCTGATCGGCGTACAGTAGTAGGCCATTGATCGCGACCAATAGGGTGGGTAATGCTTGCATAGAAACGAAGGTAATGTAACAAAAATGAACCGACAAAGGGATAACGCAAAGGGAAAGCAAAGCACCCCGCAATCGCAATCGTTCGAGCTTCTGTGCTGCAAAGCGAGATGCCGAAGCGAAACACAGCACGAACAAAGGAAACAACAACAACAACAAAGATGAGTCTAATCTTCGGCACCGGCACGATATGACGATGAGTTTGATGTGTGGCTGTGGATTTCGCGCGTTCGCTTTGATTATGCGTTCTCGCTGGTGCCCGGGCGGACGCTAGAACAGCACGCTGGCCAGCATCGTTTGTGACTAGTGTGGCAACCACTCGAAGCCCTCCTTTTTTGTCAAAGGTCAATGCCTTGTTTATGCCCTACGGCAGCTTCCTTTCGGGATGGGACACAAAAGCAAAAAGGCGCAAAGCACTGCGCCACGAGAGGGAAAGAGTGTTTTTTTTTATTTCTTGCTAAAGAAAGAAAGAATATCTAAATAAAAAATATAATAAGGTAAACTGTTCGGATCGTTGATCGCTTTCGGAAATATTACGATTACAGCCGGGACACGCACACACAACACAGGCGATCAGGCGTTCGGGATCTGGCAGTAGATTTAGCTTTGGAGCAACAGATTTAACAGAACCATTTCCCACTGTTGGGTGGGATAGAATCGATCGAGGTTCGTGGTTCACTTGGTTCGGACGCAAAGCACCACCAGTCTCATGACGTAATGCGACAACATAAATACGGCGCGTTAACCGTTACCACGTTTGTTTACGGATGGTGAGTACTTTAAATGTCTACTTCCAGTTTTGTTTTTCTTTGGTATTCAACCAGATAGCGCCAACTTAACTAGCCATTGATGGACTGGTTTATTATCATTACACACCGGTATCGTTGCATTCCGGTTGCCGAGAGTAGACTAAATAGAACGTTTGTTTAATGTGTTAAAAAAGTTAAACAATTTATTAGCACACTAAAAAAAACTGGGAAATCTGTTTATTTTCTAGCTAGCCCGAACGCTCAGTGATTGTTTTAGCGCTATAAAGTGAAGTATTTTCTTTTTTTGGCAAGGAATGTTGGATCAATTTGTTTATTCTTTGAATGGAAATGGTTTTTTTTGCGATTTTTCTATCACCGATCATGCCTTTTGCCACTAGGAATAGGTCAACAAACTCACTTCATGTGAATGGCCATACGCCATTTTTGATACGAGGTTTATGCGATAGAGAGGGAAAGATCTTGCTCGAAATGGACATGTATAAAATGAACTCCAAATTTTCGATTACTAATAAATTTACCCTGAAAATATAATTTGTTCCTTCAATAGAAAGAAAACCCCTTTAAGAAAAACTTCCAAACTAAAATAACATTAAGACTCACTTGCAATAAAACTCAGCAAATGCACTTCAAGCAGTATTAGCTGGAATTAATAAAATCAAAATTTACTACCATTTTGCTTTTTTAATTTATTTTTATTTGCAATCGCGAAATGTATTTAGCATTCTTCGCAGCAATTGCATACGTGACCACGGCAACGTAATAGCTTCAAAGCGTTCGCCTTCGTGATGGGGATCGTTGCCTTTCGTTCCATTCCAAACCAATAAGTCAAACCAATCTTTTGCAACAAGAGGCAACAGCGCAAGAAATAAAACAAAATCATCGATAAAGCCATTCGCTCGCGCCGTACCGTTATTGTGCAAATGTGTGCATTCTTGACCTTTTGCGTTATCTAGCGGCCATATGTGATGCATTTACAAACAACTGGATGGTTCGGCTAGCTGGTATGAAGAAAGGGAAACAGATTGTATTCTTGGCGCGTACTCGTAGTCCGTAGTCCGTAGTTTGGCGTAAACGACAGCCACGATTTCTGTCCAGCAGAATGCAAACCGAATCCAACCGAATGGGTGGTTTTGGTGTTTGAAGCAGTACGGTAAACAGCCGCCATAGTTTGTGCTGCCACCACCGGCAGCATGGTTGCATTTTCACGTGTGTCAAGAACACACCATCAATCGTGCGTTTTATGGGTAGAACGAAGCAAAACGTACAGCTGGAGTGTCTCTTGCTTTTTCTTTAATGTATTTGCTGCTTTATTTTACTCATTTTGGCTTCTGGTGGCATGTTTGACTGTGTAGCGAAAATGTAGTGGCACAAAAAAAAAGGTTGCTGCACGGCCTTCAGCAACTGGAACAGGGCAAGAAACCAGGGATCTTACGAGCAGGGAAAATGTGTTGTTTTGTTTTTCTCACCATTCGTGTTTTTGTTTTAACGCTAAGCAAAAGCACCTTCGTCAGATAAAAGAAGGAAAATAACATTCGAGAGGAAAAGCAACACACAAATTCCTAGCGAACGGAAAAACAACCAGCCGGCATGGGAATGTTCTGTTGTTGTTGTCATTCTTGGTGACAACATTCCAAAACATTGAGTGATATACAGTGCCAACACGATAATACCATACGAAACATTGTTTTTGTCATATTAATTAACGATTCTACGAATGTAACAGTTTCACTTTTCTTCTAATTTGATTTCTAAATTTAGTTTATTTTGTTTACATTTATATTGTTTAATTTATATTGATAAAAAAGTTATGATTTATCAAACAAGAAAGATTACAAAGTGCCTCAAAGAACCGTTGTGCTTTATGAACCTTTTGGAGAGAGTGATCCGAACGAGTCTTAAGCGAAGAGTGATAGGAATCGTGAGTCGACTCTTTAAAGATTCATAAATCTCTGTTAAAATAAATTATTCGTGAAGAATCGCGAATCTCCAAACATTAATTAAACGAAAACGATTTAAGAATCATGCAGGATTAATTAATTTAAAAAAGAATCATCGACCATCTTTAATAAGGAGGCAGAGTGCCTCAGGAAGTATTGTGCTTTATGAATCTTTTGGAAAGAGTCATTTAAATAAATCTTCTGTGAAGAGTTACGCGAGTCATGAGGCAACTCTCAAAAGATTCATAAATCTCTGAAGTGAAATCAATATCCACAAATTTAACAATCCATGAAGATTCGTGAAATGGATCTTCGTCACTGAAACATTGGAGTACGAGTTCGAACAATCAGAGTGTCTCAAGTAGCGTTATGGTACGTGTTCAATGAATCTTTTGGAAAGAGTCATACAAAGGAACTCATAGTAAACATTGACTCTCAAAAGATTCGTTACTCCCTAAGGCAAGTAAAATCTCTACGAACTCACTTTTTCGTGAAGATTCTCGAATACCTAATGCATCTACAACGATATACCAATCTAGAATTAATCTAGATTAATTCGCATTAATCTTCGCAGCAAAGAATCAGAGTCAGAGTACCACTAAGTGTGTTGTGCTGTATGAATCGTTTAGAAAGAATTTGTCAAATGAATCCCTGGGGAAGAGTCTTCCTTTCGGATAGAATCATATCGATGAATTCCTAAGCAGAGAGTCAAGAGAATCATAGTTCGACTCTGAAAAGATTCAATAATCGCTGAAGCAAGATTAAACTCTATCAATTCATAAAACTAATGAAGATTCGCGAATCTCTAAACCTTAAAGGAGGTACAATAATAAAAGAATGTTTAATGAAGCATCCCTCTTAGGAGACGTATGAATCGACATAATAAAGAATCACTCAAATTCCTAAATCTGAATCAGATTCGCAACACACTTCTCCCAAGGCATTGTTTATCATAAAAATCGAATAAAATCTGGCGATCGCTTGCTCGTGCTGCACTCGTGCCACCTAACGGATTCGAACATAAACAATTCCCTCAAACAAGGGTGTTAAAGAAAATAAATGAGCCCTTCGGGTATGCACTGTTGACAAGCAGCGACACCACGCCATGATGCCGCACAGTTGTACATTTGTAACAATAAAAGCTAATAAACGAGTGATTAAACTGTGCGTTCAAACAAGCGTAGCACTTGTGCGAAGAAAGTCCGACGTGTTATTAGCAACGCAGACAAGCCACAAGGAACGTCACTGCAAAAAGCATACACACCACGATTCCTGGGCGACCGATTGATAAGGGGTCATGTTGTTGTTGATGGTAACATTCGTACGCGAAATGTTCCAACCCCTTGGACTGGATGGCTGGACCCTTGGTCCCCCGATGCGAGAGAAAGCAAGTAAGCAAGAAGACACCATCAATAAAGGAGACACCCGAAGTGAAAAACGTCCAAAGGCCGACGTACCTCATTTGTCTGTCCGCACGAACAGGAGAAAAAAAACACAGTTCTCAAATCTTTAGTTTCTTCTCGCGGCAAATGCAAATGAACCACCGAAAGCACCCAGTACGCACACATCTGGAACGGACCTGCGGATAAAAATACACCACCCAACAGAACGCCCTTCTTGAGGGCGGTTTTGGTGTCACACCCCTGGAGGGGAGGAGGGATCGGGTTGGGGTTTGGTGGCTTCCATTCGGGCGCGTTTGCATGCTGAATGTTGTGGAGAAAGCGCGAAAACAATGTTTGTGCGAAACCCAAGAAAAAGAGAGAAAGGAGAGAAAGGAGAGAGAGAGAGAGAGAGAGAGAGAAAGAGAGAGAGAACTATTGTTAAAATAACAACCAACAATAACAACAGCGCGTATTGATGAGAACGTTTATATCACGCAAGTTTGAAGGTAGGCGTGATGCTGCAGGGGTACGGCAGGCAGCGCACCAAAAAAAATAGAGGGTTGTAGTTTAAAAAACGCGAACACGCGATCACCCTACGGGGTGAGAACGGGGTGGGGGAGGGTGCGAAAAAGGGAAGGGAGAGAGGCAAAAGGAGCGTACACAACAGCAAACGGCGATTGACAAAGCAAGAAGCGAGCGCGAAATGTACGTCGTCATCTTTGCCGTACCGTCCGTCCATACCGTAAGAAGACGCGAAAGAAGGAGCAAAACGTAAACATTCAGGCTCGTCAAAAACAAAAAACAAAATCTGCTACTCGCGCGTTTGGCTGGTGTGCTACGGATACGAGAATCGCGGCGTAGGCTACTACGATTACGATACGGGAACGTTAAGAGGAGGAGGACGAGGAGGAGGGATGTGATGTGGGCAGCAAACACCAAGAAGAACACCACCAAGAAGAAGGGGATCCACGAACCGTGTGGATGCGGTTTTAACGAAACCCCCGCTATGAAGCGAACATGGAACAGCAGGCTGGTGAAGATGGTAGCGATGGGTAGAAAGGGCAGAGAAAAAGCGGGATTGGCAAAAAGGGAAGGTTTGGAACCGCGAAACGGCAAACTAACCATTTGAGCTCCGTCCGCCCGTCAGGAAGCGGGGAAGGGTAGTTACGGTCGTAGTACGGCATCGAAGAAGACGAAGAAATGGACAAAGAAACGTCAACAAATGCACACACGGTTGCGTTAGGGAACCTTAAAGCAGGGGGCTGTTTGGGGCTCAAGGGTGGCTCCAGGGAAGGGCTTGTGAAGAGATAAGAGCAAGAGGCGAAAGAAACAATCAACGATGACGGCGACGTTCGATGCGCATTAGGAATGGTGGAGCATTGGAGCATGAAAGGACGACCGGGAGGGGGAGAGAGAGAGAGAGAGAGAGAAAGAGAGAGACAACGCAAGAGGGTGTAATTGAGACGAAAAGGGTGTCTCTCGTACAACAGCAACAACAAACAAGAGAAGAAAGCAAGAAAGAAGTCCATTCCATGTGGAAAGAAACTGAAAATCAAAACAACGCACCACCAAACCCCCTGCTATTCTGGGCGACGCGCATCGTTGTCGCCGTCGTCGTCGGGGGACGGTCGCTGATGATGTTGTTCTTGTTGACGAGCGACAACGGGTTACGATGATCGGGACGTGCATGTTCTGTGTGCACTAGAACGCTACTATATACTACAGAGAACAAATATCATTTTTTTAGGAAAAAAAGTCTTAAATTTATAATAAAATTGTGTATTAATTGAGCAAAAACAAAAGGCACTTTTTAAATGTATCGGAATTAAAGAAAAAATAATGGAGATAAGTTAAATCGAATATCATATTCAAAGGAGTAAATTGCTAACTTCAATTGACCGTTTTTTTTTTTGCTATATAAGTTTGGTAATCTTACTCTGATTCTTATTTAAAAATAAAATGCCTTAAATTGGTACATAACATAGTACTCCACGACGTGCATGCATTTACTTAAATAAATAAAATAAAATTGAAAATTATTTTTTTAATCTATTTCTTTTTCATCACATATTTGTTCGTTTTATTCCATGTTTGTTGTCTTGTTATGGACGGATGTTGTATTTTGTTAAATTGTACTTATTTTTTTATTTATTTATGTTTTATTATGACGGCTTAGCGCCGTATTAAATTGTAATTATTTAAACTTAAAATAGATAAACTATTTTCACTGTTTTATGTTCTGTTCTATTTCTATTTTCTGTTATGTTACTAAATTAACTTCATTCGTATCCGATATATATGGACTGTATTTGAGACTAAAGCAAATAATTAGATTAAATTTGAATATTACATCAGACGATTTTAGCGATGAAATTCTAAGTTCTTCCCTTTTCTGGATATTTTTTTGCAAGTTAAAGTGGATTTTGTACAGGTTGTTTTAAAAGCCGAATCTTTCCTGAACTCTTGCAAGGTGCAATCGATTGTATGTGCCAGACGGTTGTATCAGTTGGGAAAGATTTGCACAGGATCAGCTTCACCTTTAAGCTTTAGTAATATGAAAAAGACTTCATTTATACGTATTCTACTTGTTTTTATTTTGAAAATCATTCAACTTTATTTTGTTGTGCTTGTCATTTATATAAAATAAAATGGATTATAAATGATTTGTTTTGAAGTATAAAAATTTTATTTTCATTACATACTTCACATAACGTCGAATAAACTAAACACCCAGTTTTTGATCCCGCTCACCAACCAAACCGGGCCACTGTGCGAAGGCAACATTTGAAAGCAAAACAGAAGGAGAGACACAGCGAGAAAAGCAAACGAAAAACAAAAGCGCGAAAAGCACCGAGAGACGGGCAGGTTTAGCAGGACAAAGCACAAAGAGTGATGCGATTAATGGTGCTCCTCTACACAAAAACGATCGTCGCGCACTCCTTTTCCCTTTTTCCCTGCGTCCGCTTCCATTGGGAAACGTCACACAACAACCCCAACATATACCCCACTAGGCCACTCCAGTTGTCCCTTCCCCCTCTAAAGGATTGATCGTCCTTGCCCGGTCCGTCCAACGAATGGAGCGACAGGCAACGTACCAGCGCGCCACTGCACTGTATTGGTGCGATTTCAAATCCCGACCGGCGCGAAAGCCCCAAGCCACCGGCTTTTGTAACGGATAAAAATTCAAATTTTTGCCAACCCAAGCGACGCGCACGCGTTTCGTTTTTGGACGCGACGCTCAACATTGGATGTTTGCGGTTTTCGGTTTTGGTGGTAGTTGTTGCCATCAAATATATTATTCATTCAAAGTATTTATTATTAGAGGTATAATTTTAATCATTTAAGTGGAATAGATGATAGAGTTGAGAGGAATATATAATTTTCATCATTGCATTTGTTTTTATTTCAAAATTACTGATATATTTCATGTGTCTCTCCCTCTCGCTCTCTCTCACTCTCTCTTTTATCTTGTGCTTTGCTTTACTTTAGACGGAAATCATCAAACAACGCGCACATTGTAGCTTCCGCGTTGCAACGTTGGTCAACAGAAAAGAGGTCAAATATGCGATTACTCCATCCAGTCTACGACTGCACAAACCACGCCACACACTGATACTTGTTGGCTAGTGCAAGTCTCGTGCAGTGCCCACCATGACGCTGCTTTCTACCAGGTTCCCCACGTTCCCCATCTCCACCCCGTTGCCGGCCATTTGTCGGCATTTTGCTCTCTGCTTTTTTTTGCCGGGTGTCACATTTTTGCGCATTTACACGATGCCCATACGGTACGCGTACGCGAAATCGTCCAGCAACCGGCCGGGCAATGTTTTTTTTTTTTTTGCTGCGGCACTGTTGACACTGTGTGCGCTTCTTTTAATCCTATTCGTGTGTACGTTCTGTGCTTTTTTTTTCTTTTTCGGAACATTCACCATTACAATGCAAGCCTTTGATTAGACCTTCAGCTCACATTCTCGTGTTGTGAGTTGCTATCAACTATTCCGTTTTTTTTTCTTCTCATAAACTCCGTTTTTGCGTCTTCCACAACATGCACATGTTGTGCGGTGGCTGGTGCGAAATGTATGATGAAATGATTTATTGCCCTGGGCATGGTTTTAATTTACTCATGAAGTTGAAATTGAATTAAAAGTTTTCTTTTAATGTTTCTATTTTCTTCTTTCTTTGTACACTTCTTTGTAAGCAATCAAGCGATTATTTTTTCTCTGCGGTCAGATGAGTAGAAAAGTCATAAATCAATAAACATAATATAAAAACAAACGATCGTTAAAGATAGAATAAAGTTTCATAAAGCAAATAAAATAAATACTTTTTTCATAACAAATCTAAATAAAAAGAATACAATAATTAAGCAAACACCAAACTATGTCAAGCAAGCAACATAATGTGTGTCAAATGTGTATGTAATGTACAAAAAAGTGAACTAAAGATAAACTTGTAGAGCATTATTGTACAGCAACACTAATGGCCCTGTACTTGATAGCATAGCTACATGACTCATTAGCACGTATGTAAACATTTGCTAACGAGTGTGATTCATTTGTTCTCTTATTTCTGGAACTGATACCATATGAAAATATATAAACAGTGTGTAGTTTTAAGAGTATCAAATGTTTGCCAGGGTAGCATTTAATCGAGGTAAAAATATCATTTCCCAACTCGAAGCAGTTAAACATTGAACAACAATCTGACACTAAATTGATTTGTAATTACGAAGCATTACATTTCTACATTTCTAACACTGTACTATTTTCGTACCAACAGTTACACACACACATGTAAGGTTGCATAATGATAACGAAACGAATCGAAAGCGAATGAACGTTATCTTTCGATGTTTCCAAAAACGATGTGTCAAACCAACTACAGAGACACAAAGAAAAGATAACGGTGCGCACTTGACCTTCAATTATTGTCATCCAAACGCAATGACAGCGATAATGTTGTTCGTTCTGTTCCTGTTTTAATTAATTCTGGTATATATTAGAATCTTTATTAACTATTTCATCACCCAATGCTTGCTGCTATAAAATACCTTTTTTCCCTGTGTGTCACTCATTTGTTGTTTAAATTCTTATCTGGTGTTGTCCGATACTAATCCGATAATTTTTTATGATCTTGTGAATTGCATGAACAAAGCGCTTCGCTTCTGGTGTTGTAACAATGCTTATCATAAACGCAAAACAAAACCATCGGAACCGAAATCAAAAACCTGCCCCATCAACATAAAAAAAAATACCGGAACGAAACACGAAACCTTAACTGGGATGCTCCGCATAAAATACGATAAGCTTTACAGCCAAATCAAAAGCTTTAAAGCAACCTACCGAACAAAAGCATCAAAGCACGAACTATCAAAAAATCGAGAAGGACACACGGCACTAGACACCGCGTTTCAAAACTGAATTGTCTTTGGCAAACAGGTTACCGCCACCTTCCCTCCACCCTTCTTCCCGCCCAGTGAAGTGTGAAGTTTTAAAAAAGGGTGGAAAGGAAAAAAAAAAGGATAAAGATGGTCGGACGGTGATAAAAATTAGATACGCCTGATTCGGGTCCGCGCTTCGCCTGTGCGAGCCGGCCCAGTTTGCTGTCGGAGCTACCGGAATTTGGTGCACGGGAGTTCGGCACCGGTACACGCGTCCACTAAATCCCGGGTTCCGCACAAAGAATCTGCGCACGCAAAAAAACCCCAACAACAACAGAGATAACAATAAAAAAAGTTCACTACGAAATACGGTCTCCCCAGCACCTTGAGAAACCAAAGCGATCGTCAAGCGATTTGAACGATGGAGACGTGGCAAAAGAGCGTGAAGTATCGTTTCTTTTTTTTTCGTCTCGGAGACCTCTGTTTTGCATGTTTCTTGTAACCCACAGCACCGGGGCCAGCAGCCACAACGAGCTGAACATCGTAAAACCAGCGTCACACATATGAAAACGACCACGACAAACCCAGCCGAAATGGCAGAAGCGTTAGTGGCGCGCGCGCTCGCGCACACGCCAACATTCGGGCTCTTCATTGGGCGTGGGGCAAAGCGTTTGGAGTTTTATTTTACCCCCCCCCCCCCCTCTTTTTTTGGCTTATACTTGTCACCTCTTCCACCACCTCCACCGACCACCACTACCTGGGGGCCATTGATCCTTGGGGTTTTGATTTGGTAAAGTTGGACTCTATAGGTACCATCGGTGGTTGCGAATGGTTTGATGCTGGATTTTTCTCTTCGCCTCTGACTTTCAGCAAACGAGTCCCTTTTTGTTTCCTTTTGCTTCGGTGCTTGATTGTAATACGCTGTTCGTGAATCGGAGTCGTCTGTCCTGCTGGCTAGCGATTACTTTATTGTCGTTCGTATGACCTCTTTCTTTTTTGCATCGAATACCCGGGTCAAAGGCCCGGGCTCATGCGTGGACGGTCGAACGAGTTTGCTTAATGTATGAAACACTTGACAGCTTGAATGATTAGATTAATATTTAAATTTCACCTCACCTTTTGCGACGTCCTTTGGATCAGCGTAGTAACGCTTGGGCAGTAACGTTGCTCAGGCATTCCGCAAACGCTTCGGAACAATCGACTCAGCCCATGATCAGTTCGCTTGCCTAACTTGCGTCTCGTGCTGGAGGCTTTAGCGTAAAGGTTCTGCTAATCGCTTCTGGGATTTTGGTGAAGCCTAGTACGGATTGTTGGATGAGATCAACCGTTCACCCATCAAAAGCTTCGACAAGGGATCAGACTGCACGAAGC
Source organism: Anopheles rivulorum (assembly GCA_018908115.1). Lineage (NCBI taxonomy): Eukaryota > Metazoa > Arthropoda > Insecta > Diptera > Culicidae > Anopheles > Anopheles rivulorum. Next base: position 19,709,427 of record STHB01000004.1, read on the forward strand.
ATGGCAGCAGAGGATCGATTCGATCTTGCAAACTTGCCCGTTATGTTGAAGAATGCCTGACAGCCTCAGCCAGTGGAAAAAGTATTGCAATTGCTTTTATTTATTAGACTTTAAAACATTCCACTAGTAAACGAAAAGAAAATCATTATCCTTTAAGGCTAATAGTTTGGAAAATATATAAAGTTTGAAGTATTCCAAGAAATATTGCAACAAATTTGCCAATTTAAAATGTTTTTTAACCCTTCAATGTATCAATTTAAAATTTTCTTTATTTTCATGAATTCTTCTTTCTTTTCTGTCCTACATTGTTTAATCTGTATTAATTAATTATGTCATTTTGTTTTAGTGGCGCTTTAACGGCCTAGTCAAATTTGTTAAGTTATTCCATTCATTAATCTCACTCCCTTTAACTAGTACAATTGTTTTATTTTTAAATATTATCAAACCTTGAAATCCCTTCTCACGATAAATTTATGTTGCTGCTAGATTACATGCACATATCACCGATTAAACGGCTCGTTTAGAACCGTTCATCACTTAACCGTCACGTGCCTTAACGGATAACGACGGCGTTTTGCCAACCTGCAGCAGAAGCTGGAAGTTGAGGTAAAATTTATTCGTACTTTACCTGTAAGATTTATGTAACGCTTCACGCCACTCGTCGCGCAATAGAGAAGGGACCGTGCTCACTGTATTTAGTTGCGCATTAAAAACAATACTCATTCGCTTTCTGCCTTCAGCCATTCGCACCTCCAGCCAAAAAGGGCACCTATTACACGCTCCAGCAAACGATTTTTGCTGCAATTGGTAGCGTGGTCCGTATGATTGGAGTTAATAATTATGTTCGGTGCTGTTGATACGCATCGGCTGGCAGGAATAATCCAAGCGTTAATACCGCAGCTCTACCATATGAAGACGATAATCATACACAAATGATGACGGTGTGTTTGAAGTTTATGTCCGGTACGGAACGGATCACAGAAATGATCGTTCCTTAAGTTTTGGTTGATCGTTAATCCACCACGTTTGACCGTTAACGGAATTCGACCGGTGCTGTGTCATTAGCGTAGTGATTTTGGAATCGAAAATTAACGATTGTGAAGGTTACGACAAATGATTTATGTCGGAAGGAAGTAAAAGTAAAAGGGATACACGAATTTATTATTCAACCTTTCGTAAAATTCCTACAAGATGAATATTTAACCAGTACAAAGTATACGGATAATTTACAACTTATTAAAACCGTGTGTCACTGAAAGGGTTAATACTATTTTTTAAAGAAAAGATAAGCGATCGCCAACCCAAAATCTGTGGTTTTAGGGCCGGACATGCCTCTAGGGGATTCGCGCTTACCATCTCATATTACCCGGAGCGTGGCAATAATAATGAAACATCATTCACTGTACGATCACACTGCAAACATTGGAAGTATGACGCTCTAGCGACATGATAATGCCCACGATCGTCTCGAGTTTTGTTGCGATTCACGCGTTCATCGTGCTGCCGGGAAAGGTTCAGGACTTCAGGGAAAAGAGTTGTATCGCGCCAGTCAGACAGATGACACGCACATCGTCCTGTCCCCGGCATAACTTGTCGCTCGTCCCACAAATGCTACGAACCGTATCCCCAGATACGAACGCCTTCACGGTGTCGACGCAGCAGGAGCATAAATAACTAATGATACTTTGTTTAGCGAAACACCCAATTAATCATTGGGCTGTCGGAGGGTCGTTTCGTCGTGGTGGACCGAAGAAATAAGAAAGAAAAAAGGCTGCGAGCCTTCGTCGTAACGGAGGATACCCGGACCACGGCTACGGCGTGTAGCTGTACCCAATCGTGTCTGTGTGTTTTATTCCTCGTTTCTCTGCTTTGTTGGTATGTTTCCTTTCCGTTGCGCACAACACATTAGCATTTGTGATGGCCCATAGGCTCTGAAATGTCCTGAGCGTCGTATTGAGATGGGTCGTGTGGGCAACCGGTCGTGATCGTTTCCAGAAGCCTTCGCAACGATCATTATCTCGCCCAGGATTGACAACATTGTCGGTTGACCCCGGGGAGAGTAGGGTTTTGAACGGCATGTACCGAGTTTAGGCGCGAAATGTGGTTCTCGTCGTGTTCCAGCAAACAAGTAAAGAAAAACAAGGAACAGCGATTTTGTTGTTTTCTTAGCAAGGATTGAAAATCTTTTTTTGGCTTACTGCGGTTTTTTTAGACGAGTGTTTCTCATAATCAAAATTATTAACACATGAAGCTAGCGCACATGTTAAATAGTGCTCAGATTATTTATCTGTATGCAAACATAAGATCATTGTTGAATGAAAACAGTTGTTTAATTTAACAAATGATACGAATATTTTGCATTTGAAGTTAAAAAAAAATAAACAGATAAAAGGAATAAAAAAAAATTAATAGTAGAGAAGAATAATCTCAAATCCATTTAAAAGTTTTCTTCTCTTCTATACGCTGATATATTATCATCTTTGCTTCGGTAAGGATTTTTTGTTTTGTTTCTCACCATTTGGCACTAATTTCTAATTTCGATACTGATGCGATACATCCGGATAGGTTGTGGCAAAACACTCTTCCTGCTGCGTGATGCATTTTTAATTTTCTTCTGATGTATTTTTTTTTTCTTTCCAGAGTGACTAACAAGACCAAACCATGGAACCGTGGCGTTTTCCAGCAAAAACAAAATGAAAAAATTGCGCAAAAATTGCGGCAAGCTTTCACCCCGGATGAAGGCGAAGAAAAAAAAAAGCTTCTTTAACGCTCACCAGCACTGATCGTGATTAACTTCGATGCTACCCCAAACGGTGGTACCGCATTTAACACCGCTTTCAAGTAATAATAACGTTCACGCTGATGGTTGGCAGAACGAAAGATTCAAATGCGATCGTTCCAACGAACCGCGTGGCTTACGAATAATTCAAAGAAAATAAAAAATAAATAAATAAGGAAACTACCAACTACCGATTGCAGCAAAAGGCAAGAAAAATTGCAAAAACAAAGCACCACTCCATCCCAACAGGAAAGTCCTTAAAAGAACGAAAAATGTAACGCCAAGAGCCACCGTCAAGAAAGTTGGATCGATTCGATCGTTTTCGGTAGTCAAAAAAAAAAAGCAGAAGGCGGAAAGGGTTTTTTTCGCAAATTTAGGCCAAATAACGCAAAACAAATTGCTCATCACAAAACAAAAAAGAAACGATAATATGATGACCACAAGCCCAAAACTAAAAAAAAAAGAAGCAAAATAGAACCAAACCGAAGCAGCTCGTTCAAATGCCCCTCGGGGCGAAACGGATCCGTAATCTCGCGGAGAGTTATGGTGCAGTGCACCGGCTTTTTCGGTTCGCGGTTACAAGGAAGGTGCAGATAATTATTTTTCCCTCCGAGAAGGGGGAACAACCACAGCAAAAAAACAACCGGCCTTTCGAAAGTGGTTTAAGCTTCTACTGCGGAACGAAAACCGACGCTTCAAACGTCCGCACTGGTGTGAAAGAGCAGTAGAGAAGAAAGGAAGAAATGGATCTCCAAACGGTGAGCAGTTGCTGCGACGAGACAACGATTGACTGGCAGTGGAAGGTCGCAATTTTGGGCCGTTCTATCAAAACATGTACACGCCCGATCGGGTTGGGCGTTGATTGCCCGGAGGGCCCCGATGATAATTGAGAAAAATGTTGGGGAGTTTTCGGAGAGTTGACTTACCTCAAAGTTTGTATTTGATTGAAGTTTGAGCCCGGCTTGGATGCTCCTTTTCAGGACGCTAATCCACCTTAAACCTTGTTAATCGCTCGCAGATTGAATCGAGTAAATTGACGCTGACCGAACTGGGACAAATAATCGAACGATGAAGAAGCTTCAATAGATGAAAGCCTCTAAAAATTAATTTTAAAACATAAAATTTAAACAAATCCTTCAATAATAAGATTTTGTTTGCATCATTGTGCTTCCTCTAGCGATTATCACGTCATTTAAAATAAAATGTTTAATTTTTTCTACCCAAATCAAACAAAGTATTCTTGCGAAACAGTGTACAGTTCACGGCAAACCTAACGATTCGCCACAGGCTGTACGATTTATGCTGGAAGCGTTTCGAAAGACAGGCCACCAATTTTCTCCGGTCGTACTGGACAAGCTTCTGGTGTTTGCATCCAGAATCTTCATATTTTGGTGTTCGTCTCAGCTGAAGCCACTGAAGCGTCTTCCGACGGTATCGGATAATACGCTGTTTAAAGCCCTTCTGAACGCACTAAAACCAATCGCACAAACCCCAAAGGGGAAGGTGGCAGATTTAAAAGGGAAGAAGGCACCAACGATCATACCCACTCTCCATACCTCTGTTAAGCTACAACTTGTCAGGGTCACTGTACGAGTGGTGGCCTTCGAGGGTTTTCGCCTTCGCCTTCAGCCCTTTGGGGCACCGTCATTTTCACCAACCAAGCGGGATAAGAATTTTCTTCGCCCCGAAAAGGGCCTTCCGGTAGGGCATGGCAGAGTGCAAAAGCGGGTGGGTTTGCCAGCGTACCCAGCGCGTAACTTATGTGTGTTCTGTTCCGTTCGCCCGCACACTCCCATGCCCAACTGCATTAGGGCGCGGGAGAACCCTTCATAGCGAGCGAAAGAGAAAGAGAGAGCCAGATAATCGTGTAACACAGAAACGGAGCAAAATAATAGGGCCGCGTAACGAACCAAAACCCCACGCGGTTTCGCTGTTGGGCAAGGGGGGGGGGAGGGGGGGGGGAATGAGAGAACGCTCAAATTAACTTTTTTGCTTTTTCGCTTTTTTGTTGTTTGTGAAAAAATAAATAAAAAACCATCCCCATCTGGAGATCATGGGCACTTGTGCCCTTCGAAAGCCCTTCCGATTCGTATCGCGTTGGCCATGCGATGACAAACAGGAGTGCGTCCCGACCAGATGGGAGTTTCGTTGCTTTTGTGGCTGTGGAGATCGATGTGGTAGGATTAAGACGGTGGGCGACCCGTACCGGCACGAAGGTGAGCTGAAAACCGGTAGCTTAATCGGCTTCAACAACTGCGACGGAACGGAACGGACCGGTGATGGCGTGAGACATGGGGTCGAATTTGTGTACAGTTTGTTGTTAAATCTCTCTTCTTACCTTTTGTATGCCACTTCTGCCAGACATCGAGTTCGCGAAAAAAGACACCTTGGAGAGCACTGGCACGAAGTGAAGAAGTCGGCACGGAGTTTTGGAGCAAGCGAAAGAATAATAAAACACCACAGAGCCGATTCGTATCGTATCGGCAAGATCCTTCTGGTGGATTAAGACGGACCCAGACCGTCAGGTTTGATTGTTGGGCAGTCGAAAGAGACTCGCTAGCAATCAGTGATCCTTCTCGTATGTTACATTTTCTTTTTATCTACAGTGGCCTTATTTTGATTGCTTAACAGAGCAACAGCTATTTGAAGAAGGGATTAATATTCCTTTGTTTTATATGTATAACTGAAGGGTTATTTTTTCTTTAACACTAAGATCACATAATTTTGAGGTTAGAAATGTTATAGCAAACATTTGTTTTAAAACCAAGATCGTTTTAATTATGTATTGTTTCGATGTGAAGAAAGGTGAGCAAAAACAAACGAAAGCAAAGAGTTGCGAGTTTGCGTCGAATCCGATCGACCGGCACTAGGTAATGGATCGTTTCGTGCTTCTTAATTTACGTCTGCCGCCATTATGGCAAACACCATAATACCACTCGCGCAGTGAACAAACATAAACAACGAAGCCACTCATACGCGCAAAACAAAAATCTGACGCAAGGCTTCTTATCGCAATGAGCAGGAACACTAGCACCACTGCAAACAAACAAAAAAAAAACACCGTTTCTAACGCCAAACGTCAGATCAAGCGCACAGACATTAGTACAGACGCCGCAGACGGCTAAGACAAAAGCGCTAAATCCCGACGAACGAGACCAAATGCAACCGACCTGAACCGGCGCACGCACAGCAAGCTGACAATCTACATTTGTGAAACATTATGCAAATACGCAACTTTATTAGCTTTAAAGCGCCCATTTGGCGCCCGCTGTCAAGATTCGCTTTCGGCGTAATGGTTTAAAATTGATCCGTAAGGATACCTCCGGACGGAATCAGCATGCTTTATGCAAGCTTTTACGGGGTTTTACGCGATCGTACACAAAAAAATCCCGCGTATTTAGTGGTTGACCCATTCGACTGGAAGAGCTTTTGGGCACTTCGATGCAAACCTGGCTTTCCGGTCGTCGGTGGTAATCTTTTAAATGGTGACATTTGTGCATTTGCAGTAAAACAACACCAACACCTGTGCGCTTAACGTGATCACTATGCAATGATATGCGTTATGTGTTCATTTGTGGTGCAACAAAATGCAAATAAGGTGACCAACGTGACGAGCTTTGCATGCTCGTACGATTGTGTTTCACACATCCTAACGATTTTTATGATTGCATTGTTGTTTTATGCCACAATTGAAGTGAAATTCATACGAATAAAATTGCACTTTTAACGATAATAATCGTTCGTTCTATATCTTATTGAAGTGTCATACAATTCCATGTCTTCGGTTAGGAATGAGGTCATCGTAAACTTCACTACAAAAGGAACGGATACTTCACCGACTACGTCAGTCAGCTATCAGAGAGCCCGTCCTGTTGCATCAAACACTTAATGCACTGCCGATGAGACCCAAAGATATACGGTAAGATAATAAACGATTGCACTGATCGCATCCTCACAAACATTCTCCTTCTAGGGCAGCGTCAGCAACGCAAAGGAAAAAGGTTTTAACCAAACCGGCAAAAAGTGACTTGACGAGTGATTTGTTTATCAGTTTCCACACGAGTGAAAGTAGAACGCGGCTTTCGGGCTGGGTGAGCGCCGCAATTCGCGGCCCTCAACATTCGCGCAAGTCTCACGTGTGTGTGGTTTCATATTTGTTTATCACGTTTGTTTGGCTTTCGGGCTCGCTTATACTTCCCACCACCGTACACGGTTTGCTAATTGATTGTATATACACACGCCCGTCAATCAGAGTGGAGACGGCCGATTCGGCGTGCTTGCGATTTTGCGTGACGTTTGAACCGGACCTGATTCTACACCACGCTTTTGTGAGCGATCATATGTGACCGTGGCTGGTTACGACCAGCTTCGATTTATGTCGATGCAGTAAGTTTAGAGGCCACTATTGGTGATTGAATATTGTTCGCCTAGCGCTTGCAGTCGTCAGAAATGCAACAATCGGAATGCGGTATGGCCTTGATCGTTCGATACCTACCTAAAACCTAAACATCTAAAGCCTAACCTAACCTAAAACATCTTAGGTTTGGCTTAACGTTTAATCAACTTTATGTTATGTTCACTTCTGAAATCTCTTGGATACTGTATTAATTACAGCAAAAATTTGAAACTGAAACGCTAACAACCAGATTCGAGTAGATTATCAGAAAATCTATCCGTGGATATAAGAGGACGCTAAGGATAAAGCTTGGATGGTAAATATTTAGAAAACAAAATGATACAAATTTGATTTTATTTTGATATTTTAAATGACATTTACTTATGTGTTTCTTTTTATTAAACTTCAAAAACATGCCTCTTATTCTCACTCATAAAACCCAGCTTAATCTTCTACACCAACTTCATCCCATTGCCGGTGTTGACCTGCCCTTCCTTCAAGTCTCTTTCCACCCCGGGGAACTTGCCTTGCCGTGTTGTCAGAGACGAAGCAAAAACAAGAGTGAATAGTTTATGTATTTCGGTAGCTAGCGACGTCTTAATGATCACATTCATTAGCACCGAATGGCCACCCCGGGGCTGAGCCAGGTCTCAGCCAAACGCAATCGACATTCGAACGTCCGAAAACCGAACCGATCCAGACGGTTTCAACTCACTCGCACACAGCCCTAAGATCCGTCCCGGGCGTTAAGCGAAGCAAACATTCCAACTTCCAAAAAGCGAAAAAAAAACAACGACCAACATAACGAACACTTAATTGTGGACTCAAACAAATGTCTACCGTCTTTGAACCTGTCTGCCCAGCCCCGAAATGCTGACCAGCTGCTGAACGAAGCATGCTACCGAAGGAAGGCTAAGGAATAAAAAGACACAACAACCGTGTGCATACACAAAATACGGTAGCACATCGGCGGGACAAGCCAAACACAAGGCCCAAAACACTAAGCTCCTTCCCAGGGTGCCCAGGGACGGAACAAATTCCGGTAGCGTCAATAAATTAGCGGATTTTCGGCAGCTTTCGCGTCTTGTCTGCGCTTGCTGCTACTGCTGCGTCGTCCTGCTGTAACAGAATGCCATTCCGGGTTGCTAGTCTGGTCAAATAGCTAGCAATTAAATGTTTTGATGTTAGTGAAATTTTGGATTAATTTGTTTTAATATCCTGCCAGCTCAGCGTTCAGAATTGTGGAATATATTGGAGAAATAGTCCTTCTGCCGATGCTTTTGGTAGCTTTAAAGAACTTGTTTATTGTCTGGTAGTGTTTTGAAAAATATGAATCAATTAAAGAAGGGGAGAATATAGTCGAAACATGTAGCCAAAATTAAAATCATTCCCTGCCTAATATATTANCCAGCTCAGCGTTCAGAATTGTGGAATATATTGGAGAAATAGTCCTTCTGCCGATGCTTTTGGTAGCTTTAAAGAACTTGTTTATTGTCTGGTAGTGTTTTGAAAAATATGAATCAATTAAAGAAGGGGAGAATATAGTCGAAACATGTAGCCAAAATTAAAATCATTCCCTGCCTAATATATTAGACGGGATAGAGATCTAGAGAACGAACTCTTTCAATTTTGTATCACTTGGAAGTGGATAAAAAATGTTTTCTATGAACAAAATTCCAACAAATATCCCTTTATCCACAACTTAAAAAACCAAGATCGCATGAATATCTTTATGCTCCTTGATCTCTGCTTTGGACGATCTCCAATTGCTATAGCCCGATATTATACCAACTCGTAATCAAGGCCACCACCCAATCCGTAACAGATCCGTTTGAATCAGAAGATCAGAAGATCCCAAGAAGTTCGACACTGTGTGCACACGATGCAACGTCGTGCAGAAGACGCAGTTCTCGCCCGCAACCTTGAACATCCGCGTGCCACAAACCGTGGGTGGGAGAAGTTTGCGGGAACCAGCCACTTCCCACCAGCAAAGATCGCGCGATCGTGTGCGCATTCGTTTTGCGTGCAGCTGGAAAGTTTATGCCGGGCGGGTTAAGACCTGTGCAATAAGTAGAGGAATATTGCAATCTATTTTTAGTGGCGTGTACTGCCGAACGGGGCAAATCGAACACACCGAGCTGGAAAATTCCGTCGCGATGGGGAACGAAAAGTCGTGTACGGTACACTCCTCCACTTAACGTTCCTGCCATGGGTTTCTTTGTGCGCGTGTGTGTGTGTGTGTTTGTCTGAGTAGGGTGTAAGTGCAATTGCAAGCTGCACCCAGAAACCCCATATTCAATAGTATCCAGCAAATGCAACAAAATTCCAACTCCGATCATGAATAATGGAATCGTCGTCCTAACACCCCCGGGGCCGGCATCTTGCCATCAATTCGACGGATCTGGCGCTGATGGCGGCGAACGTGGAATGCGCCTTTCCTTGCGCCGTGAATTATGACGGCGTGAGGCCAATGTCATAAATTAAGGAATTATTGTTCCTCACCACCGCAGTTGCGGCTGCGGGCGAACCTCGAGACTGTCTGCGAGTACCAAGACACGCGGAATCCGCCCTGGAGAGGGAAGTGTTGCAAGTGCACGGATGTCAACAAGCGTATCCATCAACCGTTGGCTGCCATGCGTGAAAGAGGCGCTGTTGTGTGCTTCCGAATGTGCTTTGATGTAGATTCGCGCGTAATTCGATCCCCCGGGTATCGTTTCGGGTAGTTAACGGCCTTTGGCTAATGATACTGGTCGATGCTATCGGCGAACCGTGGACGGCTCAAGGATTAAGGCGGCTTTGCACGAGCTGCAAACCGGTGTTGAATTTCAAATGTCACTAAGTTCATCCCAAGCGGCGAAACGTCCGACAAGACGAGATGTTGATCAAATTTGCATTTCCTACTGATACATTGGATGTTAGGGGGCATAGGGTCTCAAAATGGAAACCCGGAAACTTCGCAACTGGGGAATTGTTTAGCTTTAAGAGTGGTTTTAATGGTACAGGATATTGGGATTGTGAGTAAAGTTATTAAAATTAGGATTTTTTGTACGAGCTTTTGATTAGATTAAATTAAATGAATAATGAAATCTGATTAGCTTAAGACATCAGAACAAAGACAATTAATTTGTCAATTGCTTGATATTCATCTTTCTGTTTGAAACTCTGTAAAGGAGTTTCTTCTACATGATATTATCACTCCAACTATGTATAAAAACATGTTAAAAAGGAAATATGAATTTAGGCTTCTGCCCGGCTGTGAGACTTAAAAAGATCTTCGGCAATAACGCAAGTGTGGCAAACCGCAACACAGTGCTTAGGCAAAAGATTTATAACGCCGGGTCATAAATGTTGATATAAATTGTCCTGACAGCCACGGGCAACTTACCACTTATTCGCCGTACTGGCGTACGTTTCTAAAAATACANAACGTGGAATGCGCCTTTCCTTGCGCCGTGAATTATGACGGCGTGAGGCCAATGTCATAAATTAAGGAATTATTGTTCCTCACCACCGCAGTTGCGGCTGCGGGCGAACCTCGAGACTGTCTGCGAGTACCAAGACACGCGGAATCCGCCCTGGAGAGGGAAGTGTTGCAAGTGCACGGATGTCAACAAGCGTATCCATCAACCGTTGGCTGCCATGCGTGAAAGAGGCGCTGTTGTGTGCTTCCGAATGTGCTTTGATGTAGATTCGCGCGTAATTCGATCCCCCGGGTATCGTTTCGGGTAGTTAACGGCCTTTGGCTAATGATACTGGTCGATGCTATCGGCGAACCGTGGACGGCTCAAGGATTAAGGCGGCTTTGCACGAGCTGCAAACCGGTGTTGAATTTCAAATGTCACTAAGTTCATCCCAAGCGGCGAAACGTCCGACAAGACGAGATGTTGATCAAATTTGCATTTCCTACTGATACATTGGATGTTAGGGGGCATAGGGTCTCAAAATGGAAACCCGGAAACTTCGCAACTGGGGAATGGTTTAGCTTTAAGAGTGGTTTTGATGGTACAGGATATTGGGATTGTAATTAAAGTTATTAAAATTAGGGTTTTTTATACGAGCTTTTGATTAGATTAAATTAAATGAATGATGAAATCTGATTGACTTAAGACATCAGAACAAAGACAATTAATTTGTCAATTGCTTGATATTCATCTTTCTGTTTGAAACTCTGTAAAGGAGTTTCTTCTACATGATATTATCACTCCAAATATGTATAAAAACATGTTAAAAAGGAAATATGAATTTAGGCTTCTGCCCGGCTGTGAGACTTAAAAAGATCTTCGGCAATAACGGAAGTGTGGCAAACCGCAACACAGTGCTTAGGCAAAAGATTTATAACGCCGGGTCATAAATGTTGATATAAATTGTCCTGACAGCCACGGGCAACTTACCACTTATTCGCCGTACTGGCGTACGTTTCTAAAAATACAAGCATTCCTTACAATCGGATTCCGTCGAAGCAAGCAGCCTGGTTTTTTTCTCTTCTGCGGTGCAACAGTGCGTTTGCAGTAAATCAGCGCAACGTCTTCCCTGTTGGCTAGTGCACTCCGCGATCGGCTTGATGTACGTGATTTCTGGTTGTAGAGCGTTCGTGGAATTATTTTCCTGGGGATGATCGAGAGACAGAGAGCAAACTATACGCTCCACTATACCCTAGGAAACGAGGGAGTTCTGGAATGGAATGTTTCGAAAATGGCGCAATAAATCGTGACCCCGAAGGGAAGTTGGCCTTTGGCACTGTAGCAAAATTAACCGGGAGAGTAGCTAATTTTAACCATTATACACTGCATGTGCATCAGCATTCGCTATGCTTCTACTTGCACTTGGGGGAAGATTTAAGGCGAGGCAAAAGACAATTTAACATCTCCCACCCGGAAGAGTAATTAAATCGAAAAAATAAAGACGACATTTGACTACTTATTAATCACAATGTAATAATGTTCTACGATAATTAGCAAATGAAAACACATGGTTACAAAATTGAACTATTCACACCAGATGCGCCGTTCTTACTGCTGCGCGTATAGGAAAAGGTTATTTTTAAAGCTTTTATTGCAAAATGCAGTTCACCTTGAACAGCGAACAATCGCTGCCATCTTTCTCTAGCTTGCACGGTAATCCCGCGTCACCAACGACTCCCGCCCAAGTGCAAGCCGCTACACGCCGAATCGCCTGCTGCCCACGGCACTGTAATATCTACGGCAAGCAATAAAATCACAGCCTTATACGAACGATTATAGCAACAAACAAAAAAAAAAATGGACTCGCTAGAGTTCGGTTTACGATCCCGCGTACAGCAGCCCTACTTTGCAGCGATATTGCTGTGCCTTTAACAGTGACCATTTACAGAGCTGCACGATTTAATCCACTCGCAGGAAGCGATCGGGTTAGTCAATTGTTAGCAAACAGTCTGGCCGTCTTGGGATGGGTCCACGAGGTCGCATTAAGCAAAGGCGGATTCGTTTATGATGAGCGCGATGAGTGGTGGTGCGTGTGCGCCTTTTAAAACGCAAACGATGGGTTTTAAATTTCAATTCCATCCCGTACGCCCATGGGTAAGTTGCCGTGTGTAGCCGCAATTGTTGGGCTTTTGCCCTATCCCTCCCAACACGCCACCACCAACCCCACGAGGGATCTTCCGGTTTGGGCCTGCGGCAAAGAAAATAGTACGCCATCCGTAAGGACTGGTTCTGGAGTACATCGCGGCCTGCGGTCAGTAATCTTTCGCGCTTTCGTTGCTTCTATCCGCGATGCGCGAAGGTTCATCAACCTGCGAGCGTCGTCTGCCAAAAGCCGGGGTGGCGCGCGTTCCCTGTTTCAGCTGGAACTAATCATGTGTACATCGTGGCCAGAGCGAATTGCGGTCGTGCTTGAGAATGTTGTAGAAGAAGAAATGAAAGAATACGCACACACACACACACACCTTCCCCAATACCCCCGGATTTTTCATCACCAACCACCGTTGGTAAAGAGAAGAAAGAAGCGAGAGAAAAAAAAAACACAGATTTAAAAACACACCTTCCGCTAAAACATGATGCGTAGATATTGTGCGTACGCATACGCACGCCAGAACCAGAACTTATGCGTCGTGTTCCCTTTTGCGCTAGGCGAACATAGAAGCAAAGAAGAACACGGAGATGTAATCTTCGTCACAGCCGAAGATCGCGCCCGCGTCTCCAGTTTCCAGTTGCGCTGGTTTCGTATCGGATGCTCGTGGACTTGGTGAGTGGAAAAGAAAGCATTCCGCCTTGCAAAACAAGCAACAAGAACGATGCTATCAAGTTCGGTGTTAACGATCTCGTTTATGATCGTCGTTACGATTTGTTTCGGATCGTTGAATTTGGAACGATGCTGGAAAGTGTGTGAAAGAGCCGAGGACCGCGCAGTTGGGGTTTTGCGGATGCGGATGGGTGCAGAGTACAGGTCGCGTATGCTACGCGGACCCACGCTACGTGCTCGGCTAATGACCCCAATGCGCCAATGAAGCCACCAATCAAACGATGGCTGTAATTTAGCGCTGGAGCAATTAGGACAATCATTTTCTTTTACGCACTCGGGCCGTGGCGGTCACATATGCGATGCTTTGATGGTACTTACCAACGAACATGGCATCAAATGGTTTGTTGACTGTAACAACAACATTGTTGATTTTTGCTTTCGATTTCTCTTGATGATGTTTCTTTGATTCTGCTTTGTATGTATAGTTCACAATTATTCGCCATCCTTTGTCGCTTCCCATAATGCCCGTGGAAAACGCAGTTCACAACAGACGTAAGCGGATTGAGTAGTGATTTTTGGGCTTTTTTTTTATTTACATTCACGCTACACACTAGTCACCAGCAGAACCATTCCATTGAACATGGGTCAATGTAACGAGAAAGTAAACCTAACGGATCGGTTGCCAGTACTCCAGCACATCGGCAAACTTTTTGCGCTCTAAAATCAAGAAACAGGACAATATTTAGTATTAGTAAGGATGATTTTATCATAAACGATTCGTGCATAGCGGCTACTAACCAGGCGTAGGGAAATCTTCCGGATGCAATTCGATGTAGTGACGGAAGGTGGCATCTTTCTCGGCAAAGTAAGCGGTGCGCCACTTATCGGCCATGGTGGCCATTGCACCGACCGCTAGCATCGCTGCAATGTGCTTCTGTACACCTGTGGAAAGACAAATGACCACCGGGAGATTAGAGACCACGATTCCACCGTCGGAACGTTACATCACAGCCACTTTGTGTACACATTACCGCTCAGAGCTGGACGGCCGGTTCCATAGTTGACGTAGCAGGCACCGATAAATCCAAACGCACCGCCCACCAGTGGGGCCCACTTGTCGTGCAGCCAGGTTTTCGAGAACGAGCCCGAAAGCAGTTCCTGGGGAGTTTTTCCGCCGTACATTTTTGTTTTCCGTGTGTCCGATGCGGATTTTTTCGTACCGATCGACCGACAACACCGTTTTGACGCAATGTGTCAAACACAGCTGACAGAACGTGCGTGGTGCAAATTTACTATGTAGAGTTCAATACTGTATATTCCGCTTTAGACTTAAATTCAAACGTGCTATAATGCGATGCGCTATAAAAACCGTTATTTTCTGTTATGTTTTGATTTTATTCGTCTTAAAATTTTTAACGTTTCTATGTTTAATTTTTTGTTAGATTTAATCTTTAAATAATAAATTTTACCTGTATTCAATTTACTATGTTACACTTCTTACGATATATTTCCTAATTCGCGCCAATTTTACTTCTGACACTACCTTATGTGCGCTTAACAGTAAAATTGCTAAAATAGAGAAAAGTTACTCCACCTACATTGTTTTGTCTTTGCAGCATTGGCGCTCATCTGATTACCCAATCCCATGATCTACCGTATCGGCAATTTACTAGCCCTCAACACAATCAACTAACTGTGGATGATTCCGAGGACCAACACAAACTTACGTTCTACCAGCAAAAATTCACGTACCTTGTAATCTTTTAAGTGGTGGGAATTCAATATGACTAGTGTTGATTATTTTCCACGAGTGACCAAACTGCTTGTAGCATGATCAAGTACTGTTGAACTCACTCATTTTTTCATCGGACTAGGGCTATCTACGAAATATACTGCTATACCAGCCAGACAATCTCCGGCAACAAATATTCTGCACCTCGTGTGTTTCTTTTCCTCCCGTCGCTTCTTTCAATAAAGCTGAGCAAGGCCAATGGGGCATCGTTTTCTATCAACCGATCATTTACGGTGAGGATCATCTTTGCACTTTGGACTGGAGGATCCGCCCGGAGCCTTATGTCTGAGACTGATTCACTCCCAAGATAGCCGGCTTCGGTTGATCTCACACGATCGTTACGGAACGCGACCAGCCAGACCTAACACATCCGTGTGCATTCGCTGACTGAATTGTGTTTCTTATCAATTTAATTAATGGTTGCTTCTGGAGGCCCGCTGCGATAATGGATGATCACTGCCGTGCAACGTTTTCGGATCGTCAGTCGTTGCCGTGCGTTTGTGGAAAACGGTTGTAAATTCGGCGGACTTAAGTTGCTGCCACTGGTTCCAAACGCCGCCGAAATATCGAGTGCGGTTGTCCAACACAATCGTAGTGCCCCCCGACGGGTTAATTGGATAAGTGCGTGCGTGGAGATCGTCGTGGTTGCATTGTTTATCGTCGGCACGATCTGTCAAACTACAGCCTTCCGGCGATGGGTTAGTATTCGGTGGATTAGTGTGGCGAGCGACTGCACGTGCTCGCACCGTGATGGTCGTGATACGCAGTACGGTTTTCTTACTGTCGGTCAAATTCATCGTTTCAGTACACCGTCAGCTGAAGCGACAGCACTCGGGTCTGCCACAGATGGAGTCACTGTCGCGCTTCAGCAGCATCCCGGTTGTCGAGACCGGCATCAAAACTGCCGGCACTGTGTACGAGCGGGTAAAAACAAGCAACAGTCTGCTGACCTGGGGCTTCGAGACGGCCGAATCACTCACGTACGCGCTGATCGATTCGTTGCGCCCGGCGACAAAGATGATCCAGGGCCCGCTGCACCAGCTGGACAGCATCATGTGCAAAAGCCTCGATCTGGTGGAGCAGAAGGTACCATCGATGTATCTTCCGCCGGAGATGGTACGGTTGATGGAGAGCAACGACTGCTGGGAGCGACTCTGCTCTGTATACTGACGATCGGTTCAATAACGACCATTGCTGTTTTGCAGATGTTTTGGAACACGAAGGAATACATGTCGGATCATCTGATGAAACCGGTGTTGTCGCGGGCTAATTCGATGAAAAACTTGGGCCACGCTGTGCTGGAATCCCGCGTGTCCAACTATGCCGCCGGCCGGATTGATGGGGCGCTAGTCGTTTGTGACAAATACGTCGAACGATACCTTCCGACGGAACCGCAGGATCAACCCGATTGTAAGTACCGGGAAGCGGGTGGTAAAGAACGGCGGGGCATTACACAAACACACGCGCACAAGACACACGGACACGTGCACACCAACATAATATAAATCTGTTGTCGGTTATCAGCCGGTATCGCTTATGCAGGCACGTACCGACCAGCACGACTATCATCCGATTCCGGTGACCTGCGCGACCCCAAACGGCATGATAGGACTGCACGCCACCAATCATTGCATGCTGATTGTATGCCCAAACGTAATGCTCGAATGGCCCTGGCCAACAGCAACATTGGTATCGGTTGGTATTGAGCGTTTCGGATTGTTAAACATGTTGTTTTTGGTTTCACGATTGTTAATGTTTGAAATTTTGTTTTTGTGGTGTGGTTGTTGCTGCTAACAAAAAATGAATAGCATTTACTATATTGGGTACGAATATTGTTTACCAGGGACTTGTTGTTGGGGACGAGCGGTTTAGTGTGATTGTGATTAACGTTGGCTTTCCACTCCTTTTTCCGGCCCACACAGCGTGCAGTGCAGCGACACAGGCGGACGATTCGAACCGGATGCATGTCGTGCAAACGTTCCACCGTGGCAAGCAGCTGTCCCGCAAGCTGAAGCGCCGGCTCACCTTCCGTACGCGCCAGGAGCTAAGTGCACTGAAGAAGCAAAGCACCGAAGCAGTACACGTGGTGGCGTACGCAGCCGAACTCATAGCAACCAACCCGCGGGAAGCGATGCAAAAAGCGGTTGAGCTGTGGCATTACCTTAGCAAGGATGAACCGGAAAATCAAGCCCGTCCCCGCACACTGGAACAGCTGGCCGTGCTGCTCACACGCGAATCCGCCCGCAAGATGGTGCACCTGATCAACTTCGTTACCGGTGCGGTGACCCGTGTCCCGAAGGCAATCCGGGCGCAGACGCGTGAAATTGTGCACCAGTTCCTGTTCGCAACCGAGCGCTTGATGAAGACGGTCCATCTCGAAAAGGCAAAGGCTGCAACACTGTCCGAAGCGAGTGGGCTAGTGCACCGGATTCAACACACTTACGATGATCTGCAGAATCAAACTAACCTCGCATTGGTAGGTAGCCGGTAGCGTGTGTAGCAGAAGGAGTTTGTTGTCCAATGTGCATCCCATTTACCTAGTGGACAATTGTCCCTAAATTGTATCAAAAATTTACCTTCAAAAGCTTCGTATCATCTTCTGATCGGTCGTCAAATTTCTCTTCGCCTTCTCATGCTTTTCGCCCTCAGCATGGTCAGCTATCGCTGGCTAACATTGATCGGCACGATTTTATCCATTGGCTTTTGTTAAAAGTGGTAAGTGGGCGTTACAAAATTACACACACACACACACACACGCATATCCCAATGTTCATCCAGCTTTGTGAACTGTTTTTGCAATTTTTTGGTGGCTACGCAGGAAAAATGGCTTTAAGTAGCATGTACCACCTTTGAGAACACGAATTGCATGCTTTACTGATACTCTTCTTTAAACCGCTCATCGTTTTAGGAACGTTTGGCCGTCTTTCTGTCCGGGCGCCTGGAAGCGGAAAAGATCACCACCAGCGGCAATCCTCGCCGGCGCATACAACCCCGCCCGAACAGTAATCCAATGAATTCGAACATAAACGGCGTGTACTAGAAGCGCTGAACAGTGCTCTAATGCGACTGTAAAACAACTCTGTACGACACTCTCGCGCATCCTGAACTGTTGAGCGTGTTTGCAGCTAGCTACTTCCTAGTATAAGTGGATTTTCGTTTTGTTAACTATGTTAAATATGTTGTTCCGTTTATATATTTTGGTTTGTTTTGGTTGATGGTAACAAACCGCCCATAAAGTCTCACATAAAACAAACCTAAAAACAGACAGAATCAGTTCTTTTTATACGTTTGTGTCTTTTATTTTGTTCATCTTTATACAACATTTGCTTCCCTTTTCTTCTCTTACGTTAGCAGAATAAAACTAGAATCTTTCACAAACACGGCAGGAGAATTCCGATTCCGATTCTGTCTACCACCGACGCACAAGTGTATCACATCCTTTCCATGTGTTACACAATTTCTGTATCCATTTCTTCTTCCTTCGGTTTCGATCAGTTCTTCGAACGGAACGGGATTTTGTTAAAATAATTTACCATTTTTTGTTTTCATTAAATTATACGATACGATAAGGCACAAAACTTAAAGCAAAGAACAACAAAAACCGCAAACTGACGTTGTGCGGTAGCGATTGGTAGCTTTCGTAGTAGCTTTCCTGCTGGTGAAAACTATTTGTTCCATTAAAATTTGGCACTAAAATCACTACGACAAATACTATAACACACATGCAGAAACATTGTATCCATCGTACTGGTACTGGCTGGATATTGGCACACTTTGTTTCGCAATTGCCCTATCTCACCCGATTGCCGCCGTTGCGCGCTTGATCGATGTTCGATTATTATATAATCAAAGGACTCACGCGCTGGAACAAGTCGTATATCACTTAAAGTATAATCACATTGAAACGAAATCTTCGCGCCACATTTGCCGGCCACCTTTGCATGGTCGGTGAGATGGACAGGTTCGCAGCACATGGTTACTGTTGTTTAGGGTCGTTGCTCATTAATTTCGACTCTAGGATGAGAAAGAAAGGAAAGTATTACTAAAGTATATATAAATTATTATACAAAAGTGCCCAAGCAAAAGAATAGTTAAGCAAGCAAGTTTACAACTCATCCAGCTTTTTAATACATAAACTTTGTCCAATCAAGCAAACAGTATTCAAAATATAAATTACTGAACTATTGTACTATAAATCATGCACTCTCTCTTTTGGTTTAACGACCTACTCGGTCATGCCGGCCATCAAATGGCTTACTAGACTATTAGATACCACGTAGTTGCATAGTCAATGCACACTACGGGGGGACGGTCCGAATGGGATTTGAACCCGGTCCGGTCGTGTTAGGGACTAGCGCCGTTTCCAAATACACCATCGAGCCACCCCTATAATCATGCACTATTGCACTATAAAAACAGTGCAAAGGCAAACAACACACCATGCTCCTCACACATTTTGCTCACAAACCTTGTGCTTACAGTGGATTTGTTATTTGTTGCTGTGGTGTTGGCTGTTGGTTGCTGTGTCGGGTGTTGTTTCGCGATCTGTACGCGGTGGCATGTATGCATGTATATGAGATCCATTTCCAGTATTTGGTAGTGCCGTTGGTGTTTTGTTGTTGCGTGTGCATCGGTGCTGTGTGGTGATCGTAGTGTACTGTCCAATGTTGTTGGTGCCATGAGATGTGGTGCACGAGCCGCCGCTGATTGCCTGCACACGGTGGTGCTTTGCTCGAACGATTAGTTGCTACATGTACATTTCTTTCTACCACCAAACGCCACCATCAACCAACTACTGCTGCTGGCCGGAATGGTTGCTGTTGTGTTGCTTGGTGGCCGTACCATTGGTGGTAGAAGGATCACCGTGATCAATGTTAATGTTATCTAGCTCAATGTCCGAACAGTTGTCCGAGTTGGACAGTGCCGAATCCATCGAGGTGATGGTGTTATTTACTTTCTTGTCACTGAACGTGTCGCCGGGCCGCTTGGGCAGTAGTGGATCTTCCGCCGAAATGCCGTTGTTGTTGTCAGTTTCTGTAAAGATAAGTAAAAAGGCACTTGTTGTTTTACACAGCTCGCTGTAAATTCTCATCCTTAAGTCGTGTTTACCTTTCTGGGCAAGTGCTCGAGCTTCTTCCTCCTGCTTGGCTTTCACTGATTCAGGCGTCAGTGTGCCATTGTTGACACTCTCGATAGCCGTTCGAAGCTTAAAAAGGAGGATTAAGGAAACTCATTAGCCATCATTAGATAACAAAAAGGGCCGTGCTATTACACTTACCTCCTTCAGTGCCACCACACCAACCAGTCGTCCAACATTCGTTACGTACGCATGATTAATGCCAACCATCGAGAACAGCGAGTGAACCTTCAGGATGGAGGTACGCTCGACCAGCTGGAACGGTGCCGGATCGATATGCAGATGGTCGACATCGATCGCCTTCGCCATCTCCTCCATCTCCCAAGCCTTCTGCTCCTCGTTCGACATATCGATGACGCGCTCCCGCGGAAGCTGCACCTTCTTCGAGATGCCGGGCGTTAGTGGTGCCACCTCCGAGCCCATGATGCNACGTACGCATGATTAATGCCAACCATCGAGAACAGCGAGTGAACCTTCAGGATGGAGGTACGCTCGACCAGCTGGAACGGTGCCGGATCGATATGCAGATGGTCGACATCGATCGCCTTCGCCATCTCCTCCATCTCCCAAGCCTTCTGCTCCTCGTTCGACATATCGATGACGCGCTCCCGCGGAAGCTGCACCTTCTTCGAGATGCCGGGCGTTAGTGGTGCCACCTCCGAGCCCATGATGCTCGGCGTACCGATCGAACCAATCTCCGGATCGGGCGTCACGTCCTGCAGCGTTGCCGACTTGCGGAAGATAATGTCGAACGCCGACCGGATCCGGCTCTCCGTACCGGTGATCGTCGTGTACGGCGTGTGAACTGGACTGTGAGGCGATAGCGGACTAAAACCTTTCAGCGTGAACGAGTTCGTTTTCTTGAGGATCGATTTCTTTGGCTGCGTACCACCGAACACCGGTCCACCGGTGACGGATGCGTTCGATTCGCGACGCGCTTGCGGTGGCAACATTTCGTTGTTCGCTCGCTCGCGCAGCTTCAGAATGTCCGGCGCCGGCACCACCTCGAACCGGGATGGGCGGCGTGTTTTGAGCGCTTCGGCCGCCTCCCGCTTCTGGCGCTCCTGCTCCTCCCGCACCTTCTCCTCCGCTTCCTTCATCAGCTTGGCGGCCACCTCGAGCCGCTTCTCGCGCCCGATATGCTTGTCGATCATCTTGATCAGCTCGTAGCGCTGCACGCTACCGAGCAGCACCTTGTTGTCCGGGCTGTCGACGATCGGCAGGCTGCGCAGGCTTTTGTTCGCCTTCAGTATCTCCTTCAGCTGCTGGTACGAGATTCCCTTCCAGATGTAGCGCACGTCCCGCACCATAAAGTCCTCCACGTAAATGTTGTACATGCCCGAACCGGACGGCAGCAGATCGGGCAGGTACGGTAGCTTCTTGATGAGAATGATACTGTCGTACATCGAGGGTTGGAGCAATGCCGCAACCGCGTTCGAGATGAGTGCCGCAATCATGACCGGCACGATGTGCGTTATTTGACCCGTCATCTCGAACACGATCACACCGACGGATACGGTGTGGGTGACGGCACCGGAGAAAGCGGCCGCACCAACCACCGAGTAGCCACCGGGGATGATCGGGGCGAGCATGCCACCGTACCGGACACCGTTCGGGAACCAAAGATGCATCGCTTCACCGACGATCCGGCCAAATGCGGCGCCAATTTTGAACACTGGTATGAACATACCGGATGGCACGGGAATGGTTGAGGCAATGATCGACATGAAGAACTGTACGGGGTGAAAAAAGTGGATTAAATGGCGAAGAACGTTCCAATGTGTTCCATCGCACAGGGAACTTACCGTGTACAGCAGATAAATAATCAGGTTTGCAAACACGTTCGTTTCCGGCGTGCGCCAGTTCGATACGACGGCCGCCTGCTCGACCGTGAGCTCGTGCTTGGTCCAGGTAAAGTTGGAGAACAGCTGGTGGACCTGATCGTGGGTGCTCAGCTCACCAGCAATGTACTTACCGAAGCCGATCGGAAATGATAGGGTCGCCACTATTAGTGCCACAATGCCTGGATACAGAAAACGACTACCAAAAACAAAAGAAAAAGGTGAGTTTGAGCTATTGGGGGAGATTTATCCATTACCACAGTGATCTTGGTACTTACTTTTTTTGAAGAAATTTGTTCATCTTTTTGTTGGAGCGCATAAAGAGTACATACTTTCGGTGCACCCATACGTACAAGGCACCACCCAAACCACAGACGAGTCTGCAAAAGATGCACCAAGGTTCGTTATGCTCCACCAGAGTCATGCTTTCCCCCATCAATACCACACTTACCCAATCAGCGCAAACACAAACAGTTCCTGCGGGTCGAACGGAAAATCGGACGTAAAGTTGGTGGAAAACATGGCGGTCACGGTGTCCGCTTTCTGGAACCAGACCGCCAACAGCCGAAACACGGTCGCACCGCAGACGGCTGCGAAGAATCCGCGCCAATAGTTGCGCACCGCAAAGTACGTCGTCGTTACCTCGATGCTGAACAGTACGCCACCGATCGGTGCGGCAAAGCACGCACCGACACCGACCGCACAGGCCGCCGCCAGCATTTCCGTGTTGCGCGATTCGTTTTCGTAGATCGATTGGAATGATGTGATGATCTTACTTAGCAGCTGCGATACTATACTAGCTATATGTACAAAGGGACCTTCCTTGCCGAGCGGCATCCCACTGCCGAGCGTGGCCGTCAGACCGATCACCTTCGCGACCAGCGTCTTGAAGGTGAGATACTCCTTGAGCGCGACGCCACGCAGGATCGTCTTCATCTCCGGGATGCCGGACCCGATGCTCTGCGGTGCGACCAGATGCACGAAGCCGGCCGAGAACAGGATCAAACAGATTGGGAGCGATACCCAGGCGAGATACTGTGCCACCGGATGGTTGGTGAGATCCCGGTACAGCCAGACGCGTGCTGCGGGAAACATGGGAACAAGTTACGAGTGTCCATTTGGGAACCGAATCCACTTTCACTTACAGTTTGTGCACATCGAGATGCCCTTATCCATCACGTAGGATAGCATCGCCATGATGATGCCCAGCAGTGCCAGAAACACCCAGTCCTCGCCCAGCCGGGCGAATGTGTTGCGCCACAGCCAGGAGGCCGCCTTGAAGAACTTGTTGTCTCGCACATCCAACAGTTCCTGCAACGATTTCCATCTGATTGTTTTATAATTTTTGAAACGTGGCTCAGCTTACTTCAGCACCGTTTTTGCCAAACAAGGTAAATAGGCAGGGGGTGTGTGAAATTGAAGAAATCAAGCATTTCAAAGAAATGGGAGTAGGTGAGGGATATCAGTAAGAAATGGGGATACTGATCCAAAAGAAAAAAAAGGAGCGGGAATGTTTGGAACGGTTCGACGATTACCTTGTTTCTTGCTTTATCATCTTTTTTTCTTCGTCGTTCAAGAAGCCTGAGTCTTCGCGCTTCATCTTTGGCGTATTCTCCTAGGTCCTTCGTATAACGACCATACATCTGCGAATGGGAATGTGAAGAAGTGATCAGAAATTGGAAATATTTTTTCTAAAAGTAAATTCAAGATCTCTTGAATTTAATGCACATGCAACTCATGCATCTTTTTAGGTTTCCATGAACATAGAATAATATGTTTTGAAAATGTTTCAAATAAATTACATGCAGCATAATAATAGAGCAGATTAAACTTGAAGCTTACACATTGTACTTCCTATTTTTCTGCAAAGCGAGCTGGTAAAAAATGATTACAAAACACAAGAAGCGGAATGAAAATGTTTATGCTGAAACGATAATTAAAAGGTGACAAAAAGTATGTTGTACGCAACATTGATGCGTCCCACTTTCCTTCAAAATGTTATCCTCCCTCATAAAAACTGTGACCAATTTCGTCCCCCCTTACCACCCAGTGATTAGCGAATAAAAATATGACTGATGACAGTGCGGCAGGCCGTCTTTAGACGCCGTTAACCACCGACAGTAACTATTGTCTGGGCGATGGAGACATAAGCAAATTTGTTTTGCGGAGCTTTTTTGCACGGGCTAAGAATAGCGTGTAAAGAGCATCACCCAACGCTGAGTAGTAACCGTACCAGACAGACCAGTGGGCAGCAGCAGCTCGGTTTGCTCCCAGGGGCATAGGACGGTGTCGTAATCGTGTAGCAAATTAAGGGTGTCGGCCATACGCGAAAGAAATGTCATCAAACGACCGTCTAACCGCGAACAGACAAACAGGAAAACAAAAGTGCAATCCAACAGTAATTAATTGTTACAAACTGCACTTGAACCAAACTTGCTGAGTAGCGCCAGCGTAATGGCTCAAAGGCCTTGAAAATTACATTTTTTCTTGTAGAACTAATGATTATGATGAATTATTATGATAAGAAGAAATAATAAATCATAACAAATGAACCAAAATATGAAAGCGTGTGCAAAATTTAAGTGAAAATTGAAGGCATTTAAAGCTAAGAATAAAACAAAAGGGTAAAAATATGTAAATGAAATTATTAAAAAGTTTTGTATTTTTCAGTAAACATAAAGCATATAAAATAAACTGTTACACGCAAACAACGCATTGTGATTGGTAACTGTTTTTAAATATGACCAGGCCACAATACAGCTCCATAACGTCTTACGCAGGAGGGACTATAAAACTATAAAAACACACACGCATACTCACACACCAAAAAACAACAAACCAAACTACTTAAAAAAAACAGTAGCAAACACGGTAGCAAAGCTATTTAAAACCGTATCTTATCTTGCGTGCGTAATGATCAACGAGCGGAAATGAGAGATGTGATTTGTGTACTAACAAACACACAAACAAATGGAGACAAGTGATGATGCTGTTTGACTGGTTGTCAATGAATAGAACAAGATGCGAAAGTGAGAGAGAGAGAGAGAGAGACACACGGACACAAACGCATTAGATAATGCTTTCTTCTGATGATTGTTTTACGACAGAAACAACAAACATGTGTCGGAAAGCGTTTAAAAACGATCAACTAAACGAAAAAAAAACACAACAGCCGAAGGTTTCTTTTTGAGTTCATTTGCCCTTTGGCATTGGCAGGGTGTTAAAGAAATTGGAGAATGATTCCCATTTTTTACGAGTTCGTCCAAAGCGAAATACGAGATGCCGTCAGTACGCATGTTGAACTTCGGCTCTACGATTGAAAAATACCATCTGCAGGGCGACACCCAAAAAGCGGAAAACAAGTACAAACACAAAAGTAACAGAATTAAAGTAAATAACTTTAAATTAAAAATAAAAAACAACTTTAAGGATAGCAGTAAAATGTCTAACGGTGGGTAGGTGTGGGTGTCTGTTTGCTTCGTCTGCCTGCGCCCGTACCGGCGCACTTACGTAGTAAAACTCTTCTATCTCGATGTCAACGATACTACGCCGGATCTCTTCCTTATCCGCTGGATCGAGATCGTCCAGCCCACTGCCGGGCGGGCAGGCCGCGGGCGACGCAACATCGATCAACGTCGCGTTCGACATGCTGCTCGGCATGCATGCACCAGTCTCACTATTGCTACCACTTTTACTACCGTCCACTACTAGCTCACCAGCACCACCATTATCCGTTCTCGTTGTTGTTGTTGTTGTTGGTTCGATTGTACGCCGATCGTCCGATGGCAGGACTGGCGAAGATTTGGCCAACAGCTGCAGTGCGTTCTGCTTCATCCGCTTGCGGTGACTGTTCAGTCGCTTCCGGTGGTACTTATCACGCTGTATGTCTAGCGAATCCTTGCGGCGTAGTATAATTTCCGGTTCGAACGAAAAATCACGCACATACTCATCCTTTATCGGTATATGCATTGGCGGCTTCGCGGCTGCAGATGCTGCGACAAACACTCGGACAGTTTTACAAAGCTTTCATTTATGTTGGATCACATGTCTAAAATACGAACAGAACCAGATTGCGTGTTGGGGATCAGTCCCAGGTTTTGGCAGGTTCATGATGAACATAGTAACTCATGATTCATATTCCGACCTTGAGCAGGATCTCCGTCATGGTTTGCGAATGTCGCGAAATGGCACGAAACAGAACTTACACGACGTAATCCGAGACCGTGACAAGGCAACCAAACGGGCGTGGCGACCCACTTTTTGGTCACCCTCAAAATAGCAAACAGCAAAATAGTATACTAAAAATATAAAATATACTAAAAATCCTCACCACTCACACGCATGAGGGCTTAGTATTTCTATTGCAAAATATCTGAATGATCCTATTGTCTGGTGCAATTCCCCATCCCGAAGGGCGTATGTTGTAACTCATTTCCTGTATGACACTGAGAAGCTGAGTGCATTGTCTTTGTCGTTTATCCGTGTGCTAAACGACAACTGCATTACACATGAACGGGGATTTTTTGTTTGTTTTGTTTTTCAAAACAAATCTAACGCTACAGGGGAAAAAAAGGGGAAGAGCTGTATTTTACTTCCCTAGATACACACAACAATGCCATCATAAATTGTTACGCGAAGCTCGTAAAGAGTAAATACAGTTTTGCCCAAGTTGCTGCTTAGAGATGGTGCTTCATCATTAATTAAATACGGAAACAAAAACACTACGATACAAGCCTGCATAAGATTAATACACATTTTTACCAACTTACACAGCGCAACAACTTGTTAGACACTACATAGAATGCATAGTAAGGTTACAGTGGTGCACAAGTTTACTCGTGCAGTTATCGCTTTGCAGCGGCTTTAACGCGATCGCTTGCCGATTGGGATTAGAGCTAGAACGGAGCGTGAAATATACAGTGCTGTACACACATTACGCAGCACATCGAAAGTAAGGCCGTAAGGACAAGGAGCGGGCGCGCACACTCCAAGTCCCGGCCGTTGCAATGTGCTGATGATGAGGTTGATACTAACTACAGCGAGAGCACCGCAAAGCGCAACAACAAAATCGCACACAATCGAACTCACATAATGCTATCGTGTCGTCAGGGAAAGTTGCGTTGGTTTTGCGTTTTCCTAGTAAAATTTGCTATCCGTCGCTTAAGTAAAAATACACACTTTCACCAACACAGGTCCACCAGAATCTCACCAGAACCTCACCAGAAGGAAGCCAAGAAGCGCTTGTGTTTAAGTTTAGGAACGAAAAGGGTTCCGTTTTTTTCCCCTAATATTGTCCACTCATCCACTACTTTCCATTCACGTTTACCCGCTCTGCTGGCGTACGGTGCACTAATTCACGTGATAATTGCATTGTCACCGAAAGCACTATTCCCGTCCACGCAAAGGACGACGATTGTCGTCATCGATGATGCACAACCCGGGGCAGAATCGGGGTAGCGGTCCATTCGCTAGAATAATCGCCAAAACACACATACGCTTGCCAAATCAACACACTACCGATCGCTCGATCAAGTTTCGGTATGCGGTGTTTGATAAATCGTTTGCGTTGCCAAAAAACCAAACAGCTCAATCGTACGGACAAATTAGCAACACCAGCATCCGTTTAAGATTTCGTCATTATCATCGAAGAGGTGGTCGCTTCGATGTTTTATTACAACCACCAATCTCGTACACTGCGGGGCCTGGCCGTGCTTTCGCTTTCGGTGTGCAGTTGGCATCTGCCAAGGGAACACAGTGTGTCCCTACAGGGTGATTCGGTCAATAAAATGTTAGACGCACGAACGATCGCACCGTGCTGCGGTTCGCTTGCACATCACTGTAACGGATGGACTGACCACCATCTGGTTGTTATGGCGCGACGTTCGTAGCAGGGAAACGTCCGATCGTTTTCACAATCCGTACCCGTTGTTGTGTTTTGCGTTGGCCACCGTGCAAGATGCCGATGCGGGGTTATTTTTACAGCGACATACACTTTGCCTTGCTTTTGGCGTCGCAGCATACAAGTGTGTCCCAGGTGAAAGCGAGCAGGCGAGCAGAACGCTGACGATCAGGCTGATGCTGCCGTAGTGTTTAAATATCTCAGCAAAATCTTAACGACCTTCACATTTGAACATTAGTTCTAGGGTATGCGGGAAGCAAACCTGACCTGATGCTGGTGCTTATTGTGCCCATCAAGATCAAGTTCACGTTCAGTAGTGATCAAATTCGGCTACACCTCCACCACATCCATCGACACTTCCAACCACCTCTTCAACAAAAAAAGGGGGAAAAGGAAATGACCTGGTGCTGGGTGCTGTATATTTTCACAACGGTGCTATTGAACCCCAAACATACACACACACACACAAAAGAAAAACAAACTGGGTGATGCATAAATCACGGTGCTTGAGCTTTTGCAAGTGATAAAAACGGTTCGTTCGTTCCACACACCGACACTATCACCGTATTACCTTGCGGCACTGTGATCACAACGTTACGATCGAACTCATGTTGCTTCTGCATTGGTTTTTCTGATGTTTTTTTTTCGCAATATTCGACCGATATTGCTTCGATTACAATTCGTTGATTTGAAATATGAATCGCCTTCTGATACTGTGCACACACGGAACAAGCACGCGAACGGGATGTGTTACCCCACGGGAGGATCTTGATGGCGCGAGCACGACAACCTGTCACAACGGCAGCCCGAAATGACACTCGCGACCCGACTGAGCTGGGGAACCGGAAAATGAGTTTGAATTTTCCCGACACCGCACCGACAACCGGGATCGGTACTGTACTTACAATCACAATACAACCATACGTGCTAACGTTTGCCCGAGCGGCAGCATAACCCACACAGCGTCCAACAGCACCATTTACCAGGGTGTGTATGTATGTGTAACTGTTTCCGTGTGTGTGTGTTTGGGGTGGTCATTTGTTTCTTTGAACGATTTTTTCGGGGAGTGAAGGACACGGAACTCGACCCATTCCCCATCCTCCCCACGAAAGGGGTGGTGGGTGAAAAATGAAAAATCGCCAAGTTCACTGTCACTCACGTGTGGCGAGGGACGGGGTGTGTTGTGCTTCAACACAACCGTCACCGGCTGCCCCATTGTCTGAATGAGTAGCGCCGATGATGTTGCGGCTGACGGTTGATGACGCCGGCCGATGGCGAATAGATCGTTTGAATCGTTTTTCCCGCGGTTTTTCCCGGTGCGCGAATAGCTTGTACCGACGACGATAGCTTTTTCTCGCTTGTGTGTGTATGTGTTTGTGTGTCATTTAGCAAGGGTTAGATGATAAGAGTGCGTGTGGGAGTTAATTGTTTATAAATAAATTTCCTCTTAGTAAGGAAACATTCGAAAAGAAAAATTGCTTTTTACTTAAACGTAATAAGCATTTTACAAATAAATTAATTTAAAAGAAAATAAAAAAAAAAATATATATATATATCAAAATAAACAACTTCATTAATCGCTTCACCCACAACTATAGTTCGATAAACGATCGTGATGTACAGTGCTGTACGTTGGACTGTAATTTAATTAACCGTTTGCTAGCGTTTGCTTCGCCTGATTCGTTATGCACCATCAATACGCCATCCCGTACACTGGGTGGAAATAAATGGCAATATAATGAAGACCCCGAGGAGAAAAAACGCAGCAGGAGGACGCGGACCGCATCGGGACGGTGGCAGTGTTTACTACTTCCTGCCATTTTGTAGACCGATTTATGCACCGATGCTGTGTGTGTGTGTGTGTGTTCCACGTCATTTATTCCACCGGGTGAATCTATCAATCATCTATCGCCACCGGTTGCACCTGGTGCATGTCAGGTCAGCTGGTGCCACTAACACGCGGTCGGTCGGTACCGCGAGTGCGGGTGATGAGTGAGATGGATGCGACCATTATTACGACTCATCAATTCTCAAGCATGCATCTTGTACATGGGAGTACACCCATCGGCACACACAGCTGATCGGTGAATAAGAGTGTTTTTTTTGTTTTTTTTGTGGTATGTATGGGCATTCATTCGCTGACGCGAGAAATAATGGCAACGGGTATGATTTATGACAGTGGTACCAGCCAAAAAACTAGCCGGGGACATTGTACGCAAGCTGTGCAAAGGGGCTGCAAATGTGTAAAATTTGTTTAAAAATAGCTACAGAATAGTGGGAAATAAATAATTGCTTTGTCTAACCATTAATGTCAAGCCATGTTTACGGGTGTATTGATATCACACCGGAACAGATAAGCATCTTTTCACGGTGATACTATACTGTTCTTAATAGTACTTTTTACTGCTGTTAGTTTACGATTCAACTTGTGTTTTTTGTTTGTTATTTTCATAAGTTATTTCTGTATAAAAATACTATTAACATTTTTTTTATTTTTATCACTTGTTAATCCATCAAAATAGGAAAGTGATTATTACCCCCACAATAGCATGCAAGTGTCGTGACCGTCTGGTGGCACAGTAGTAGCTGTGCCGGTCTTTCACACTATAGGATCAGTAACAAATCCCATCGGGACTTGTCACAAGTGATGTCACTTACACAATCTTTACAAGAAAGTGAGTTACCGCAAGTCTCTTGAAAGAATTTTAAAGAACTCTTTTGAGTTTTAATTCACTCATGCGTGAGTTAGTTTGTGATCTTAATTGTTCAGGGTTACTATCAATTCACTCATTGCAATTTAAATTACTCGTGAGTGATATAACTCATGAGTGACCTTGTTTGCGATTAAAGTGTATGAGTGGGATTCTTCTTGTAACTCGTTCACTCCGATTTAATTTTGAGCAGAAGTACAGCAATTATAAATGGAACTGTTATAATTATAAGTGGAACTTAAAAAAAAGTAACATTCGGACACCAACTCCCATATGCGACAATACACACGATTCCAATGGCCGTTTCTAATGTCCCATAATTATCGCACCGACAAACGAATCATTTCTCGGCGATACCGTACATAAGGTCGTCATTAGTAGATAAATGGCATCAGCTAGTTTTACACGCTAGTGTTCATGCACACATTCAAGCAGACAGCAGGCGGGCATCTTTATCTCGTTGCACGTGCACATGCGGAAAGGTAGAAAAGGGCGTGCGTGCGCTTACGAGCGTGCGTATGTAGCCATCCTCGTCCGTTTCGTACGCCTCATCGCTGCTGCTGACCGAGCTGCTGTCCTGATCGACCGTATCGCTCATGCTCGGCATCGGCATCGGATAGAATGCTTGGGCACGCCGTTTGCGGGACGATTTCTTCTGCCTCGGCATATTGTCCATCGAGGCCTTCAGCAGCCGGCGCTCCCGGAACTCCCTTGGACACGTTGCCGAAAGATAGGAGGCGCACAGGTTAACCTTACCAGAAAGCTTGGAGCAAATTGCTGAAGCCAACCGACACATGCAGCTGGCACATGCAACAATTACCTTAGCACACGCTCGAAGCTGGCCCATTCCTCGTCGACCAGCTCCACGTTTTCCTCGCCAAACTCTTCATCGTGGAAGATGCGTTCGGTGTAGTCGGTGCTGTTCGCTCGCAACCGTTCCAACCCGCCACTGGACGTTCGATGGCCCGCACGGTCACGGCTTTTGCCCGCACGATCGGTACCGGATTTACGCCACATTGTGCCCTTTCACCGTGATTTTAAACTCTCACACACACACGGTATGGAATGCTTGATGGCTAGAAGAGCCAACACGCCCGATCGAGTGAAGATCGGGAATGTTTAAGATTTAGAGGTTCGCCCTGCACGAATCCTGTCCGCCACAGATCTCCGGCACGAATCCCGGAATATACAAACACGTATCACAGCACGCCCCGTCCGGCGCGAATAAAGGCACAGGAAACTTATTTAATTTGATACAATTTAGAGCTCAATTCGTGTCTCGAGCAAAACCGCATAAGAGCGGCCGGTAAGTATCAGCGAAAGCAGTACCCCGCGATTGGCTTAACAAGAAGCTTAACGCAACGGTTTGACGTCCGTACGGTAGTGACGTCGGCTGTCGGAGAGCACGAATTGGGTCACAACGATCACGGTGGTTAGAAAAAGGCTCGCAGGGATGGACCATTAACTGATCTTGATGCCACACACTTTAATTCATTTGAATGTTTTCAATTTTTTTTTGGAGTTCCAATCGACGATCGAAAGTACCCCCAAGAGGAATTGATTCACTGGGTGTAAACAGGACAGCCCTGATGTACTTGCACTGTTGTCAGCTTAGACCATCCTTCGCACGAGCTAAGATGAAACGTCGTACACCGAAAGACATTTCCGAATGGTACTGGAACAAAGATGTTCACTTAACGGAAGGAATGGCACTTCCACTGGCACTTCTGACATGCACAACTCGCGCGCGCACATAAACACGGATCACGTCTTGATCAGACAAAGATCGCCCTGGTACTGATCATCTGCAGACTAGGCATCTTGGAACTCCGGCTGCCGGTTTCGGAGTGTCGGACATTCTTCTCTGCTCGTTTTGCATCTCCCGTCGCGGGTGCATTGCGCACCGATTCACAGTGAAATATTTAAATTGATGGATTTTAATGGGAAAATTAGTGTCGTTCCAAGTGCCGGTGACGCAGTGTGAAGCGCCGTCGCAGAACCGAGCTCAGCCGGGCACTCTCACACACACACACACAAAAACAGCGGAGATGGTTGACCGTGTCTCGGTGTACAGTGCAGTGAGTCAGCTGGCTGGTGGAGATCAACTCAACTAACGCAGTTGAAGGCACTTGGAGAAGAATTCGACCCGAGTTCTAGCCTTTTGTGTGTGTTTTAAGGTGACGAAAGCTACTAGAGTGGTCTATTAGATGAAGCAGTTACCTCGACCGTAGCGTACTGGCTGTCCCATAGCAGCGGATGTGGCCGTCTGGTGCGCTCCTTCTTGAGCGTTTCCGTGCGAACCATTCTGCCCCAGTACCAGTTAGCACCGGTACGGCTCTGATTGGACGCAAAATTTTTCCGGCACTAGTTTGCGGCAGCAGCTAGCCACTATTCGTGAAAGCGCAACACCGGTGCAAACTTCTTTTATAGACTTCCGGAGCTTGCTTTTTACATTTACAAAAGAGACACACACAGCAACAACAACCAAAGAACACGACGAAAACATGTTCCATTTCTTATCGAAGATTCAATATTTGAAAGCGGACGGTTTTAATTAACGGTCGAACTAGCGTTACCCGGTGCCGGAATGTGTTCACAATTGCAATTACGTCATTGGTGGACGATTCGTTGGACCACAGTACCGGGGCGAGATAGGTGTACGCGATCATTACGATCATTTGAAAGCTTTTGTCAACAGCAGCATATCTTGCATGCTGCAAATGTACGTAGAATTCGTGAAGGTCGCCACACTGCTTTCCTTCCCAAGCAATGATAGCAGCACAAGACAATAAGACTGTGGCTACAAACGAGTAAAGAAAATATCAGTTCACGCATTAGCAACCAAAAAGTGTGAACAAGCGTTTAAAAATGCTTTTAACAACCGAACAACAGAGAACAAGAGATGACCACAACAAGAGTGCAAAAATAATGAACGTGTTTGTGTGACCTTGTTTGATACTGAAACTGGATTGCTTCGTACCACAGAACCGTCATAAAAATTGACAAAAAGGTGAAAATAATGGCATAATGACAATTTAATACACAATAAAAGGTCCCAAAAATCCCGGCTAGACATCAATGGATAACATTAAAAAAACATTACTCTATGAAAGGCTAATTGATTTGAAAATGGAAATTATTTATTACCAGTCTATAAAGCATTGTATTCTAATAAAAAAGTACATAAATTAGGAATACTAAAAATTTCTCGCATGAAATAATGTACCTGCACAATTTAAATTGTTGTTCATTTTTTAAAAGTTTTTCATGCTTTGGACCGCATGCATTTTCCACCGCTAAAATATGTGTGGCCATTCATCACAAACCCAGGAAGCATCGGATCGTTCACTGACCGGTCAGCAGAATTGACAAGTGAATAAATTTCCCTTTCATCCAAAACAGAACAGTTAGGGTGCAGCAGCTTGACCTAGGTCGGGTTCAACGTTTCGGTTCCATCATTCGCCGTCTGCTGCTTCACTGTTTGAGCAGGGCAGGAAAATTGATGCCATTCACGTTTCTACCTAGCAATTTTTTTTCTGTAACACAACCTTGCCAGCAACCGATTCTTGCCTTCGACACACACACACACACGATCGAAAGCACATTTTGGCAGCGTTTTTCATTTTGCATTGTGGTGTCGGGAATTTCTGTATTGCGTGTGTATACTTTGGCATTGGTTACAATAATACGCAAAGGCAATGTAGGAGTGCGGAAAATGTTTTGTGCAATGAATGAAAACAAAATATATTCGGAAGAATGCATGCCAAAAATGCCCAGTTTTTCAAGGGCATGTAAATTAAAATGCTTCAAGTGGTGTGAATTGTTTTACTTTTGTTGATTTATTGTGAAATAGTTAATAATTTCGACCAATTTTGGCACACTTTGTGTTCAAATTGGAAAACATGTTTTCGTAATTAATGTGTAACCATTCCATAAATTGATGGGCACGGCGATGTACAATAGCATTAGGTTTAATTTGGTTTCCCTTTAAAATATTTTTTATCGTTTCCGCTTTAGCTGCGTGGTGATATATCGCTAGCAACAGCTAAACCAAAACCGGTGCACACATTACTAATCGATTTCGATAAAATTTAATTCCACCGGATAAATCCGCGGACCCATTAAAACCTTACCCTGGGAAGGGAGCAAAACGAACGGGCTGTGTCGATGAACTCATCGAGCTTCAATGCGACTAGCAGCCGCAAATCTAATGCTTCAAGTTTTTTTTTTCATCCCTTCCAATGAGGGGATGGGGAATAGAGAACGCATAGCGACTTCTTTCTCTCTATGCTGCTATAAAGATAGCACGGAAGCCCAAGCGCATTGGGACGAGGACAGCCCCGATAAGGGGACGCACAAGTGAGAATATCATGTAATGGGGCGTTAATACTTTTATTGTCTTAATTAGTGTAGATTTGTGTGTTTTATTTTCGGCTGTGGCTTTTAAACTGCTAACGGTGGGCGATAAACATTACAGAAATAAACAAAACTACTGTACGGTAGGGGATTTGATTTTATCCTTGTTTTGTAGTTAATTCGAAGTAATGTCTTAACAATTTTTTATAATATTTTTTCAATTTATATTAAAATTTTGGATAGAGTTTTGAATGTCTCTTAGGATTTTCCTTCAAAACGTCCAGGACGTTAGAAAAGCGAAAGAACAATGTCATAAAAATTAACTTCCACATGGTAATGTCCATGGTCGGTTCCATCGGCGTAAACGGTCTAATCGAAAATCGTCACAACCATCCGCGACTACCACACTAATCACACAGCACTTCGCAATCCGACATGCGATTGCATGTCACCGCGCATGGATGCGCGCTTGCATCATTGAGGTCAACGTCAAGGCCACTGCAATGGCTAAACCGAGGCCTACCGGAACCACTAACCGAGCGCCGCCCAGTGTCGGTGCGGCTGTAAACGTTCTCGCCTACTTCCAAACATATTTGCCCTCTCTCCCTCCCAACCACCCCCTTTTCCCTCCTCCTCATCCCCCCGCGATGCGTAAACATGCCTGCACCGCCCGCCCTGCAAGCGGCATGCCTGCGGCGGCTGCATTCATTGATTGTGGTGGAACCGGTTCCAATCAAGTGGCGTAAACGTGGTTCGTCCCACACAAGCATACACGGTTTGCGCCGGTTTGCGCATCGATGGCCGAACGGCGCGTGCGCCACAGTGGTGCGAGTATGCAGCAGTCACGTGCACGCATGCAACGCATTGGTACATTCCGGCCGACCGATTAGCATTTAAACGCGTCGCTGTAACACACCTTCCCGCACCGGATTGCCCTACCACTCGCACGCTCATATTCACCGGTTGAAGAAAAAACGAAAACCCCCCCAGACTCGACCACCGTTCTTACCGTACTTTCATTGCTGTCCTCACCGTCGCCTTTGCCCTGGTAGCCGACTTCCTGCAGCAGTGCCGTGGTGTAGCGATTGGGCCGACGTGAATTGTACGGGGGTTTTCCGTCGATTTTCATCGCAGCAAAAGTTACACCTCAAACGCTTTGACCGGGGTTGGTTGGTTGTGAAAGAAGCTGCCCAAGCAAACGAAACCCCCAAGCGCCCTAAAGCGACTGCACGAACTGTGTGCGGGGTGTGCAAAAAAGGCCAAACTTGTGCTGATATTTTTGGAGGTTTTATTGATGCCTTTTTTTTCCTTGCTTCTTCCAAATCGACCGACGGTCAGATAAATAAATGTCTCCAAAGCGGCGATAAAATCTGCAACCCGCGCGCAGGTAAAAGCATTTCGATGCCACACACCGTTGTTCCGGGTGCTATCTCGAAATTGAGTTGTTTTGATCGTGAGCGAATCAGTCGGAAATCAGTTAAGGTGAGTCCTTAACGAGCTGCCGCTTATCAAATCAGGTAGCTCACGGGCTCAGGGGCTTTCTGATCGATATGAGCGATAGCGAGGTGAGTGGTGAGTTACCGTGCTGCGGTAAAAAGTTCGGCGTCGAATTGATCAAAGGGACCAGTCACATCGGAAAGGTCTATCGTAACGCACCCGTATGCGCCTTTTGCAGTGGTTCTTAGTTCTGTACTTATCGCCAGTTATCATGAAACTCAACGCGAAGGTATTGAAGTTCTGGAAAGTTTGTGATGTGACGTGAAGGAATGGTAAGTTGGGATAGTTTACCTCTTTCAACATTCCGGTAAACAGTTTTTGATTTGCTTTTTTAATTATATAAAGTATATTAAAAAGCAACTTTTTACTAATTAGAAGATTGAGTGAAATTAGAAAATCAGATCTGATAAGCTGAGAAAAGTTGTCTCTTCATTATGGTAGAAAATATCTTCTATTTAAGTATTTTAAATATCCTGTTCCAAGTTCTGCCAAGTGTTTGTGTTTGCCAAAATCAAGTTATAAACCCAGCGTATGAGTTACGGGGTTTGAAAAACATTATATCAGTTATATAAACACATTTCTACCGCTGCATAAATAGCTCCGGTTGTTTGCATATTAAAGGTGTTTTGGTTAAAATAGCAAAAAATCATTACATTTGTTTATAAACCTTTGTGCAGCTTAAAGCTAAGAGAGGCCGTATACAAAAAAGGTTGAGTTTTTTTTTATTTCATGTATAGAATTATAGCTATAGCACTGGCTAAGTGTGTACGAAAATGATTTATACGAATTGTGTGTTGCGCTTCATTGCTTTTCCTATTTCTTTAAATTAAAATATGATATGAAGAATGGCTTTTGTATGCTTGATTTATTTAGTAATTAAAATAAAGGCTTAATCAAACATTGAAACCACAAAAGGGAAAGGAATATGCCATTTAAATTGTGTTCACCAAATCCTAAGAATCCAATTCAAATGAAAAAATATTCTAATGGTAAAGATCGAATATGGTTCACTGGTGATAGTATGCATGTAGCCAGCACATATACACCATCTGCTACCTGCGCCACGTGTGCAAATATAAAAAAGCATGCTTCCTTTACTGATGCTTGTTGATGCTACCGAATAATAAAACAATGAACCATCACTCTCAATAGATAAGATCCGTTTGTTGATCCATCATCGTGAGCATTGCGTCCAACAAACAGGTTCATGTTTATTTGGTTGGTCTAATTTTTTGGCAACCAGCGAAACATAAAGCCGGCGACGATAAGGCTTATCTAAACAAGTGGAAGCAATAGTAGGTAGCTAGTGTTTGTGTTTTGTCTGTGCCATAATTGCTGCACTAAAACTTTTGTTTGCATTAAAAGTGACGTCACGCGAGAAGGAAATTGGTGAGGCGAGAGTATGCTAAAGTATTGTATAAAACAACAAGTTGCTAATATTAAATTAAATATGCAACGCAACGACAACGATTTCCATTCTTTATCAAGGATTTTTGACTACTTAAAATGCACGATCGAAAATATACATAATGTCAATCCAATTGGCAAGGTTTGCACAAACTCATTGGGTTCGCCAGGCGTGTTATTGGTGTATTATTCATTCTTCGCACTTCGCTACATAACGCGCCCAAACAATCCAATCGGGAAAAAACGTGAAACCTTCACCGGCCACGACAAATCCGGCGACACCGTGTTTGCCCTTTTGTTTGTTTGATTATCCAAAACTTACTGTCAACAACCATTGTGATGAAGAAGAAAAATAGCGAGAGAGAGAGAGAGAGTTTACTTAAACGCACGCCGAATGCCACTTAGCGGCAGCGGCATGCGCATGGTTTATTTACGGCAAAGTTAAAAGAAGCTGCTCCAGAAATCTGCCTCACTGGCGGCTAGTACATTTAGCCCGGATTTACCAAAACCAACCGTTTTCATTACCATGGGTACATTGGAAAGGTATATATGCACAGGCGCCCGCCTGTTGTGTACTTACCAGCGTATGCGTGTAGCCGAGACCGGGCTCCTCGTCGTCGCTCTGCAATTCCGCCATCACTTGTTTTATCGGCGTGATCTTGGACGGCACGGTGAGAAAATCCATCTCACCGCCACCTTTGCCTGCCATACCAAATTTTCTGTTCTTCATGGTGATTTGTACGGAACTCAATATACCGAAGCAGGAAAGATCGATACCGCTCCACACAAAGCGGAATACGAAACACAAGACACTTGTTCCTTTTTTTTTTTTTTGGTAACACAAACGCTAACTAGATGATCGCAGATCAGAACACTCAGAATGGCACAGATGTCACGGTTTCTAAAATACACTACACCTAGCTCCGCAAACGGTTGTCCGAAACGTCCGCACCAGCACCTGCAACGATATGCGACCAGAAGCGAAAGGAGTGGAATTAATGTTACGAACAAAAATAAATAGCTAGCAAATGTGCCAATCAGATCGGTCAATGGTGTGCCTCCACACGTGATGCAAGACGATGGCGACCGGTACGTGGTGACGTGCTCAATATCAGATGATAACGCGGCTACCCATGTTGTTGGGTGATAATGAAACGCTCAAGCCTAAGCGTTTAGCAACCATATGCGAAAACAACGATATGTTGTACAGCGCTTTATGATGTGTTGTAACGGTGTTGTTCTTTTTGTGCTTTGGAAAATAATCGCTTTGACATGGTCTAGAATTAACAATACTAGATAACTTTCTTACATTTACTTTCATTTTACGAATATAATTTTGAACCACATAATAACACTAATTGTTGGTTCATGAATGACAATGACACAAAATATGGATTTATGTTGCTTCTGAACTGCATCATTCTGCCGAATATTTAGGGTTGTATGTTAAAGTCATTAAAATACTAGTTTCACCTTTCTAATATATTACATCCAATAGAAAATGGACGTTTGTACTAAAAAACTGAATGTTGTTCATAGAATCTCACATACTTCTTCCATGGTAGCATTGTTAACAATTCTTTCGAATTAATGTGTATGCCGTATGAATAAAATTATTCATTACTGAGATTTTGCTAGTACTCAGGCATCACGTTTGCAAGAGTGTAACTCACTACCCTGCGAGCAATTCCCCATACAAATTGAGTTACGGCTCGAGGCTGTAAGTCTTTCTATAAGTAGGCTGTAAGGCAGTCAAAGTTACAGCCTGCCATGAGTTATTTGAGCGCGGCACTCTCGTATACGAGAGTGCTAGGATTGCCATCTCTTTTCGCCTTGCTGTGGTATGTCCTCCCTTTCTTCCCTGTGATATCTATGGTTGCGATCCTCGCGTTCTCCCTCATCGTTTATCGCTTATCGGTCGCTTCACTTTCTTCGTCTACGTCATCGCTTCCACGAAACAAAAGGCAAATCGTGTACCGGCGTGTTCGGCTTTAGCAAA
>STHB01000004.1:19756310-19781487 GCA_018908115.1 Anopheles rivulorum
ATGGGCCCGTTTCTTCCCGTTCACTATACATACTTATGTGTTTTGCGTTTTGTAGTTTTGTAAATTTAATTAATCGTAAAGAATAAAGAATTATACTATAGCCACGGACAAACGTAAACAAAAAAGCTTCTTTGCCATTGTCTTGTGAGTAGTTTTTTTTTTGTTTTGTTTTGCTTTGTTTAAGGGAGTATGTTTTGTTTTGTTTTTCTCTGTGCAGCTGCAGCTTGAACGTGTCTTAAAAATGTTTTGTTATAAGATTTGAGTTGTTATAAGACTTTCCCTTCGATTCGATTCCTTCATTCCATGGTGTTTCTTAAGAGCTATACATTATCGCATCGCAAATATTATTTCCCTCAATACGCGGCCTATGCAGAAGTATTTAAACATCATCATCATCCCCTATTCACCACCACCAACAGAGGTTAGGCTTACTGTAACTAAACAGAGCTGTTTATGTGTGTTTGTTTAAAATAATACAGCTAAGTCATCTCTTGGTTATATTATTGCTTTTTTCATACCAGTATACGCGCGCAGGCAAAACGAATTTAAGCTGAATGCAAAACATTGGAACCAGTGTTCAGCTGCACACATATATATATATTGTTGGGATTCTTGGGAATTGATTTGATTATCAGTTGTCAAAATGGTTTATTTAATTGGCTTTAGACACGATACTAGCGAAGCACGCCATTTTAAACCGAATAGAACGAAAGCTACCCTGCATCTTAAGCATCTTAATGCGTGCGCCAAGGTCAGTAAGTAAAAGTAAGGTAAGATTTGTCAAACTATAGTTAAATGTTACCATCCTGCTGCAGGTTCCCCCAAGGTACACAGCGAAATGATACAGACGGATCAGAATAATGTTTGAGTTAATGCCAATGTTCACCGCCGTGGGACCTCACCGGAAGCCTCACCTTCTCGGCGCAAAATGTCCATTCGAGGGCGGTTCACGATGAATGGATGAGTAATGAAAGTGAGGATATAAAAAAAAATCTCATCTTAAATTCACCGACAGAAGGGACGACTTCAGTTGAAGTACTTCTTCGGGAATTGGTTGCCGCCCATACCGGTGAGGCTGCCACCGCCAACATTGCCGCCACCGTTGCCAAAGTGGCGCTGGCCGGCAAACAGCTCAATGTACCGGGAGCCCATCTTTTCCTTATCCTTTCGCATCGCCTTGATGGCTTCCTCCTTCGTTTCGAAGTACGCATCCCCTTCGCCCGACGGGCGTTTGCGGCTGTTCAGCTGCACCACACACTTCACTGGCCGCAGCGGCATGAAGAAGTCGTGCATATCCTGCTCGTCGCAGCTGAACGGCATACCGCGCATATGCACACAGTACAGGTTCGGTTCGTCGCCGGCAAAGTCGTTGTTGGCGTAATTGTTCATCGAACCGTAGCTGCCGCCTCCACCGCCACCGCCGGAACCGTACCCGTAGCTGCTGTTGTTGTAGGATCCCATGTTGGAACTATTGCCACCGCCCATACCCGACGAGTAGCCACCGTAGCTGTTGGACATTTGGCCCGAGGAACGATAGCTGCCGCTGCCGCCGCCACCACCACGGTCCATGCCCATCATGGATTGCATGTCGCCGCCGCCGGAATTGCCCCCAGATCCGGAACCATAGCCGGCACCAGTGCTGTAGCTGTTCGCACTGGCGCTTACGCCACCGCTGTTCATGCCACCACCGGAAGGACTTCCGCTGCGTCCTGAACCATAGTTGGTGCCGCCACCTCGATCTACTTGAGCGTGAGTAGAGAGAGATGTGGAAAGTTAAACTCATGCCGATCTGTCATATCCGAGACCCTCGCTGGTGATAGGTGAGTTATACACGGAATTACTCGAGGGTAAGGAGGTACTTACTTAGCTGATCCTGCAACAGACGCAAGATGTCGATATTGCCCAAATTATTGGAAAGCCCCGAACCCGAGTTGCCATTGTTTCCCGGCGAGTACATTTGACCCATGTTGTTCGAGCTGGGATTGTATCCGCTGCCGCCATTGCCATAACCGCCATTGGAACGGTCATTCCAACCACCGCCCATGTTTCCTCCCGAGCCCATCGTGTTGTCGGAATAATCTGTAATATCAGAGGTACGTTAGCATTCGCGAAAATAAAAACTCGGCTCCATCCAAGCCCTTAGCTTACCTTGACCGTAAACTGAATCGGACATCTGTGAGTAGCTACCGCCGCCCGAGTTGCGATCGTTGCGCCCATACGGTGTCATGCGTCGCAAGCGCTTTTCCGCGCGCTTCATTTCACGAGTGCTGCTGCGGAAAAGCTCGATGTATCTGTATGAGTTTGGCCCCGAATGACCGCGCCGTGTGAAGCAAGGAAGGTTTTGAGAGGGGCGGAGGATAGAAACAATACACGTGTGAGGTACAAGGGAAAGGGTTTGGGAGTGTGGTAGAAGTAAAAGAAATTACAAAGAAATTATTAGCTTAAATTAAAACCGAACGATGTTGTGCGGCCGTTCAGTGGTTGTTTTGGCGTGTTTTTTTTTTTGTTTCTGTTAATATACATGATATTTGTTTTGGGGCTCTTTTAGTTCCATACTTGAGATAGATGCTGTCGTCAAGGTGAATCAATTTGTGGCGGAGGAGTGATGCGCGGCAATACATTTGGCCGCGAGAGATCTGTATGTGTGCGGTAATTTGCAATTTAACGTATTATTTAATTACAACTGATGCAAGCAGACGAAGACTTTGCAACTACTATGTTCACACTCTGTGCTCGAAATTGGGATTCATCGTACGGTTTTATCGAAGGCAGTACTCGTGCCGCAGCAGCTCCTGCCGAGTCCTTTACGAGAGCAAAGCTTATAAGCAAACAATACGAATTGCATAAAGGTATGCACGATAGAAACGAGATACTAGAAAAGGCAGTACATAGGCAAAAGAGCACCATTCCATTTGAGTGATTAGTTAACGTTCACAGAGTGTTTGAGACCATTATATCCCGACGAATCCCTTTGCAAAGAAAAGACAACGTATTCCACTTTCCACCGTTAATTGAAACCCACTTTTGACTGTGTGATCGCACCATTAGCAACAGCAGCCGAACAAACTGCAAATGCACTGGAGGTAGAACACACCTTGAGTACCCAAACCCTTCGGTCTGTGTTGTAGGCATTCAGCATGACCCCGAGTAAAGGAAACCCAAAACGCAGCCCATTTTATAAGCGCATACATAATCCTATCGGTTACTTATCGGTTTCGAAAGAAAAATTTCGCAGCAAAATTATAATAGAGCAATTGCAATCGCCGAACGACTTAAAATGAACTAAATGTTGCAGCATATCGTAAATCTTTCGTTTCTTTTAATGCGAAAAGCAAATCGGAAACGTCTCACTTTATATAGCATCTCGATATACTTCGTTCGATTCGAATTCTACCAAATTAAGAAAAAGGAAAGTTAACATAAGCAACAGATACTTAAAGTTATCGTGAGGTTATCATTCCTAAGCAAGTGGAATTTGAACGTAAATCGTGTCGAAAATGTAACATTTCATGTAA
This sequence comes from Anopheles rivulorum, assembly GCA_018908115.1. Classification (NCBI taxonomy): domain Eukaryota; kingdom Metazoa; phylum Arthropoda; class Insecta; order Diptera; family Culicidae; genus Anopheles; species Anopheles rivulorum. Next base: position 19,759,826 of record STHB01000004.1, read on the forward strand.
CAAATTGTTTGATTTGATAGTGGAAATGCTTCCCTATTGCCCTATAACCGCGTTTTCAAACTTTTCCTTAAAGCTAACCGTTTTGCTGCTTATTTTCAAAGGTTTTTTTTTGCTTCAATTTTTAATGAAAAAAAAAGAGTAACAAGAACGAACCACCCACCTGTTCCCAATCTTCTCTTTGTGCTTTCCCATGGCCGCTTCAGCTTCGGCCTCGGTTGCAAACTCTACAATCGCCTCCCCAGATGCCCGTCCCAGGTTGTCCAGTAGCAAAAGTATCCCATTATAGCCATTCTTAATCGTCAAGCCTGCGGGAGTGTGGTTAGTTTTTTCGTTGATTTTGTTTTGTTTTTCTTTGTTGTTTTTTGGTTTTGTTTCGATTGTTCATTACATTGCGATTGTTTTATTGTGTAGGGATAGAAAGGTTTCGATTGTATGAAAGGGGAAAAAACGGGAACATTCGAAAGGTGAAGGATAAGTTGGGATGGATTTGAAAATATTCCAATTGTGTTGAGAAATTTGAATGAACGGTACCGGAAAGGATAAAGGGTAGTTGGAAGGAAATGGGAACTAAGGAACGTTTTCATCATCGGTCCACTGGCCCGTGTCGATTTTAAAAGTACACGAACAATGCGTGTGCAATACCACGGCGCAGACTGACCCACCACACACACCCATAAACCCATCCGCCTGTTCTCCCGATCGAACTTTGTTGGCTAGGCATGTTGCTGGAACCTTGCGGTACAACAACAGACGGCAGCAGATGGGTCACACATTTATGGGGCATAAGAGGACGGATGCTTTCCCCTGCGAGTCGTTGCGGATCGTAACACGGTGCAACAGGGGCAAATGTTGGTAGAGAGGGTTGACCTACGAGAAAAAAAGCAGCGTCGATGTTTCACACTTACCCTGGAAAAAGGCTTTCACATCGTCCTTCGTGCTTGTCCAGGGTAGACCGCGCAGTTTCACCACCGGACCACCGTCCTCATCGTCGTCCATCTCCTGCAGCGACATTTCGTACTGCTCCTCGGTGGCGTTGAAGAACTCGATGTACCGGTGCCCGATCGTTTGCTTGTTCCGGGCGAACGCTTTGTGGCGATCGGCGGTGGATGCGACGCGAATGTACGCCTCGCCGGTTTGTCGCTTGGTCATCGGGTTCACGCCAATATGCACCTGTATTATGTTGACGCCGTGCAGAAAGTTACGAATCTCTTCCTCGGTGATGCTCCACGGCAGACCGCGGAGGCGTATGAACAGCGAGGCGTTGCCATCATCGCCTGCGACCGAGCCTTGATTTTGGTCAAATCCACTCATGGTGCCACTGCCCAAATCGCCGTCACCGTCACCGCCACTATAGCTGCTGCTATCCTGTTGCTGTAGATTAGCGATATCCGTCATATTGTGCTGTGAGTGAGGATTGTAAACAAAAAAGATTCAATCGCAAAAAACGACCAAACGACGCTTGCCGAACGAACGAGCGAGGGTGAGAGCAAAAGAAAGTAACCAGAAAAACAAATCACCACCAGCGCCTCTGACGGGCGCAAAAAACTACTGTGGGCGTGAGAAAGAGAGCGCAAGCACAAGCCGCTGTCGCGTGCTCTTTTACGCCTATTTACATACACCAGGTAATTGCGAGGACGCCATATTGGCGCTGGAAAAGGAAAGCATCGTGACACGGTGCACTTCAATGCAACTGAACACCGAACTTGGAACTACGTTTTCAAGCAATACAACTGAATTAACCCGCAGCAACCATGGTCCATACTATGCTAGGAAAACTGCACACTTGATCAGGCAGGGAATAATCTCGGGTAAATCGGCGATTGAAACAATGAGCGTTCCTTTTTGCAAGCATCGGTCTAGCCGTAGCAGGTTGCAGACGGGTGTGGAGAAAAACATACCGTACTGTACACGATTCGCGCTCAATTCGAAGAACTGCACAAGTAATACCGTAACTGTAGGTTTGAGGTTTGTTTTTCACGAATTCACAGACCAACTTTCACTAAATTTCGCACCAAAAGCGAGCGGAGGCGTGATTGTGTGTGTCACGCCGTCTTCAAGGTGTGTGAAGAACTGAACTCGACACAAGCCTTTGTAAACACAGGTGATCCGAAGTTTGACAGCCGTTGTACCCGAAGTTCGGGTCAAAGTAAATACATACGATATTGAGATACCTTGGTTGAAAGTGCAGATTTCATGTAGAAAAAAAGAACACCCGGCAAATTTACGCTACTCAAATGGATTTATTTAATTAACAAAATGCACGAAGCTTCTAATCTTTGAATATATCTTGCAGTTGGACGGTTTTGCCACTATCCTCCGGCAAGGGCGATGGTTTTGTGCGTTCGAATGAGCCAGTTTCTGCCGGTCGTTTGTCCGCTCGTTGTTGGCGCATTTGCTCTTCCAGCAGGTCTATGGCAGTTTCGTACACTTTCTGCTCGTCTATTGCACCTTGGGTGGACAAGTTTTGATATATTCCAATAAACTGCTGTGTTGGTGTAAGATTGTTGGTATCCAACAAGTTGGCTGCTGAAGTAGCTTTGCCGGACTTGTGGAACTTGCTGCAAGAAAAAACAACCGGTAAGTACTATCCGAGCCGTGCATCGTGCGCACACCCTATACTTACGCTCGTATTGTATCTTCTTGGTAAAATATTTCTCGTACGGGTACTTTTGGAGCAGGACGATCGTAACGTGGTTCCTCATGGGGAGGGAATGCGGTCACAACATCGTACCAGAGTGGTCGCTCATCGAACTTCATGGCACCTGATTTGAGAAGCCCTTGAGTCCTAAAACATACGCGTAACGTTTGAACGTGATGACGATAGCTCGGATTTTATGGAAACTAATGCCTACCTTGTAATGATGGTTCCTATTTTTTCCAACCGGCTGTTAGCCATGGTGATAAATCTGAGCTAATGTTTAGATGAGTGAAATTTGTTATGAAACCAAAACACGCCGAAATGCTTGGTTTTGTTGACAGTTCCCAACATCAACTGTGGTATTTGCAGTGCTGCCAATTCTACAGGTTGAGCTGTTTAATTTAAAATCGGCAATTTATTTTTTTAAACACGGTTTGGTCAAGTTTGGTTGAATTTGATAATTTTCTCGTAATATAATTATTTTCACACATTTGAAGAATATTTGTTGCTACGTAGATTTCATAAAGCAAAACTTAAAAACTAATACAGAGTACAGAGCATTTTTGTTGCCTCTTTTTGAAAAAAAAATCATTTTATCTATGTTATTAATTTTGTTCTTAATTAAAATAATCTTTCTTTTCTTTAATTAATTCTATCGGTAAAAATATTTACTTTAAATCTGTAAAAAAAAAAAAACATAATGACTAGATGAAGGAGACGCCTGGTGCTTTTAAACGTTTGCTGTTAGGAGGCACATTCCATCGAATCGTGGCTAAAACTAGCAAAAGGCAACCAGAAATAAGTTCTGCTTGAATTTCTTCCCACAATACTACAAGTATTAAACGTTCTAGAATATCCAGTCCGAGTCATGATAAGACCAGCCCGATACAGCCGATTCGAAATAAGAAAATAGCTCCATAAATTATTGCCAGCAGCCACGAAATGCAATTAAAACATCAAACCATTGAAACACACCGATTGTGGTAGTGTTCCATCGCTCTTAAAGCAAACGTAACGCCACTCGAGAACGAAAGGGGAAAGTCGGTTATGTTAGGTTACCAAGCGTACACCTTCGCGCGGATGGCTAGAATCGTGCCAGCCATAGAAGAAAAACCACACGCTGATGATTGACACGCCACACCGAAACCGAAACCGAACGGCGGTTCGGCAGACAGGTGGCGTGGCAGACGGGTGAAACCGCCGAAAAAAAAGGGGGCAAAGGCCGCACGCCATGCCATGTGCCGCGTACCCAGCGACAAATTCATTCATGAAAATGGATGAGCGGCCGCGTAGTAAGGACAGACAACTTCCAGCGCGTCCCAACATCGGAACGGAGAGCGGATCACACTCGCCCACCAGTTGATCCGTGTGTGTGTGTGTGCGCGCTTGGTTCGGTTTTTAGTGTTTCCGTTCCGGAGCGGAAAATGTGGGTTATCGCGATGGATGCTATCTAGCTGTGATGCCCGCTCTCTCACGGTTAGTGTTTTTCCAGCCGAGAGCAACTCACCACTTGCTCACAAGTGGCCATTTCTCACAGTGGAAGCTTGGTGTTCGGTTCGCTGCTGGCTTCTGCTTCAGTTCACAGTCGACATTCGTGGCCGGCGGTCGTGGTTGCGTTGGGAAGCGTTTCAAGCAAACAGTCTGCCACACGGGTTTTGCATACGGGGGCATACAGCATGGATGGAGCGATCCAGCTACTTATGATGGTGAACGCATCGCGGTGAACGCGGTGGTAGTGATGCAACAAAAAAAAAATGGTGGCAGCAAGTTTATGAGCTGTGTGATTTATTGTGTGCATCGGATCGGCTTGCTTAACTTTTGCAACCTGTTGCACCGTGCAGAAGTTTCGTTTGGATGTGCAATTTGTTACCGCGGAAGCATGTGAGCTGAGCGTTCGCGCAAAATCATGAACCAGTCGGTGCGTGTGTGTGCGCGTCGGTGTGTGTGTGTGTGTGCGTGGTGTGTTTTATGGGATGATAAAATTGTGATGCGCTTGTCGGTCTGTCGTGTGTGACTGTGCTTTCGGTGAGCCCTTTGTGTGGTAGAAACCGTGGTGACTTAGTGGTGCAAGCAAAGCAAGACACGATCATGGTGAGCGAAAACTACACCCAGCTGCTGCTGGACGCGACCAACCGGTTCAACCTGTCCGCGTACAGCACCGCAGCCGGACCGACCATGTCGCACGACGAGGAACTGCAGACGGAAATGATCGTGTCCACGATCGTGGCGATCTTTTTCGGCTTTATCGGCATTACCGGGCTGCTCGGGAACGCGCTGGTCGTGCTCGTCGTCCTGTCGAACCCGCAGATGCGCTCGACCACAAACCTGCTCATCATCAACCTGGCCATCGCGGATCTGCTGTTCGTGGTGTTCTGCATACCGTTCACTGCCACCGATTACGTGCTCGCGTCCTGGCCGTTCGGTGAGCTTTGGTGCAAGAGCGTCCAATACCTGATCGTGGTGACGGCGCACGCGAGCATCTACACGCTCGTGCTGATGTCGCTCGATCGGTTTCTCGCCGTCGTCCATCCGATCGCGAGCATGGTGATACGGACGGAGAAAAACACCGTGCTGGCGATAACGATCCTCTGGGTGCTGATCATCACCACCGGCCTGCCCGTATCCTTCGCCCATGGAATTAATGTGAGTGCTTTTCTGTTTCCGATTTTTTTTTTTCGGCACATTTTCTCCAGGCTATTCAGGACCCGCCATCATGCAGGAAGCTCTTTGTACACACACAAAAAAAAAAAAAACAGACCAACCCCTTACAAAGCGGTCGCGAATTAGGTATTTGTGTAGCCGCTTGAGTGGCTTCCAGATAATGGAATGGCAGGTTTTATTGGCCTGTAATTTCATCCCCCTGGTACTCGACCGACGGCGATCTGACAAACACCGGCGCTGATAAGGCTTAACAGGGCGGATTGCTGGCCTTAGCGAGTAAGCTGATAAGCAACAGCGAACGGGGGTGGGCAGTGAACGAGCAACACCAGCCCAAAACCACAACCGCCCGCGATCCGTATCCGTCCGTCAATCGACACCGTCAGCACGCGTCGTCAAACGGCTATTGTATTGGGACCATGCATCTGTACCGATATAGTATCCGACTAGAGAGTATCAGTGTGTTTTTTGCTGTTGTGTTGACCTTCTCCATGGTTTGTTTACTTGCTTGTTCTTTTTTTTGTGTGTTGGTCTCTTTCGATCGTGCGCGCCCCTGTGTGTGTGCGGTTTACCAAAAACCCATGCAATGTGGTTCCAGCGGGTTGCGGTCGACATATTCTGCCGATCGATGGAATGTATGTGTAACGCGTACTCTCATCTCACTTCGGTGGCAGAGTTTTGTGTTTTATTTCCGTACCATGCCGTCCGTGCTGTCCGTCCATTAACGCGGCTGGAAGGAAGCGTTTTTAGCTTCACCCGTGCCATAGATAGATAGATATGACGGATGCACTAAAGCCGCGAACACGTCGTCACGTCTCGTTTTTCGGTGGCGTGTACCATCTGGCAGCAGCGGGCGAAAATGCTTTTTGTGCGCTTGGAAGCTGCAATAAACCAGCACATTGAGTACCGGTGGTACCGGAAAAAAGGGGTTGCTGGGTGGGAAGAACGAAATGGAAGGCTTATGTGTGTGTGTGTGTGTGTGTCGCTATCTATTCCTCCCAACCAACGCTCAGCGATGTACGTCGCGGTGTCACGGATCACGTCACAAAAATGGTTGATACTGACCGTTTCATTTTATTGCTTTGTGGCTGTGACCCGACAATTGTAGTGGGAAGGACAATATTCTTCATTAAAGGACCTTTAATGTGCAGAAAGATGTAGTTATTACGACGGTGGTTATTATTTTAATTTATTTCTGCACATGAACAACGCACGGCGGTTAGAAAAAGGGAAGATTAGAGATTTCGCTATCAAAGCAATGAAGCAATGCTCGTTTGAATATTGAACATAATGTTCATCATGTTTATTGTTGCACCCAGCACACCCCTCGATGCTGGCCGTTCGGGGCATGTGACTAAATTTCTTAATCCGTCTCGCCTACGCGTGACAAACGAATGTAATCGATTCAAAGGCTTATATTTCATTGCGCGTGTTATGTTTCCGCGCTTGGGTGTGTGCCTGACCTGTGTTCTATAAATTGTATTATCAGAAGAGAAAAAGAGAAAAAAAACACCTACTGCACGCTGACCTTTTCACTGCAATCGGATCGGCGCATTAATGCGTCGCTATGTTAATTAGCTGCTTAAATATGTATGCAATTTCCGTTTGCTAGTCGCAGGTTCATGTGGCCCGGGCGATGAATGTTGTGCGACATAATATGCATAATTAAAACTGGTAAATTGAGTCGAGTTCGATCGTATCGATTGCGTTAAGTAGTGTTCAATTTGTATGGGGCACATTTCATGCGGTGCGAGAACAAACAAAAAAGAAGACGAACGAAACACAAATATAATTAAAATTTGTTTTTCCAACCGTGAACATGGTGTTTGTGTGTTTTTTGTGGTTGTTTGGGATTATTTGTTATTCTTGGTTTGATATGGAAGTGTTATTCACCTGGATAACACCAAACTGTTTGTCAATAGTTATAGCTTGATCAACGTTTGCATACTTGCAGGCGTATTGGTGCTGTGGTGAAAACATACTAAGGGAATTACACTGGAAATAATGATATACTTGTGACCCAGGTTCTTCATATGGTTTTAAAATGCCTGAGCTAAACTTCTCGGAAATAAGGATATTCTAAACAATTCTACCCTAGTTGCCAGGACTTGAGAGCGAGAAAGAACCTCGTTGAAGAGTAGAGAGCATGGAAACAGATGCTGCTGCTTTTACAAATTAATCCACATCTTATGAACCATTACGGACTACGATATCATCGGTCTGTGGCTGCGCTGAGTAACGACCAGTAATCCCACAAGAAACTATTATTTAATTACAGAAGACTTGCAGACTTGCGGGTCTATAAAAGTGGGAGGTGTAAAATTTTCAAAGGCTTAAATGGAAGACTAACAAGAATCTTCTGTAAAGCTCAACTTCATGGCAGAATATCTTGCATAGATACACATCGGTGTAACAATCAAAGTGTAGGTAGTGCAACCAATTCTTCAATTATTGATGATGGATTTTCATACTCTTTTTAAAGTTTCTTAAGGAACTTCGGAATTTTATAGGGTTAAATATCATCTTCGACAGCTGTAAGCATCTTTAGACATCTGTATGCGTGTCAGAAGCCTATTATTACCGTCTCTAACTTTTTTACCAAACGGCACAACGCTTTTTGCAGTGGGAAAAACTGAGCATCTACAGAAAGCTCATAGCTCGGGTACTTTCCTACGCTTCTCTTACTTGAATTCTATCAACGTTTCTAGTCGTCTTAGTCGACTTTCGTGAGGCAGAAACTCAGAGAAAGATGTGTGGTTTCATCGGAACTCGATTAGCTCTCGAATGATTTCCCAATTGTCTACGCTCGACAGACTTCACTTAACGACCTAGCCCCGAAACGCCCTTTTTGGGTCATATACTACCGGGCATAGGGTGTGTGTGCGTGTGAGATGGGTTTATTGCTTTAAGAACCGATTTAAATGATTGACGGACGTTCCCAAAAAACCCGAAAATTGGGTTTTTGGTGCCATAAACGTACACAATTATGCTATTAAAGACGCAAATGAAGATGCTCAATGAGTGAAGAAATTATTCCTTAAAGCTAGCTTTTCCTTTTTGAAGCAGCTCTCTGTAAGTAATTGCTTCTACTTGCTGTACGTTCGTAATGATCGTTTTAGTAATGCAATTAAAATAAGCTCTTTCAAATAAAAATAGTCCATCATCTTCCTACGCCGAGGTAAAATATTCTTCCCATTCCAAGTTCGACTTGTAGCAATACGGCCAGGCCGTTCTTTATGAATAAAAAAAAAAAAAAAAAAAGTTCGACTTGTGCTGGTAACACATCCATTCCACACCAAACTTCCCCAGCAGCCTCTAGTCTCGGTGAGAATCGAACGGCAAATTGGAGGTTTTTTTGTTTGTGTCTGTGACAAGCAATTGAATCAATTCGTCACTTAACATGGCAACAAATTTGGCCCCGAACGATGCCATCGAGGTAAAACACATTCGTGTCCTTCCGTGTTCCTTGTGTCGGTTGCGTTCGTTCCTATTTTTGCTACTGGCTGCACAACGCAAATGGCGGAGTCTTTTCTTGGTTAATGGCCGTCGTTTGCTTTTAACTCGAGTGTGTCAACAGGGATGTTGTTGTTTTTTCGACCTTCTTTGCTAGTCGCGTATGCAGCGCTCCTACCTTGGGCCGTAAGCACGTCAGCGGGCTGCTGTTTAATTTTGTTACCAAAGCCCAAACGAATTTTTGTCGCAGCCCAAAAAATAATGTACACGCAGTCTGTGAGTTCCGCAAGCGAGAAGATCAAAGACTGTTGCGGTGATTCCCGGATACGGACGCATCAGGGCGGCAAGATGACTGTCAAGGGCATAAGCGCGTCGTCTAGGGAATTGGCCCAGGACGGCGGCAACCCAATTAGTTCTGCTGGCAGCCACGGTAAACTCGGGACCGTTTGTGCGAGGGACGCAAATTGATGAAGAACGTCACACAGAAATCCTAGCATGCAGTGTGTATGTGTGAGTACGATTGGTTGATGCTAGAACCGTGGAGTTAATGCGTCCACGCCCGCTAGAGGGCGCCACTTTTTAATTCAATTCGTATCCCTATCGATCCGGTATTCGGGTGATGAGTTGTTGCATGAATTATATTGAATTTCGCACATGATGTGCCGTTTCCATTTTTGGTTGTCGCTGTTACTGTCAAGCGCGGAGTGAAACGTTGGAGTCTCGCAACAAGTATGCGAATTGGGCGAGACAAAAAAAAACAGGTTGACATTTGCCTTTATTGTCGGCGAAGCGTGAACACACCTGAAGCGCCATTGGTAATTGAGTTGCTTCCAGCGACTGGATGGCGGATGGCATCATGCTCTCAAGTGTTAATGAGATTTTGTTTGGCTAGCTCGAAAAGCAGCACCAACGGTCGCAAAACGGAGCGAAGCGAAGAGATTGAGAGAAAAAAAAAACACTCTTACACACACTCATCTCGAATGGAAAACACAGCAAACATGAATGCAAATGAGTGGAAATGCATTGTGCCACTATTCAATTCAATCAATTCCATCAATGGTGATAGCGCACTGGAAATTGCATTAACCGAATTGCATTCGATGCCGCCTTGTTGTACGTCGCTTTCCCAGGAAAATAGTGCCACCAGCAACAAGCACCTCGACCTGAAGTACACTGGATGGGAGTGTGAAGTGTAATTTCCATGCACACTGGTCCGGTTCCAGGGTAAGAGAGTGTTTCGCTGCTGCAAAATAAACAAAAAAAAAACATGCCGATGCATGGAGAAAGGTGTGCACTTGACGAAAAACATCCTGCAAGGAATGCCCAGCAGGTGGCGAGGTGGCGTTTGTTTTTGCTGCAATGCAACGCCAGGGTTTCACATCGGTTCCCGTAAATGGGAACTCGGAATCCCTGAGACTTGGTAAACAATGCGAATTAAAGCATTTCCGAGTGTGATTGACGAACGGGTGCAATTTATCTAATAGCTGAAGTCGTCGTCCGTGGCGTGCATTGGAATATGGATTTATGGGTTGAGATATTGGATTTACGTGCTATTTGTAGGAAACTCGCAGCTCGGACATGGAAACACGTGTGGGTTTTGCCCGGAAGATGAAGGAATTTGGGTGATCTAACCGGTAGATATTTGCAATGGGAAAATTCCGACGGACGTGGCACCATGTGTGGCCTAGTTCTGTCTAGTGTGTCAGTCGTACGAAATTGTTCAAGGTTACCATAATTGTAGTGTTTTCATACTTGAGAATTCTGAAAAACAAGGATTTGATTCTGTTTACGTATAAAAAGAACAAGAGCTAAGGGACAAACTTATTAGAGACCGTTAAAAATGTAGTCAAACTTCTACCAAATCTATGTCTAATATATTTTGTGTTTAATATTTTAAGAATTCCATTACTCTGGATATTCTTCAAGGTATTACAAAAATCTGGATCTCTCCGGCACTGAGTTTTATGTAGTAATTTCTATTCCCTATTCAAGATTGTAAATGTAAATAGTCAATTTGTGGGTCTCTTACAGCAGAGAAAGTCTTACAGCAGATTTACAAGGTCCTTTAGATTATCTCGAGACTGTTCCTGGTTTTATATAAATATTGTTTTAGTAAATTTCACCCATTATTATTATTGGTATCCGTTCAACACATTCTCTATAGTTTTATGGAGTTAATATTAATAAATAATATTTAATGTTTGTACAAAAGACAAACCATTTATCTTCAGAATTTCCAAAGGAGTACATTATGGTTTGTTTGCATATAATTTCAAAATTTAATCAAATATTCAGATAGGTTCGACGCTTTAATTGTTATCTATTGCACGCAACCTTCCACCATTAGCTTATTAAAACATAATTTTTAATGATCATTATGCCAAACCATCTAATTAGATTTCGGCTATTTTCTGCGCATTGGGAAAAATGAATCAATCTTCTTTCAATCGTTATTAGTTCCACCTAGAACCTTGCTCCGTTTTTATAGCACAGGCCCCATTCGAGCATGACCATAATTTGATTTCCCTTCGCCGGAACACAGCTTATTGAGCTTGGTTTGATGAAATTATGTTGACATTTTGCTGTTACCAATCACTCATAATTAACATAATCCACCTTCACCTCGGTCCGGTTTCGGGATGTTTGCTCCAGCATTTCGGAGCAAGGCGTGTGAAAAGTGCAAGAAAATTTAAATTTATCAAACATTCGAACCGGAACGGTTTCGAGATTGGTGCGCTCAACAGAAACCATCGCACGTCCAGCGTCGTGAGCAGGTGATGGGACCACAGCAACATGACAAATGCAAGTGCTCTGTTCAGTTCATTTTTCAGCATGCCAGGCAACGTACCCCAAAGTATCAAGTTGTTGGAAATGTTGACAACCAGTACTGAGCGCTGTTGCTTAACACGAATACTAATTAGCTATCCGGATTTTCCACAACAGACACAACTGTGCCGGGCGATCTGTCGCAGACGGGCAGACGGACACTTGGCTTTATTTGGCATTGGAAAGAAAAACGCACAAAGGCCGGCAGATGTCTATTTAAATAAGCACGATTTGGTTCATTTCTTTCTTCTTGCTGCAAAATGTTAATTACCGCCAAACAGCGATGGTCGGTTCCAAGCGAGCGTAGCGGTTATAATCAGATTTTAATGGCTTTCCCTTCCCGATCGGAATCTGGAGCCAGCAGATCAAAGCTAATTGTTCGTTTAGTTTGCGCTTCGATGGTAGCGAAAAGGCTTAAACATGGATGGGGCAGGTTCGGCCAAGAAAGGAATGGCCGGGCATGCCATTCCTTATATTGCTTAACCTCAGCTCAACCGAACCGTGGTCGAGGTTGAGCAGGCTCGAAAGCGTGTTGAATGGTAATTAAACTTGAAAAATGTCAATCGAAGCACAAAACGTACCGGCGCGATGTACCTTGGAGCAAAGTTGCTGAAGATGGCTCTTCAAAATTATGGTATTATTGTGTGTGAGTTTGTCCGCCGTTTTGCGCTAAATCGCTTAATAGAAGGGTAAATGTCCAAAGCTTTTTAAGGAGAGGCTCTTTATCTTAGTGTATACGGTAAAGTTTTTTGGTAGAAATGGATTTAAAGTATATCAAATGGAACTGAATTGGGGTATTTTATTAAAGCAAATGACGTGTTTGACTCATTTCTGGTTGTAAAATGTTCGATTTTTTGAAATTTTGATGAAAATTTCCATTCCTATTGGAATTCGTAGAATATTTAAAAATCCTTTATTAACGTTAAGCTTCAATGTTTAAGCTACCTAAATAATTAATAAAGGGAAAAATCATGGAAGCTTAACTATATCCTGTTACCAACAAAAAACATTTTCCTTTAAATACAAATGTTGCAACAGGTTTTTTGAAGTAAACTTTGCATCCGATTTGTCTTATTTATTTGCCGAACCTTCCACCTAATTTAGCAAACAAAATGCTTCCTAAATTTGGAAGCATGGATACCGTCTGCAAAAAAAAAACTTTTCCCCAGCATCTCGCTCAAAAAATGGCATTGCAAAGCAACAAAACGAACTGGAAAATGTCACAATGATATGAAATTATCTCGCTAACACGCAGCACGCATACATTACGTTGCTCGGGGTTGGTCGGTGCGCGGCGCTCGCATGACTAGTGGGCCGGCAATGGAAGCGAACGAAGCGCTGCGAACGAAAGTACTTTTGATCGCATTAAAAAGGGCGCGTTCCAGCGTGCGGCCAAATTCGACAGGGGCTTTTTGCCAACAGACAGCGGAAAAGGTTCGCTCTAAATTATAATACTTTACAAAATCCGACCAGACCTGTACCAGGGGGGGATGAGAGGTCTCAGCGGCTGAAAAGTGTGGTTTCTGCCAGCGTCCCCTTCCTACCCTTCCTTCGCCCAAACCTCGTCTACATCCTTCTAATTTCTGCGCTCCTATACAAACGGCTCGATCTCGCTTCCACACAGCCTTCGGGAATGTAAACGGAGCTTTATTTTAGCGTGTGTTTTTTGTTTGGTTGTTGCTTCTTCTTTCAAATAGTCTGAATTGTTATGAGCCCTATATTTATATCATTCTCCAGCAGGGGTGGTAGTTTTTTTTCTTTCTTTTTTTTCTGGGGCCAAATGTCACCCAAGGCAACAGCAAATAATAAAAAAAAAAAAAACGCACAGCTTGCCGGTACCAGAAACAAAATGATAAGAATAAAATGTACAACTCTCGACCTCGTCTCGAGCCCGATTTCTGACTGACTTGTGTTTTTTTTTGTTGGTTGCTGTGCAGCTTACTTTGCTTGCTCTAATGCCTTCCGGCCGGCAGGATGTGCCCTATTCCCGGGGCACACTGTTCCGGCCGTTTTGCATGCTTCCAGTGGCGACCGAGTTCCGAGAACTGTGACCCAAAGCGCAAAAACGTGCCACTGCTCGGAGACGCATGCACGCTTGTCAGTAGAGGCGCTGGACTATGTCGCGAACGACCCTGCTCGGTATGTTTACCCTCACTTTCGTCACACTCTGGGTCTTCTTTCTCCCCCCCCCCCCCCCCTTTTACAAGTTGAAGATAATATGAAAAGGACTGAAGTGATCAAAAATTCTTAAATTCAACTAATATCCTTGGTAGACGGTGCAGAACTGGAAGCTGCTCCATTGGTGAAGCTTCCAATTATTCTGCTCACATTTTGTGTTAAATTTTCAGTACGGTGCGCGTGCCCCACGCCTGTTGACCTTCGGTGACTATAATCTACCCCTCCCTTTTCTTCTCTCATCCCCGCTTTCTTACGCCTTCCCACGACCTTCCTTCCTATCACATGATGAGATACGGAAAGAGCAAAAAAGCTGTGCATGAGGCAAAAGTTTGAATTAATTTACGCAGCCTGCCTTACGATTAGCTGCGGGTGCGGGTTTTGCGAATGAGCTTGTTTATTTAGATACACATTTTTTCTATTTTTAACGATCCAACCGTTTGTTGGTTGGAAATTCGACGAGGTGGGGGAAAAAAATAGAACATGCCTACCTTCCGGAACTGAAAGCAAGTAAAGGAAAGAAATCTCTGCAATATTTATTATCTCCAGCAAGTAGCTGCTGCTGGGGTAATGGTTTCCTGCACACATTTAATACGCCAGGGCAGAGAAACTTAAACACACACACACACACACTCCAAGCTGGGAACCGGAAGCCGGGGAAACTTGTCGAATAATTAGCTGCTCTTACTTTTGTAGCCATCTTTTTGTTCGCTACTGTCATCGCTGTCCTTTTTTTTTGTTTGTTGGGGAGTTGGTTTTTGTGTTCCTTGATTTTCTGAATTCTCATTTTGGATCCAAGCCATAACATTTTAGCCGGATGTTTGTCTTTCCCGGCAAAAAAGCGGGTGGCTTGGTAGGTGAAGGTTAACTTATCTTGGCGTCGACAAACTGGACAAAACTTCACCCATGTACCCTCCGGGGGGATGAAATCGGTCTGCCCGGCGAAGGAAATCATTATTCTTGCTCTGGTGCCTTTCGAGTTGTTAAGATTCGAGCAAGTTCGTCCGTTGGATAATTTCCGCCCAGAAAGCTGTAGATAACGCTAATGCTGACGCGGAACGTCGATGGGATGACTGGGGTTTGCGATATAGCCCTTAGCCGACCAGTCGATCGCGGTGCGACTGGAATGAAATAATAATTCTTAATTCGTCCTGACGAACCGGCACTACGGTTGGTCGGTTTGACTTAGTGACCGTGCTTTGCTTGAAAGCATACGTCCCGGGGATCCGGGTACGATAAATTAGCAGCAATGGCGATGGCTTATCGACAAGCCTAGCAACCATCGTGCCATCAAGGTTGGTGATCTTCATGCAATCATCATGTTGCGAGGGTTAAGAACATGGTCTAAGATGCTTGTATAGCTGCTCGCCTGGTCGGCTGGGAGAAATCGATACTCTCGCCAGCTCCCTCGCGTCCAAAGGATCCAAGGCTCAATTTCTGGTCGCAACATCTTCCAGCGTATGTGGCGTGTGTACATTGAGTGGTGAGCTGTTTCGCAAATTTCCGCCGGTCCGGGATGCTTTGCCGACTCCTTGCTCGGATGCCCGTAGCAAGAACAAATAATTTAATCAGCTTTGCCAAGTGTGTACGGATGCGTTACCGGAGTGAGTTATTATTTGAGCTCAGCATCCATAAATCTCCATTATTGCCGACGCTCGTTGTTTTGCAGGGCGTTTTTCGCAGCTAGTTTTCTAATCGGTGTGATTTATTCGTTTCGTCCATTGTAACTGACATGAGAAGGAGAAGGAGTAGGGCAGAAGTGGGATGGAAAGAGGAGGTGCTGGAATGTGGAACCGGAAATTGGGCCATTTTTGAGCGGTGGCATCGTTTGATCGGAGATAGGGATTTTCCTGCGCATAAACAAAACAATAACCACTTTCAATCAATCACCGACCTAAAAGTTGTGCCGTAGCATATGGAAATAGTTATTTATTCATTGGAAAGTATTTAAAAAAAAAACAGGGAGAATTGTAATACATATGGAGGGCAGAGAAAAGATAAATTAATATATATTGGGGCGGCCCGGTGGTGCATTTGGCAACGGCGCCAGTTCCTAACACAACCGGACCGGGTTCAAATCCCATTCGGACCGTCCCCCCGTAGCACGGTCTGACTAGCCTGCTACGTGGTAAAATTAGTCTAATACGGCCTGTTCCGTTCTAACATAATAAAAAAAAAAAAAAATAATATATATTAATTTAATCTTATCAAATGCATATTCATATATAGTTAAATTTATCTCAATTTACTGCTTCCAACTAAAGGTTGGCATATCATACAGTTAATTAAATGTCCTGCATTGCCATAGTGATAAAGTATATAACCATGGCGAGATTTACGTGAAATCATCAAGCACCAAAAAAAAAAGGTTTGTTTCGACTTTTATTTTTCAGCTTCATTTAAATTTATTACAAACATTCATTCCAAACCGATCCTTCCTCTTTTTCAACGAAGGAATGGCTGCCAAATGTAACCTGATATTTTAGTTTGGGATCTTTTTCTTTCAGATGCTTCTTGCCATTCTACCTCACTGTTGAACTTCATTTCCATACCAACCAATTCATTCCTGGGGCGCCCTAAGGCGTACGGGTCTCCCGGATGGTCAGAGATTTGTTGCGCAGCGTTTGTTGCGTTGGGCGAGAGCGCAGAGAGGAACAAAAAATCTGTCCCTTGATAATGTTGTTAATAGTTGACGCATTTTTTTATGCTCGTCCACGGGCGGTTTGACCCAACGAACGAAGCGGGCCCGTTGGCGGTTGGTAAAAAAAGTGTAAGATAAAAAGGGCACCCATCCCACCCCAAAAAAAACCCATGTCGTATCTTTCCGTCCAATGATCTAAAGCACTAACGCCGGTAAACGAGCCGGTAAAAGTGTTCTGAAGTGCCGCCGAATGTTTACTGTAAATGAAGAGATGAAGAGTTTTTTTGTTGTCCTGAAGCGGATGGGGTTCATTTTTTTGTTGTTGTGTGGTGGAAGGGGCATGGGGAGGGTTGGTTGGGGGATGAGTTTCACCACCCTATCGGATGCATAAATTTGGCCGAGTGTAAACGATATTGAAACGAACCGGAACGGTGGGTTGGGTGGGTGGGGTAGGGTTGTGGGAGCAGAAGTTTTGGGAGTCGTCGGATTAACCTAATTTTTGGTGCTGGTGTTGGTTTTGGGCAGGCCCCGAAAAAGGGTGGTATGTGTGTGTGTTTCGTGCAAAATTGGCCAATTGGGAACCGTAATCGGGCCGTAATCAGCATAACACCGAAACTACCTTACCCGAAGGTGGCCTTGGGGAAGTTGTGTACGTCGAGCGAGAAAATGCGCTTTTTCCAGTGAGGCGCGTCGGGCTTTTGGTTGTTTCCCATTCTTTCTTTTGTTTTCATCTACACGATTGTTTAATTTTTGCACATAATAGTTCCGCTTCACTGCATTAGGATAATAGCTTGGAATGTTTTAGACCAATTTAAATACTTAGAATCAGAATCCATCTTGTAGCACTTATACGATCAAGTTGACAGTTAAAGATGAAATGTTTTAATTAAGTATAATGTTTATGGATCGACAATCATTTTAGTGCCGGTTAAATTGCTCACGTTGGGTGTGTCTCTTATGCTGGTCTAGGTTAAATGATACCTTAAAGACTGCTGGTACTCCATTCAGATTGGTGGTGTATGCTCCTCAACCGTTGAGAGGACTTCTGGCGAACTATAAGGGATCAAATTGGGTTTGGTGATGTTCTCAATCTACTTTAATGATGTAGTTGTAGACAATCTGCGAATGTAACTTCCAAAAAAAGTCTGAAACTGATGGCGATTACTTCTGCGATTGGTGTAGTTTAGACGACCTCAGTAAATCTGTTAAATAATGTTAGAAGTCATAATCCCGAAATTCCGATAACTTCTTACACTTTTTTTTTGGAGAATATGTAACTTAATCTAGAAATACATTAGATCTTGGGTTCGCGATAACCAGTAGGCTTTTAAAGCGTTTTAACAGCTGATTGCAAAGACAACTAAGATGTTGGAGTTCAATTGAAAGCACGATTAAGAGTTCACCGAAGCTTGAAGTGTGGATATTAAAGTTTAATATCCGTGCTCAGATTTTGGAGTAACTGAATAGTTACAAGTTGTCGACCGATAGTACACTTTCTGTTGTCCAATTTACATTCTCTCAATCACATACTTAAAGTAGCAATCACATACTTAAATTGGAGAAATTAACGCACCGGAGTGACTTGATTGAATGTTTAATACTCCAGAACAAAGGCTTTTGCCAGCTCACCAATTACAAAGATGAATATTTTATTATAACGAGGGACGGCTAACAGGTGCAGAACTCTGGTAATTACCTCAAACTCTTTGACATAAATTATTGAATGGAACGTTTCAAATGTTTAACGAGGATCTTTAACGCTAGAATTAGTTCTTAGGATATGCTTTTAAGTACAGAATTCCGGACAGAATTCTGCACCCTGAGGCATACACTAGGAATGAGTAAATAGATAAGCAAATAAATACTATTGGAGGTTCGCATTACCCGTAGTTAAACTCTTAGTTTTTTGAAAAGGGAGCCACGATTGAGTCAAGAAGTTAACTCACCCAACTAGGTCTGTTGTCGATCCATGCAATATACGACTTCACTATATTGGTCCAAGTCAAACATTAGCCCCCGGGGAGCAACAGAGGGAAAGACTTTTTAAAGTTGCACACATGTTTGCTTTTCGGCTCTGTATCGTTCAGGCTAGCTTTCCAACCACCAACCTGTTTGATGTGCCCGTCGATACGATCTGGGAAAATAAATGCGATCGTTGCAAAAAGAGATCATCCCCGGCGATGTTGTGGAATCGGGATGTGTAACGTTGGATGTTTTGTTTACTGATTACTTTTGCTCGCAACAAACTCACGAGGGTGAAATCAGATGACGATGCGCCCCAATACCATCCAATTTCGGTTTGTTTGGCGCAACAGTATTTGTTTTTCGGATTTGGCGCCCTCCTTTTGTTTGTGCCTGTGCCTCCCATCGTGGGTTGGAAAGCAGGTTGGCACGAGTGGTAAGTAAGTACACCGTTGTGTTGTGCCGGCAAGTGTTGCAGGAGTGCTTTGATGTGAATTAATTTCGATTACTAAAGCGTTCTGCACACGGTTCTACGAACTGCCTGTACCGTGCGAAGTGTCGGCCAAACATTAGACTTGGATTAGACCGCGTCCGCGGACGGTGGTGGCATTGCGCAGGGCAAATAATGAAAATGCCTTTGGCGTTATTGTTACAGCAAAATTGAATTTACTTCCAGCGTAGAAGGAGCGTAGAAAGCACATCCGTGTTTTCCCGCCACCGGTAGGTGGGAAACATAAAATCGTTATCGAAAAGCGCCTTGATGAAGGCATAAAAAAGCAACCGTAGTCAGCAACTTTCCGAGTGGGTGGTGGGGGGGGGGGGAGGGGGAGGGGCAAGCATTTTTCATCTGCACACAAACACACAACACACGTACCATTCTTTTCACCTATCGGGTAGGACGCTTCTTCCGGCGTGCGCCATTTTAAGGCTGGTTAATATGGAAGCTCTTATTTTAATTAAACTCTTGCGTTTGAAAGGGAGCACACACAAAAACTTTCGCACCAAAAAACAAAAGCGGCACATCGTTCCGGCTGATGTGGCGCTATCATAACGCCGGTCGCCGTAAAATATTTCATCTTACACACATCCACCCAAGAATCCCTGTAACCTTCTCGTGCCGAACTGTTGTTTGTGTGGAATTTTCTTACACATTGCGTTACCATCAGAGCGAACTTTGTGCGCGAGGATAGTGATCAACGCGGTCGGCATCGCAAGTGTGTGCGATTATTGCTGGTGTCTTAAATCCGTGGCCGTAAATCATTGGGCGGGCTTAGGTGTAGTGGATCGGTGTGGATCCTTCGGTTTGCAAAGCGAAACTTCCGTACTTGTCGTATCACTCTTTGTGGTATGCGTGTGTTTTTTTGTTGTTGCTTGCATGCATGAATGGGCGATAAAGCTTTGCCGCAAGTTGTCGTATGATGAATGTGTAACCTCATCGATCATGGCGCGTAAAGTAGTGGAAGTGATTGTTTAATTACGCAAAATTATAGCCATCGTTTTGCGCGTGTTGCTGCTTCGGTGGTGCTTTCGCAACAACAATGAGCTGGATGGTGTATAAAAATGTGCCGGGATTGTCTGTGGGAAGCATATTTATGGACTCGTCTGCACGTGTCAGCCATGCAGACAGGCAAACGCAACTACAGAGAAGTAACCCGCTGCGACGCGTCAGCAAACACAGTCGCCAGACAGTCACAAATTGAATGACAACCCACCTCACAGTTTTCGGTGAAGGTTTTCCCGATCGTCAACATATTGCTTAACCGCGTTTTCAACTTTCAACGTTCCAAAGCTTCGTACATCCGCGCCGGACAAATGTACTTCTTCGGCCGGATGTGAAGAAGCTGTTGATTTATGAAGTGACGATCCATACCCAGGGGTCGTACCCGGTAGCAAGCAAACCGTGTCCTTTTCCTAGCATCAGCCCTTCCCAGAAAACGTGACCTCGGCCGGGTGGAAGGACGCAAACTTTGGTCGCTACCAACTTTAATGGCAATGGCGAATCGGGATAATGATTTTTCGCGCTCGCTGACGTCATCGTTGTCGAGCGGGACCGGGTGGTGGCCTAGCAATGGCGTGTTTGTGCAGTTTTGACGCAAAGGAAAAGTTCACAGTTTTAAACAGTTGTTGCACCGGTTTCCCCTGAGCGGTACAGGGTAAATTGAAATATTTTCTTTCAATAGCCTTCCAGGCGGCAAGTGTCAAACTCCATAGTGCCGTGAGCGGAAGCGAGAAGCAGCCGGATATGCTTCTTGCTCCTTGCAAAGCGATTATTTATTCCTATGCTGTGCGTTAAAACCTGTCGCCGTTACGCTCTCGATGGGGGTAGAATTAAAAATTGAACTAAAGCAACGAATCCGTAGCAAAACGAAGCCAAACCAAGGATTGTGTGCATTATTAATGGCCACAGAAAAAAAGAAAAAAAAAGAAAGAAAAAAGCACGCTGATGATAAAGTTTCCGGCACATTGAACGGGGGAGAAATTGCGACGTCGGGCGACTGTATTGATGGTTGATTGGGAAGAGTTTTTTGGTTATTTTTTTGAGCCTTTGGTCTGTTTGCTTCGCATGTTGTACCTTCCCAGTTTAAAAAGCATTTTGTCGATTCCATTTCAAACTTTGTTATTTGGCGCCAACGCAGAAGGTGAGCACCGGAACGCAGATCCCCAAGGGCGACGGGTTAGACCAGCTTTATATTGAGAGATTGAGTTTTTTTTTGGATAACATTAAGAAAGCAAATATTGGTTCGAACTCTCTCTATCCTTTTGTGCATTTTTGTGTGCACATGTTTGATGAAAATATAATACTTTTTCATTTTTGTTTTTTTTTGTTGCTAAAAACGTGCTAGACGAGCTCGTGAGCAAACGGTATACGAAATATAATGGCTTCACCCACAGAGAGAGAGAAAAAAAAAGTAGATATAAGCCGAAAAATTTCGTTCACAATCGATTGATCATCAATCATTCGATGGTGCAATGGGAGGAAAGAAAAACGACGCTTTTTACCCAACAGAACATTAACTGACCCGGTGAAACCAGGAATCGAAAGCGGGCGTACGAACATTAGCCTTGCGATAATGAGTTTTTCCCCCGATAAAGCTTGCGTGTGCCTCAGCGAACGTGCACTTTAAATGAATGAGTTTTTGGGACGAAGCTTATATGAGCACGAATTGATATTTTATTTCTTTCCTTCCTTTTCTGATAATGATTTTTTGATTGTTTTTTTGGGGAGTTTTTTTAAAGCTAAGTACCTTAAAGTAAAATTTTTAAGATAAAAATAATAAGCTTCTCATAAAATATGTTTAAAAAACTAAA
>STHB01000004.1:19794128-19815306 GCA_018908115.1 Anopheles rivulorum
CATTCCTTTTCCTAGCGATTATTTCCTATGCTTAAGTTAACATGAGAAACGTTTCCACTGCAACTAATCACCGTTTGACATTTCGCTTCTCTATTTTGCAGAAATTCAAATACCATGACCAGGAGATCGAGACGTGCGGGTTCATCGAGAAGGATAGCCCGTCCTGGCCCGCCTTTCATATCGCGTTCTTCCTGAGCTCGTACGTGGTGCCGCTCATACTGATCAGCGTCCTGTACATGTGGATGCTGTCCCGGCTCTGGCGAAGCTCGGTCGGTGGCCGATCGGCCGAGTCGAAAAAGGGCAAAAAGCGCGTCACCCGGCTGGTGGTGATCGTGGTAGCGGCATTCGCTTCATTATGGTTTCCCATACAGGTAAGCATTAATAGGGGTTTGTTGGGGAGGGGGGGGGGGGGGGGTTGCGAGAAACAAACCCCTCCTTCGATCGAAATGCCACGTTGCCATGACGCAAGAGCATTAGAGGCGCCATTGGAAAACACGACAATGGGGAGGTGAGTGAACAGTTGAAGAAAAGTCGTCTTTTGTTGGCCGGATTTTTCCTTGTTATTGCTACTGGTTCGTTCGCTTGCTCGCTTCACTCGATGCTAATGATAGCACACCGTCCTTCCAGGAGCGCGGTTCCATTTCGGATGACAGAATAGTAAGTTCGTCGTGCAAGTGTCTTGGCTGTCACACGCACACGTGTGCCAACCTCGCTAAGTGATGTCAAAATATGTGAGCAAATTGGCTACGAAGTGTGGAACAACAGGGGAAAGAAGTTTTCGGTGTTGCTGAACTTTCCTGTGCTTTGTTGCCGAACAGGATATTGAACGATTTCAGCGGGAACAATCAGCAGAAAAAAAAATACAACGATTGTAGAAGCTTTGTAGCTGTTTTTGTGTCACAATCTATGGAGGAAAGCTACGTTGATACTGGACAGATGTGACGGCAAAACACTTCTTCTAGTGGTGTTAAATTTATTGTTATCAATAGTGACCAATGTTTCGGTCGAGGATGGAGTTGAAACGAGTTCACCAAATGCTGTTCACCTTAGTGTGCAGTGAACGAACTGCTGCTGCTCCCGTATCCCATTAAAAGCGACACAAACATGATGCGGCAAGTTTCGCTCATGTTATTCTACAGTATCCTTTAATGGTAAACGATCGCTTAACGGGCATGCGGGTATGCTTTAAAACATTTTCGGTCCGCAAGCAGCTCATGGTCAAACCTTATCATCATTGCAATGCATGTACCAAGCTATAATCATAAACGGAAAATACCGGCCCCGGGGTCATCAAAATGGTTTCACCACACACACACAGACACACATAAAAAATTTAAAATAATGCCATAAATTCTGCCCGTAAATTCCTTGTTTACCATACCGCATAGAGCGACCGTCGAGCAAAATATTTTCCGTGCTCCATTCCTCGTTGGGTTTGGTTGCTGTTGTTGATTTCTTCCCCTTTTTTTTGTGTGTGTGTGTGTGAAAAACATTACACCACCCAGGCCCGGCGGTGGATGTTTCCGGCCATGAAATGGTTTCATTTCAATTGCTCAATCACCGTCATGCTGCTGAATGACCGTGTAATGCCTGGGTGTGCAGTGAAACAGGCAGAAAAGGATGGGCCCAACGATGGGATGCGCTCTAAATTCCAAAACTGACCAGTCAGGCTTGCCCTACGCCCGTTTTACGGAGCATTGTGATGGCATCCCTTTGACCTAGAAGTACCCGTTGTCCCTTGCATCCCTTGCCCAAGGGACTCCTCCTCTTTTTCCTTCTCCTGAGCCCATTTCTATGTTACGGCAAATGTGTTTAATAAATTGTAGCAAATCAAATCAGAACCGGGGGGCGGCCGATTGGGCCGTTGCATGACGGTGCGAATCAGATGGACTGTGATTGATTGATGACCCGCAACCGCTAGCGAGGCATTAGTTGCCCGGCACGCGTATGAACTGACCCCGATTACATTTGATTGATATTGGTGCGCGGACGGGGAACAAATGCGATGATAAGCGAACGGTGAAGAACGGGCAAGGAAATTCATAATCATTCCACCAGGCGTTCGTTGTCGTTGTTGCCGATTGTTGTCTGCGTTATTAATCGAATACATGGGATTTACTGTGCCTAATCGAATTGTTTAACGCAACGCCGGGTAGCCGGGATACTGCTGGCCGAAGGAAACAGTGAACCAGAAAGCAATAATAGGAATGTACAATACCACCGTCTAAAAGCCTTTGATCGTTCAAAGAAAGATATTTCTTTGAATGGATGCATGTACCTTTCCCCCGGTTTGGAATACATTGACTCAACTCAATTGTGCGTAATGCAATGGTGCCGTATTCAGACCTTATCTGCTGGTTTTACATATCAAACTAATTGGAAGCTTAGAAATGGTATACGATTTACCTTTTTTAATGGAGCAGATGAGAATGTGAATGCATTTCCGTAAAATAGCCTTTCCGGTATCCTTTTGTCCAACATAATGTCCAAGAAAATGATAAAATCAATAGACAATGTTATTGCTTATTGTATGTTCCATGTAAATGTTTATCAGAGTTTAAAGATAACTTGAATATCCTGAAGACCTCGATCCTGAAGAATTTATCAAAATTTTTCCACAAATGGTCTAATATTTTCAAGAGTCTCCTCAAATCTAGTTTGATGATGATCCAGCGTCATCTACAATTCGCCGAACTGATAATCACCGCTCATCTCGAATGTATTAACTTTAGTCGCCATATTTGATTTCGACGTTTCAAAATGGCAAATTCTATAGAGCAGCAGCAGTTCGCAAAAACAAGTTATGGACAAATTTCATTGAAAACCATTGCCGAGCAAGCCTTTTTCGGGCAATGAATACTAGCAGCACGCTTGCAACCCTGAGTCAACTAATGGGAACCTCAGTGTACCGTCGGTTCCGCTTGTCCGGATTGCAGCTTCAGCTGGAAATGACCAAAAATCTACTGCACACAAAAACAGCGCTCGCTCGGCTTTGATATCGTAGCCCTATAAAACCGAGATCCATTAACAGCATTGCAAACAGTGCACATTCTGCTGTACGGTTGTGGTAATGGCCTGTGCGGTATCCGGCCGGCACAGTACATACAGTATTTATGCAATACTACCAGCCAAACCATACGGCCATTTTAGCTCGGTCGTGGCTTTGACTTGCTGCTGCCGCTGTTGCTGCTGCGAGAAATGAATCAATTTTACTGCAATGAAAAGGCAACGAGGAGACATTCCATTTATTCAAATGCCATTGCCGATGTCGATTTAAAGGGAGGGAAAAAAACTGACCCGTTCCCAGTTTGTTGTTCTCGATGTTTGAAATTAGTTCAGATGTGGTGGAGCTTTGTGAGATGCAACATAAAAAGCTCAGGCGAGTTTCAAAATTTGTATCAAATATAATCACATCCATTAATATGTTTAGATGAGTTCGCACATATCGTTTTTTTTGTGGTGGTGGTAAAATAACAAATTGGTCCCTTTTTGGCAATAACGATTTTGCTTTATTTTGCCACGAGCAAACTCCATCCATTGGTTAGGCGTGGCTAATGCCGCGCTGTTGTCCAACTGTGAAGCAAAATTTCCATACACACACACTCAGCCTCCTCCTAGCTCATCAAGAGCATAGATGCAGCTAGCACCACTTTACAG
This sequence comes from Anopheles rivulorum, assembly GCA_018908115.1. NCBI lineage: Eukaryota > Metazoa > Arthropoda > Insecta > Diptera > Culicidae > Anopheles > Anopheles rivulorum. Next base: position 19,797,786 of record STHB01000004.1, read on the forward strand.
TCAACCATTATCCCAATTTCAATTTTATGCTTCGAGGCACTGAGTGCATCGGACGCCGAGCGATAAAGGGGTCAACATGTAGCTTCACATCACTGTTGTAAATTTAATCTCATTAAAATGATAATTGCTTTGCTGCTTCAAAACCAGCAGTGCACCGGGGATGCTTTTTTATTGCAGTTGGTTCGGGTTTTTGATAATGCTTCTACGGAACTGTTGGGCAGCGTTGCACCGTTCGCCTAATGGTTGATGTAAATCTAAAGGCTACAGCGGCAGTATGGGTGTCTTATCTCATTTCGTTCCGTTTTCGTATAAAATTGAAATGATTTACATAAGTTAAACAGTGATTTTAAGCTGCTCCCACATAGCAGCGTGGTTGGCGCGTTTGTCCTTTTACTAATGTAGTGCCCATTTTTTGTTTTGTATGTATTGCAGGTCATCCTGGTGCTGAAAAGTGTGGACGTGTTCGTGCCCGATACACATTTTAAAATTTCACTGCAAATCGTATCGCACGTGCTGGCCTATACGAGCTCCTGCATAAATCCACTGCTGTACGCATTCCTGTCGGAGAACTTTCGGAAAGCATTCCGCAAGGTAAGGTTGCTGCGGTGCTGCAAATAACCGCAGTTATTATGTTTTTTTTTTTGCTTCTTTCCTTTGAGTTTACGTTATTTCCACACCTAGCCGTGCCTGTGGTATGGCTGTGCCATGAGTTCAGTGTGCCTTCGGTTAGCATTGCTTCGTTTTGTATCGTCGTGGTTTTAGTTGTCTGTGACTAGTCATCTCACCGACCCGGGGAGCCATTTGTCATTCCATTATGCTTGTCGGTATTATTGCTCTGTTTCGCACTTTTTTTTTCTCCTCCAATGCCACACCGGCACGGCATTGTGCCATTCCGGTTACCTGTGTGGTGAAACAATGTTTGCTAGACTTTGCGTTTATGGTTTTGTGGTTACTTTCATCTTGTCGCCTGATAGATGACGGTCTTCTATTGCTACATTTGGTACTTTGAGGGGTTGAATATTTATGTAATTATTTTGTTCAAAGTCGCTAACGAATTGAAGAACTTTGCTTAATCAGGGATCGTAACCTTAGCTTTTTTTTTGTATCAAGGAATCTATCCACACAATATTTGTTTAATGTTGAATGTTTGCAATCAAAAAGCTCGAGTTTCTTTTTTTATTTTTCAACATGTTGCGCTTCTGTCGAAAAACACACGCCGGTGCGTCCCCTTTTTACAATGTGTAGAGCCTAGAGGGCTTTTCGCAAAACCTTGAAAACAAACCCACATACGGCGACGGTTGAAAATCGAAAATACCATTACGTGAAATACATTTACGTAAATAGCTTCACGTTACAAGTTGTTGTTTTTCGGTGTTTTGCGATTTAATGAAGGAATATCCGTTTACATTGAACCGGAGTGCACTCGGCCAAATGCCGTAATGGGTTGTAGTGTTTTTTGTTTCTTTTCTACCGGCAATGAATACATTAGGATTAATGTATACGATGATGAATAACAAATGTTTCGACTATAAATTACATGCCCTAGGATACTCGGGTCTCTGATGCTGATTGGCTGTTTAGCAGAATTTGATTCCATTTGAGCTGTGTATTTTGATTTTATTTTTCTGTGAATTTCATGAAAGCTACTTTACGTGAAAAAAAAATCCATGGGAAAAAGAAGGACGCATTCGAAAGCGGTGAAAGGTTTCCTTTTTCAACCGAAATCAATTCAATATTCTGTCAGGAATTTCATTTGCAGTAAAAATGTAATAGGTGGACGGAAAACATTTTTTTGTTATGACTGATTATTATCATGATGAATGGAGTTTTTGTGCAAACATTTTCATTATTATCTGTTTGTCATGTGTGTTAGCAGCAATAACGAGCTGGCGTCTGTAATTTTACTTTTACGCTAGAAATACAAACACAGGGCAGAATAGCATCCTCATCAGTATTCAAACAAAATCAAAGATTCCTTTCACAACGCTGGCACGTTTTGAACTCATAAACACCAGCACCAGGAACTACTTGTTCTTGGTGGGTTGATTCAGCAGAAAACACCCTTGTCGTATTACCTTTTGCACCGTAGCACTAGCCCACTGTCACATTTGATCTGAACTTCGATAAGGAAGAAGCTTAACCAGGAACAGCTCACGTGTTTGATGCTTCCGGTTTGATGAGCGTTCCGGTTGACGTGACCGGAAATAGAATTGATTTCGCATCGATCGGTAGGCCAGACCAGGTCACCAATGATTGCTGGCCACCTGGGGTTTCGTAGGTACTAATTTGCATTTTGCAAACTGTAGCACAACTGGCACTGGTGCGTAGGTAAACACACCTAGTTCTGTGTATTGTATTTTATTGGCCAAGGTCGAACTGGTCCGCAACGTGACCATTAGTGTCGGGAGGAAATAATCAACCTACCCTTTTTAGTAGATCGAGCGAACTATTTTACGTTAACGGGTGTGCGAAGACGTTCGAAAAGGTGTTTGCAAAAGCAAACATGTGCATGGTTTGGCACAGAACATGGCATGAATCAAGGCGTTCGAATGCTTATATTTGCGCTTGTCAAATAGAGCTCACTTTAGATATATTGTTTTTGATTATTTTTCTTGCCATATAAAACATTGATGATTTGGAAGTAAATATCTTTATTCTGTTCAATATTTTTACCATTGCAAGAAAGTGAAATAGAACTGTGCACACATTTTTAACAAAGTTTTCTTTTGATATGACAATATTTTCTGTTCTACTGCAAGTATTAAGCGTAGAAGTGCTCCTGTGACTTTCTTAATACCACCTTCAAGGAGTTGTAGTTACTATTCTAATCAAAGCTTTAATAAGACATCTTGAGGCAAGAATAGAAAAACACATCTTTCCGAAGAAAAACAGCGTCCCGCAAAAATACGTGCTGAATGGCGGCGGTACAAGTACGCATCAAGTTATTAGATTTGCAGAGGAGTGAGCTAGCTGTACGAGGAATTTCAATCACGCATTACATCCGCCGTCCATGTCGCCCGAATGGTAATCTGTTTATTGTTAAGCAAATGTCACATAGCGGAAATAGCAGCGCTGCACGAGCTGGTTGGTTTTCCGTATGTCCAATGCAATTATGGACCTTACGTTCGAAGAAATCTTCTTTGATTTTCATCACTGGAACGCGCTGGGAACGCCTGTGGAGCAATCGTTGTTTTGGCATGCGATTCTGGAACTTAGATCTGCCCGGGCATGTGGGAAGCTGTTTGTTTTCGGAGAGCAACAAATACAGTTGTCAATTCCAAAGTTACACGCCTGCAATGCATAAGTTGCTGGTTGTTTTTCATTTCCGGCAATGCTGGGAAGTGACATCATGATTGGGATGATGGGTGACTGGGCATACATTGGGTACAATATTGCAGTGAAAGTATCCAGTGCTAGCTAAGGATACTATTCACTGATAAAAAAGTGTATCCTGTTGACACAGAGCATAACTTCAACGCTGTGATAGAACTCACTATGCCAAAATCACTCTTTTATGGCTTTTTCTCTCCAGAGAATGTATTGGTCTGTCAGAGACAGCTTATCCCTCCAGTGATTCTTCCATATCAAGCATCTTTATGTATCGTATCTGGTCTGTGTCATAGGCGCACCCATTGCATTCGTTTCTATCTCCTAATACACTCGATTGTGCAATGTTTTCTGTACACGTAATTGTGGCCCTAGATTTATCCAATCTAATTATAAATGTTTTGCGCCTGTTTTTGCTTTTCTTTTCTTGAAAAGATCTTCCATTGGGCAGTGTGCAGAGTTTGTGCAGCCAACTTTATGGCAATGCAATGTACGATCACTGTTAACGTACGCTCGCTCTAACATTCTACCATTCGCGTGGAAAAATCATGTGCGCTATTTTTGTCCAGAACGATTTGAGAAATGAGTTTTGAAAAAAAACGCAACAGGACGTCATACTCTCTTACCCACCGGGAAAAGAGTGCTTTGCGGTTGGCCGTTGCATACGATTGGAAATTGTTTATTTGAAAACCTGCTAAATGGCCGCGCGGAAGAGACTGCCAGGTAAGGTGCGAACGGCCACGGGCGCAACAGACGTTTTGTTTATGCGGACCCCGGGCGTATAAATAAAGTCGTAACATCAAACGATTGCTAGCAGACGGGTGGAATTTCTTTTGGTGCCAGCCCGGCTGGGGTTTTTGATCATTTTGCCCTGTCACACTCGCCGAGCGGTGCTTTATTTCATACATTCCTTATACATTTTATTCTTTCGTTTTTGCGCTTTGTTGGTTGGAACCTTGCTAACTTCCGTCGCAAATCTTTGGTGGATGTGTATTGTTTTCCACATGGATAAAAACGGATGCACGTATTGCCCATCGATTGATAAGGGGAATAGAGAAAAAGAGAGAGGAAGAGAGAGAGAGAGAGAGAGAGAGAGAATTTTCCTGATAGAAGCAGCATCTGTCAGCGAAAAGAGTTGATATATGATGCAATTTATTCTACTATCGTCCGTCACAATCGGGTTGATTGAATAGTTCTTAGACAAAATGAGATATATTAAAATCTGTTCTTAAATAAAGCTAACATTTTTACAATCAATTTTACAAATGGGTTTTGTTCGTAAAAAATAAATTTAAAATAAATAATTTTCCAAAAGACAATGTCCAAAGAACTGCTCAATTTATCGGTTTGCTGTATTTGCACGACTGCTTGATTCGCTAGTAAAGGTCACACTTTTGATTCTGTTCTTTGCTGCTTTGAACCGTCACATCTTCACTACGGCGAGCGAATGCTTGCGAATCTCGCACTGTTGCAAGTGCAGCAAACTTTTGCAACGTATATCTGATGCGTACAGTCGCCGCAGAAGGTTACGCTCGAGGGACACACAGCAACCAGGACACAAGGATGCAATATGTATTCATGCATCCCTCGTCAGTTCGGAATGCAGTGCGGCAGTGTCATCAAGCTGCATTCGTGCACCGGTACCACGATAAGGGGTCACGATTTTATAGCGCCTGGAAAAATGAAAAAATAGGGGAAACCGATCCGTCGACAGCATTCACACAAAACGGCTACAAGACATCATCGGCACATCGTGCCCGCCACGTCAGTCAGGTGGAATAAGGTTGGGTGCCGGTTCGCTAGCATGGATGGAGGTGTACTGGCCCGAAGCAAATGTCGTGCAAGTGGTCTGTTGTTGTCAAATGATTTCCCAACGATTAAAGGTTAATGGAAACAGCACAGGACAGGGATGCTAAAGCAAGGATGTACACCGGGTGGACTTCGGACCGGGTGATACACTTGGTGCTTTTTTACGATTTGTACGAATGCTACGAATGCTTTGGCCGGTCAAGGCCAGAATGTGGAGCGGTAGCGTTGTGAGGATGTAACGTCCGTTACCAGTAGTTAACACACGGTGGAAGATGTGTCGAAGGAAGAACAGGAAGAGACCACTTTTATTAACCCAATGGGAATGCTTTGGTTGGCTGACAATACCGGTGGCATAAAGAATGAATGGACATTGCTGCCGTCGTAAAAGCGTGTCAAAGAAATGTGAAAACCACGCGAACCGGTCATCTTTAAGGCACGTTGGGAAGCGTGTTTTGTTTCAGCAACAGTTGATACAAAAATAACATCTAGAATAATATTTCTGTAAATTAGACTAATATTTTATAAAACATTTGAACATTGTTTTGTATTATTGCATGTCTTTTGTGCTTCAATTTCCTTTTACGATTGATATATTTCGGTTTTAAAAGTTTTATTAGAATAAAAAAGAATAAAACGTCGTTTTTTTCCTTGGGTACAACACTTTTTTAGCATATTTATACTCTTGTTTGTATGATTGTATCAAAATCTTTTACATATTTTTAGCTGTTTCCTTTATTTTTCAAGCAATAATAATTATACTGGAGCACTTGACTCTTATTATGCTGAAATGGCACGTTTCGCATGAAGAAAATGCTACTGACACTTGATATTGGACATGAATATGTGCCCGAGTCGCTGGAAACTTTGTTGGCAACTAAATGAAAGTTTGCAGTTTCGCAGAACGTCAAATAAATATATTCTACGAAGAGGTGCATTTTCATTTTAAAATGGGACAGGGAATATGTCAGCGTTCCCAGTTTATTTCTAAATTCATACGTCCAACTTTCAGGTGCAAGTACCTGATTGCAATAACTTTGGGGAAAGCAAGTATTGAAATACTAGGAAAAGATAACAGTTGAGTATCTAAAATTAATATTTGAGTATCTTTGACGACATGCATTTATTTCGTAGACCAAAAGCTCAAATTTGGCAAAGTATCACCACCAAAGAATGAACAAACCGTGTAACTTTCGCTTTGTTTTGCGATAAAAAAAAAAAAACGAACGCTTATTTGCTATTTGAAGAATGTTTAACATACTTGCACATGCTTGCAAAATGGACATTATCACATTTCGTCGCTAAAACCGATGCCGGCGAAAGCTTCGAGAACACTCGAAACACACGAAATGTGTCCATCATCCGAGTCGTTAGACGATGGTTGGTCTTGGAGTGACCTACTTTCCGATAAGCTATTTCTCATTCTCGAGAGTCATTACCTTACCCAGTCCGCATTGTTCCTTCCCGTTGTTCCCGGGGTCCGGGAACCTTGTGTTTGCCTGCAGCGAGCAATTCCTGACAGACACAAGCAGGACACCCGTGCTGCAAGACACACGTTCGAGGCTCTAGCCGCTTGACTTTGCTAGCGAGCGTTGTGAGCGATGTCCTAGCTGGATAGCGCACTCCCGTACAGCCGATGGTGAAACGATGTTTAACCTGATAAATATTTAATACGAGAGTCATTTCTGCGCCCATAATGTTAAAACCCGTGTGCGCTGGTGGCACTGGGGGCGTCCGTGGACGGTTGGACATTTTCCTACCGATGGGGCCGAGGGCTTGGGTGAAGTGACGCGAAAATGCGCCCAAAAGTTCGGTGTAGCTTACGTAGTGTCAATGTGTCTAAAGGTGTAGCCACTCAAGCCAAACCGCAGGAGGACGCTGTAGTGACAGTATGCCGGTTGCAAGAGGTTCGTTCACGCTTAGGTCGTTGCTTTGCCACAGGTTTGAAGGTGGCGATGGTTCGCTAAATCGTTTTCGTCGCACTCGTGAACTCACCGCTTGGCGGGCTGCTGGGTTGGAAAACGCAAAAGCACTTCACACCGCACTCAGCGGGACACCATCGTTTAGATTATTTACGAGTAGGCTTTCCTTTACTATGACCAGCAGAGCCCCATGGCGTGTGCGTTTACTTGTGCCCCAGAAATACGACTAGCACTGGAAGATGGTTTCAATTTAGCTTATTTGCAATGAAGCCGTTGCTTGTCACCCATGTCCGCAATGCGTAATGTTTCAAACTTTGTTCTTTGCTTTTGAATTTTTAATTGCAATAACGTTTTAATGACTTTTATGCCTTTGCGAAATGAAAATGTCCTCGACGAGCGTTAAGACTTTTGGAATGGTTGGATATTATAATTTTGTTAAAATATTATAGCTACTGCTATAATTTATATCTTTTATTTTAAAACATATGTGGGTTATAGCGCCGAGTTGAAAGCTTTGATGCTGCTTTATACTCAACGGATAGCGGATAAGCTTTTCTGCACTGTGTAGTGTCATTTTATTTATTTTTCCAAAAACCAGCATTCAACACCTGTACGTGATAGTAGGTGTTTATGAAAGGATTAAGTCGATAGTGGATTGAATGATATGTTCACCGTGTCCTACCTTTCCTGCTATGCAAATGGGGCAACAGTTTTGATAGAGATTAGAAACAAATGTGCACACGTTTCATAATGGTTTTTGTGCGTGGCGATAAATAATAAATTTTGTCATGCAAAAGTAAGCGGTATACATCAATAAGCTTGATAAATGCATTGCAATCGAAAGCGTATCGCTGCCATTCAGATCAATCATAAATCATCAAAATGTGGACCAATTGTTATTGAGTCGTTGAATAGATTTATGAACGAATCCTTTAATTTGTTGTAACAATGGATGAATTGTTTGATTGCGACTAATCTTCCATCGCATCGCCTTATTTTGATAGTGAAAAACCAACATTATAGCATTGTAATCATGTCATCAAAACAAAAGCAAAACTCCTGAATTGGGATTGCAGCCATTTAGGCGCATTTTTAATAATTGATATTTACAGAACACTGGAACTACATAGCTTTGATTAGATTTTCAAAAAATATGATTATTCACAATATAAAGATCTACATTAAATTGAATATTTGATCATTTAATTAAAGTTGATGCTACAGATAGTCGTTTTGGCGTTGATATTTGAAGCGTTAACCGCTTTAAGCACTTAAAGTGACAATTCGAACGAATGGACAATGGCAAAGGTACGGAAGGTACACCTGCCATTCCACCTGTACCAAAAGCATTCACCATTTGTCATATCTGTTGCAAATTGTTCGAAAACAAAACTTGGACAGTTTTATGCCCACCGGGGACACGATAGCGTCATGTTAAATGCGAACCAAGCAGCGATGGTGACAAATGCCAGCAGAATATATTGAATAACGACTTTTGCCTTGGCACATTCCGCTCGACTACGCACCCAGCTACGGAAATTACGCAACGTCCACTCGAATGGACCGCTTACTGTTCCTGTCCTTCGAGATTTCATCTGCCGTTTCTTCTGCAAAACCCATGTCAAAGCTTCAGCCTGGTGGTGCCTGTCGACGGACAGCAAACGATGGTACGTTGGAGCAAGATAAACGAGCAAACGGTAGAAAGCAAACATTCGAATCGAACAGCAAGCAGCGACAATTCTTTCCTACGGGGCATGTACTCTTTTCGGGAAGTATGATATTGCAGGTACTGAAAACTATCGCAAAACACAGCCATCCCGGTCGAAACGAGTCGAACAGCAAGTTTGTTTTGTCTCAGTGTTGGTAGTACACACGGAGCGCACCGAGAAATCAATTCAGCTCTTACAAACACGTACAAAATGAAGATGGTGATGGGTTTCGTGTGCAGTCTGTTGGTGGAAGAAGTTCATAAAATTGTCCCACACATGGGAACACACTTTTTTCCCCGGCAAAAAAAAAACAAGTTCAATCACATCACTCTACAGTGAGCGCACGAGAGTGCTCGTAGTTTGGCATGCTGTTAATTTTCTTCGAATACGCCGGTAACCCTCCCCGTGTGGTAACTTTTGTGGGGTGTGGGTGAGTTGAAACACTTTCCAAAACCGAGGAAAAGTTGCTGCGGTGAAACGTATCGGTTCCCACTGGAACACGGACGTTGATGCGTTGGTGTGCGGCTAGCAACATATGCATAGGGGGAAACGGGTTGTAACAGAGTGAAGTTTTCCACTGACATACAGTTGACAAACAAGATCGCGGTTATGGTAACATAAAATGGTTTCCTTCGGTGCCGTCGGTCCCGGGACAGCGCTTTCTGATTTTTTGTTTGATAGCTTTTTGCATTTCCATTTTCTTCGAGGCGACATATAAATACATATTGCTGCAGCTCTCGCGTGATTGTGTGCGAGTATGTGCGCGTTGTGACTTTGCCCACTGTTTTCCCCGGGCGTGTTACGCCGTAATACAAAAAAAAAAAAAAACGGGACCCATAATAGACTTCCCGTTGCCGACATGTGCATATATTAGATGGGAAGATGGGGACAAGAAACATGCGGCAGGGGGGAGCTGATGAGAATGTTGGCTCATGTGCTCCAGTGAACTAATTGCAGCTGCGCTTCCTTGCAGCTACACTGCACGTGCACGTGCTGCATCAGCAACATCGCGTTCCTTTTGTTCGGTATCGTTGCACTCCCGTCCAATGCACGTGCCGCGCGCTTTGAGATCAGTTCCATCAAGACATGCAACTGCTGCTGCCGCATCAACATGAAACAGCTGGTGATAAAAGACATTACCGTACTGGTGTGTGGTGCATGGCTGGCAGTGGTAGTGGGCATGGGTTCAGGCTGCATGCCAACGGATGATTACCGCGCAAGATGGAGTGTGGGATGTTTTGTCTAAATGTTTTTCGCATTTCTGTGTACGCGTACGATTACTGCCGTTGTTACGATTGTTACGAATCAGACCATTAACGATGCTAGGGCTGCGGTCATGCACTGCGGTGGTACAAATTTATTTAACGTACTTCCGAGCAGCTAAAGCTGTTTTCACTGCTCACTTCACGAGTGTTCACGCGGTAATGTGTTGTGACCGCAGTGGCAAGATGCCACGAGAAGCGTACGGCGGGCAGAGAAAAACGGATTTTAAGAGCGAGCTCGAGTGAACTTAACGACAATTGGCAAATTGTCTGAAACGAAAACCATAAACGATCACGAACACACAAGTCGGAGCATGTCTAATGTGTTTTCGGAGCATGTTCAACTAAAAGACGAGGTGGTTTGCTAGACTATACCTTTTTCATTATATTCTTTACATTCGTTACAACATGTGTGATTCAACACAATAAACGGTATTTGAATTTTCCCAATCAACGAAGAAGGCTTTTCAATGATCAATGCTTTGCAATGGAACACATGGAAAATGGAAATGGCATATTTAGTTTTTCACATGTTATTGTAACGAACTCGACTATAAATATTATAAAAATGTCTGTCCTCTGACGGCACTAAACATTGTTCTCAGATCAGACATGATATTATTGTGACACTTGATTATGGCACAATTATGGCACATGATATCACTAGCTCAGTTCGCTAGCATACATCAAGTACAAAAATGGCGTTTCAACGTGTCCAGTGATTTATTGTGTGAAATGAAAGTTAAGAATATTTATTGCACTGTTTATCAAGCGATTTAATTCCAATAAATAAAGTAAATATATTTGCTGTTCAAAAACTTCATCGCTTGGTGCACGAAATGAATGTTTGAGTGTGTTTGAATGAGTAATTACAGCACAAACTCCGCTTTATTGATACTGTGCTATCATGTGCTACAATTGTGCTATCAAGTGCAACGATCGACTTGATTCTCCGTGGTTCGTTTGTCGTTTAATTTAAGGTGATTTATTTCTTACATTTGATTAGCTTTGTGATACATTGCCAAGTTCCTGTCCAATTATTTCACTGTTTCAAAGGTAATACTTTACATACTTGAAATTCGAGTTACATGTTTATAGCGACATGTAAATGATAATTTGTATTTATAAATTGCTACCGCATTAACCAAAACTCACCGACCAAACAATGTGGCGATATCCAACCAAATCGGCTTTAAGCTCAATGCCATTTAAAAAAGTGTGAGAGAGAGAGCAAGGAAAACAAAGCATTACATGATTTATTACACTTACAATGCACACCGTTGGGTAAGCTTAAATGTGACTAATTTGAATGATAAATGTTCAGCCCTTAAAAGCAGAATGGGATCAAATTGACGGTGGTAAGCTTATCTTGGTTCTGCTTTTTTTTCTCGTCTTCTTCGGTACCCTTCGTCCCACATTCTGTGCGTAACGAATGGTGCGGGCACAGTGCCGAGACTGTACGGGCGCATCAGGACATTGCCTGGGAACAACTCGTGTGCATTGTACGATGCAGTGTTAACACGTTTTACTGCTATATTTTTTTTCGTTTGCTATTTGCTACCATCACCATCCATAGCACGCTCGCTCATTCATCATAATAAATTGCATACTTTTTCATAAACACTTTGCACCATCGCATCATTCTGTTGCCAATGCGGTTTACTTGCTCATTCTCGGAGGTGTGGCAGTGTGAAAGGGAACCTGATGGTGGCCGGTAGTTTCTTCTCCTTATTTCCTACGCTGCTGACACACATTTTCTACAGCCGATGCCACTAGAGAGTTCCTGTCCTTGCATTTCTCGGAGGGCAACACTATAGACGTGAGAACGTAATTATGGTTCGCTATGGCTCTTCTATAGTGTTGCGTTTTGTGATTTAGTAGCCCGGACCGAGTACATAATGATGCAACTATGATTTAACTGAGTGCAAGCAATGAATGATTCTTTCAAATGAAAAAACATTCCTCAGATTGAACTCAACGATACGAGAGGATGGTTGATGTATCTACAATTCAAATAATCACGAAACAGTGCACATTTCATGATGCGAAGAATGATTTGATAAAGTAACAATTTACAGGAGTGTAAAACTACGCAACTATTTCCATTCTTTATTTTTAGTGTTAAAAATTGTACATATGCTTTTTTCCTGTGATTAAATTAATTGATATTTGTAATTGTTATAGTCACATCTTTCTATATATAATTAATGAATTAAATTTGAAATTAAAATAATTGTCTCAAAAATATTGTCAAGTGTAGCTAATTGACACAAGAACGGAAAATAAATAATATTACCATGAACTTGAATATATAACCCAAAAGCCATCAGAAAAAAGGAGAAAAGCTTTAATTTTACTTCATTTACGTGCCACACCTCTATACATCCATTCTATTAAAGGTATTGAAACGGCACAAATGTAATACTGATGTATTAATCTTCCCATTGGATCTGATATGCACAACACACATTGTTGGCTCAATTAGTAAGCTGAGTGTGGTTTATGATTTAAATCGAATAATGATTATTTTGCGTGAACGATTCCCGGCCCAGCAGAGAGTTAACGTTCGCATTGGGTTGGAGAACAAATTGCACCAACAACTGTTTGTTTGAACTGTATCCGACACGGCTTATCCCATATATCATTCGTTCCATTCCGAACACACCTACACGTGCCGGTCGTATTGTTTAGCGGGGCGTATGTGTACGATTTTGGTGAGTTTATGGATTATTGTTTGCGAGGGTTAAGTATTCGCAATAAACAAGCTCACAAACATCACGTACCATCCACCGGGATACGCCTTACATACGTCCGACATTGTTTTCGCTAGGTGGAGAAAATGGGTCTGCTGTTGGGCGGTTTTCCTCGTTTACCATGCACTCACAGGGGATTTCGTATCTTATCATAGAGCGTATGTTTGCTGCTTTCATCTATTTCTATGTCTTTTCGCTTGTTTTTTTTTATTGTTTTCTCGGTACCAGATCGTCTACTGTGGTCCGGGAAGCCGCCGCCAGGGAAGCCAGAGACATATGCCGCTGCCAACGAAAACGACACGAACCGGCAGTTGTCCAGACATTTTATAACCGGAAGCAATCGAGGAAACGTCCGTCACTTTCGTCTAATACACTCTCCTGTTTTACGCCCAATCGCAACGCTTCAAACTCATCTTTCATCCATTCTTCACACGTGCACACATCGACACCCATCGATACATCAAACGTGTCAGGACTAAGCTGAAGGTAAGTGGTTTTTGTCTGTAGTGAAAATAGAATACCACGTCTAAACGATGAAAGCAAAATCTCTATAGTGAAAGCATAAGGTTGTTTAGTGCTAAAAAATTGTTTAATTTTACTGTCTTCAATCAATTTGCGTTATTTTAGTCAATATTGAACATCAAAACAGAACAAATTTGCTACTTTTTCCTCTCCCGGTACGGTCTCAAACAATCATACACTCCGACCGACCGGCTGCTATCGTATGCTTAATGAACTGTTTGCTTAATGTAGGAGAGTGATGAAATGAGATTACTTTCATCATCTCACCACAATCCGGGTGGTGCGAGCGTAAATGGATTACAGGCGAAAAGTAAATTTTGCTATCCAAAAAAAACCCAATAAATCATTTCACAAAACGGGGTTCAAATTTTTGAACCACTGCCAACCGAAGGCGAAAGTGTGCGGTAAAGCTTGACGTTGTGGCAACACAGGATTGGGTGAAGAGTAAATTACGGTCCGGAACAAAATTAAGCAAGCAGGAATAGGCAAAAAAATAACGAAACGAAACTCCACTTTGCTACCAAAACACCAAAGCTAATTATTAACTCGCTTCGAAAACCATTAATCCGATTTAGCTTACAGCGATCCGGCAGGCTTGCAGTTAAATGGGCGTGTTTTTTTTCTGAGCCTTCTAAGAAGCGGACGAATTTTGTTGTGTGTCCAGAAAAAATCACTCCAACGGTGGGAAACTCTCTCTCTCGCCAAAAAAGATCTTTTGCTTGTTGGTTCAAAACATTGAAAGATGTTGCCCCTAAAATAAGCTAGAAGTTAGGTCTAAAATGTTTCTACCCATTCAGCATCGTAAGCTTGTTCCCGGGACAACTTGTCCTTTCAGCCTTTGGTAGAGAGAAAAAATGATAGCACCGAAGTAACACAAGCTAGAAGTTTTCGTTTTGTGACTGTGATTTGGCTGTCTTGGACAAACTTTTGACGACGACCCAGTCCTCCCGGGACACGGGTCTGATTCGAGCGGTACAAAATCTTGCTTAGTTGTTGTACAATTTTCAACAAATTCAACACAGTGCGCAAATTTCATTCCCCCTGGGGGAGGAATTGTGTTGCAATAGCTCAGAGATTGTGTGGTTTAAATAAAACTCACTTGGGATAAAGATAAAGGTAATCGGTAAAATTAAATAAATATTCCACAGTACGTAACGAGTTTGAAGTTATGATTTCTTACAGCTGACATTTTTGAGCTCTTATTTTGTTAAATGAAAATTTTATTAATGTAAGAATTATTTAAGAATTTTATTGATATATGTGTGCGACAGAAGCATATTCTAATGTTTTTTTGTATTTTTACGAATATAACGGCTTTATGCTTTTTCAAAATTAGTGTTATTCGTCGCTGTCCATTCGTTTTAAACAATCGTTCAAGTTTATTTTACAAATTTTTATACATTATTATTATTGTGTAATATTTTTCTTATTTGAAACATTTATATAATGTCATCAATATTATTTATATTCTAAACGAATAAATCTGTAATAGAAAAGGAATTTATATAAAAATGTCAACTCTATTGACAAAACTAATGTGGCAGTTAAAATAACAATAAAATAGCAATAATGCTGAAAAAAAATTTATTTTTTTATAAAAACTTTGAAAACCAAACCAAAAATTACATAACTTCTTAATGGATTGGTGTGGTGTTACAACATTTCATTCGTAGCGTAATGCCTATAAAATAGGAAATAATTAATTGGTTAAAGTTTGTGCACCCGGGAGCATTGCTGCTTAACTGCAGTGAACTTAATGGACAATGCATTTAGTGGCGCTAGACAAATGACAGCGCACTTTCAAAACTGTCACTGGCGCTTTTCTGCAACATAATTGAACTGCACCGTCTGGCTATCCTTTAATCAACAGCATTTTCTCATTTCCGGTCATCAGCTGGTACACACCGATGGGGGGGGGGGGGGAGACTTTTTTTTATTTCCTTGCACCAAATGCCACAGTACGGACGACGACACGTCCGTGTGAAAGCTGCTTAAAACAAACAGCACACGGTGTGGAGCGAAATAAAGTGGAGAAAAATCTCGTGGAATCTTGTTTTTTTTTTCGTAATTCTTTTTTGCAAGCTCATCTCCGGCTCATACCCGCTGGCTGTGCGAATGCCGGATGAAACTTGGTTGGCTCTTGAGCCAGTGCTGTGGGGCGTACCATCTTCGCATGCTAGGGAACAGCTAGAGAAAATTAATAGCTAAAACTAACAAGCGATTTCGTTTAGGGACACAGTTTTCAAGAAGCGGCAAAAAGCGAATGGATAAGTTTTCGAACGAAAATGCGTACTGCTTGCAGGTGTCCGTTTTCTTATGCGCTAAGCTGTTTAGGATTAAATGTAATTTTTCGTATTTTATGTAAGATAAAGTGTTTTCTGTATAATTCATTTACATCATTAATGCCTTAGCTTATTTTTTTAAAGAAAATTCTCTCTAATTACTTTGACGTGGTCCAACATTTACTAGGAACAATTAAAATGTTAGCATGCTTTCAGTGTATTGCTTTTAGTTTATGTTCTCCTTCTCCAAACAAATGTTCTTTTTCCTGCGAAAATGAATTTTGTTTTAGTACGAAATTTTGTCGTACCGTAGCCGTCTAATGATTTATGTCGAAATTAACTGAAAAGTGTTTCGTAGTTTTGAACTTAATGCGAATAAAATCAAATATATTATTGACAGGATCATAATTTATAACATTCTTTCTTCTGTCGCAATTTATGGTGCTTGATCCTTACCGTCCAAAAAAAAAAAGCAACAAATTGTGCTGTTCAGCACACTTGGACGGTTGCAATGCCAGTTTGCTTATTTATGGTACCGTATTTCATTGTGACGTGCTTCGTGTGCACAATAATACATTCGGCGCAGTCAGCGCACTCGGTCCAATATAAATACATAGCCACAGTTAAATTGCAATATTTTCTCCTGGAATTGAATTATTACTTTCTTCACCGAATAAAATGTACGGATAAAGAATTTTGTTTTCTCTCTTTCCTTTTTATGGAAGTGTTTAATCGATATTTCTGTTAGATTTGCCTACATCATACCTTTTTGGATGATTTTATTCCAGTGACTTGTGTTTTAGTTTGTGAAAAATGGGTAATTTTTGATGTTTTTATCGTTCTTTTAGCGGAACAGTTTTAAAGTTTAAACCAATTGCTTCACATGCTCAATGGAACTGTGTGCAACTAAATTTGTTCGAAAGGTTGAATTTTTGCTGTGGCAAAAGTAATTTAACTTTTTTTTTTCTAGAATGAACAACTAGGTATGCGCTGTGATAGAAACTTTCAACTTGCTCTCAACCATGCTTGAAAGAGTGCATCCGGTGGTTTCAGCAAAGTGACACTACCCCAAAAAAAAAAGAACACATCCTTCGCAAGAACGATGGACCAACCAAAAACTAAAAGTGTAGCGAAGAGTTACGGTATCACACACTTTCGTAAAGATTAAGGCGAAATGTGCCCCGGTTCGGTTCACTTTCTGGTGGTAATTTTCTACCCAGTGACGTGTGGTGTGGTGCTCCGGGCAGCAGATCAGCTCATTTTCCACGGTTGCTCGTTACGTGCTTTACTGCTTGCGTGCCACGGAACCGACCCTCATAAACATCAAAAACTAAAGCGAAAAATTTGTGGCCAAGCGGAAGTGGATAAAAGTTTATAGCAAAATAAAAATAGACAGCAAGAAAAACGCCAAGGTGGGGACGGTTTTTTTCCGACATCTGCTGGCAACTACCGGCAACGAACCTGCCATGGTTCACGTGGTCACATGTAGCAGTTTGGGCTAGTGCTTCTAGCCCACCGTCAACCGGACACGTCAACCAATCCTACGGAGCAGTGATCATACACCAGGAAAAAGGAAACAAATAAGTAAAGAAAACCAAAACACACACACACACACACATAAAGAACATAAACAAAAAGAAAATGGACTGCCTTTTTCCCTTTAATCATTGAACCTGCCCTGCACTGGTCTGTTTGGGTTTTGACTAGGGTTCGGTGTTTATGGACGTCCAGCTGGATGAGAAGTTCCATTTCCGGCTTAGATTAATATGGATGGATAACCGCACGGAGATGAGTGCGAGATTACCGGCTACATGTGCACGTAAGTGAAATTGTGTGTTCGCTTATCGAAGTTTATCAACCAAACACCGAAAACGGTACGAACGGTTTGGGTAACATTCGTCCGTGATCTGGTTACTGGCAGTTGTGTGTTTTTTTTTT
>STHB01000004.1:19824921-19849708 GCA_018908115.1 Anopheles rivulorum
TTTTTCCGATGAGTTGTAAGCGATTAAAGCTCATGCATTTCCGATTTCCCAACACCAATCTAACAAAACAACACAGCGCAAACATCGTATCGCAGCAATAGCTTTCTCACTCGCGATAGCATTTCCTGATTATTATCGCTGCGATAAGCGTGCCAAAACCCTTTCACCATGTTTCGCAAACATGGCGGAAATGTGAATCGTACTCCGCAAAGTCATCGTAACAAATTTGTGTGTGCAAACAACCATACGTACCCGCACCCGCCGGAACGAGTGTTCCGAGTGCTAAAAATAGGCCAAATCTTTTGCTCAACCGCCATGCGGAGCGTGCCGTGAGGCCGCTGACAGGGTTGACGATAAGGGAACACATTCCGCGAATGTGAAGACATATGGACGCAAACAGTGTGTGCGTTTGTTTTCCCATAATTTTTTGTTTGTTTGCTGCTGTACATATTCGTGTGAAGTGGCTGTACAACAAGAGCAAAAAAGAAGGGATCAAAAGATATCTTTTTGATGGTTTTTTTTTTGGATGGGGTACGTGGATGGAGCCATTGAGACGAAAACGGAAGAAAGTTGTTGATAGAAGATATCATACTATACTTGCCGGATGTAGCCCATTCTTGTCGTCGTGAATGGTGGCGAAAGTTTGCCGCCTCGATGTAAAATCGATTAGTTCTAGTGTTTATCTTCGAAATGGACATGTATCTTGTTTTGTTTCGGGAGTGAAGGTTGGTTAGGTTGGGCTAGGGAAAAAAAGGGGCTGAAACTGATACAGATACAGCGATGCAGTGTGAATTGAGTTGGTAAAGCTGATACGGTAGTAATATCTTGAATTTATCACACTTTTATCATCTAACTAGAAAACTAGAATTTTACACTACAATCATATTTT
Organism: Anopheles rivulorum; assembly: GCA_018908115.1. NCBI lineage: Eukaryota > Metazoa > Arthropoda > Insecta > Diptera > Culicidae > Anopheles > Anopheles rivulorum. The sequence continues at coordinate 19,825,811 of STHB01000004.1, forward strand.
CCTTTATGAAAACATATTCATTATTTCCTAATGGTGAACATCGTTATCCTGATTATCTGCGTATCGTTTGCATAACAGTTAAAGCCTAAGGATGTAGGCGTGTGCTCACAAAAATGTTGTTTCAAAAGGCGAACGAAACAATCTGAACATCAAATCACGTGGATGGGAAAGAGCATAGCTGCGTGGGAAAAAAATACATGCTAATAACCATTTTATTTTATTGCATGCTGTTAAGATGGTTCGATTATCCTTGAACATTGGAAGACTCATCCCAGCTCAATCAAGATTAATACCGAGCTGAAACAACGGCTGAAACTACACAAAACCATTCTTACCGTCTGTTCTAAACCATCCTCAATGATGTTCGTGCTAATCTAGGTATAAAAAGTTCCGTTCGTGCTTTCTACTGCTTGGCACAACATAGCTTTTAGTGTTTCATTATGGAAGCTAAGTATTTCCTAGCTCAGTTTAATGGTCAGGTATATAAAAGAAAAAAAAACCCGGAACCCGGCTCCAAACTGTTTACTCGGATGCAGATGCATTTCCTACAAATTTCCTGCTGGATATATAAATATACCCGTAGTGGTTCAGGTTTCGCTGGCCTGCCTGGTGCAGCTAATGACATGCTATAAATTCAATTTCACTTCCATCACTCACGCTAGAATCTCGGGTGCAGACAATAAACACGGATGCTTCGTAGCCCGCTAGCGCTTTTCATGAGCGTCAGTGTGCAAGACGTTCTGCAGCGGAAAATGTATGACAGCCGTGAAATTAAAGTAAATATTTTAAACAGTCAAATTTTATTATCAAATATTATAGTCTTCCAAACTAAATAACTGCTATAAAAACTAGTAAATCTATAAAAAATACTTTCCTTACATAAGCTAAGCCTTCAATAAAACTTTGCTGCAATATTTTGATGTAATTCTTTTACTTTTCCAAACGAACATCTTAAAACGATTGGGAAGTGAGCAACCAGATGCAGTTTGCCGCGAAGCGAGCGTAAATACGCGTAACGCTAGCCAACCAATATGTTGACCTGTTCAGCAACTTTTTCAATAATGCACCAAAGTCTTTACCTCTGGGTCAAAGTTACCTACCGGTCGTTGACTTGCACGGACGGCAAAGGTATGCCTGTGGATGCCAGTGGATGCACCGTGGCATTTTGGCAGACGGTTGTTTTTTTTTTTTTGGTTTTAAATGCGCTTTTGCCCTTTTACCCTTAGTTGATGCAATTTAAGGTATGCTCTAAAAATGGAGGAATGATGGAACCGTTTCCCATGCGGAAGGTTAGGTTTGGATAACATTATTTTAAATTACAAATTTTGAGTATAATAATAAAAAAGTGAAATATTACCTTGGCTTACAAAAAGTGTTTTAAAAATTATTTTATCTACGTTTCAAAACGTTTGCTTTTTCTTCTATAAAATTTCAAATTTCAATCCCAAGCTTTTCGTAAAATAGAAACAAAAACAATAGGTCGCTTTCATAGCAATCCTTCAAAAGCATTTGATATATTGGTTGCCGTGCCACCTCACGCCTTAGCAACCGCACGACCAATAAGCGTTAAATTCATTCAATACAACAAAGTAATGTAATAAAGAAAGTATCTCCGTACGCCATAAAGCTCGTTCGCTCTTTCGTTTTCGCACCCTCATACACCGTCCACGGGTCAGAACTTTACCCTATCGACACGATAGTACGGCACCGGCACAAAAGCGCTCCACCGTGCCGGAAGTTTGTTTGTTGTGTAGTGTGTGCGTGTGCCGGAGCCTTAGCTGGCGGGTCTAAAATGTCCATTGGTTCAGCGTCACCATAGTTTTTTTTGCTTTCATAAAATGTTACAAATTTAATATTGCTCAAGCATGGTTATAAGCATGGCAGAGGGCATGGTTAAATTTATGACTCGACGCACGGCACCGCTTCGATCCGTGCGCTGACGGCAGGCAGGAATCAAATTGGCGATAGTGGACAATAAAATTTACTGCACCTTGTAACGGACGCAGTGCACTTTCGGCACTGAACCCGATGCTGCATAGAGCAGGGTACGTAAAGGGATGATTGTTTGCTGTCTGGCCACGGTCGTTGATCATACCGTGCGGTTGATAATCAAATTTATGGCTCGAAAGTAACGATGGAAATGAACGTGCATCCAATGCTTTCACTTTAATTTTGTCACTTGAAATAGATGAGGATTTTCTTTGTTGTTTCTTTTTCTCGTCACGGTTAACCAACCTTGTATCAGCTTGGACGAATGGTTAGACGAAATCTTTGGATGCTGGAAGAGATTATAGAAAGCTGTAATTTTTTTTAATCAAATTTAATATAACATTCCTTAAATATTAGTTTACTCCTTCTTGTTTTATGAAAATTAAGGTTCCAATAGCAAATGTAATGTTTTTAGAAATATGTGTTGAATGCAACGTGTTTAGCAATAATAAAGGCATCATCTTCAACACTTAAACTCCGGACGATATTGTCATCCATGCTCCATTGTAATAACCAATTCATGGAATTATAATAAATGCTTCACATTTCTCCCGGAAATACGCGTTTTCAATTATCGTGTAAACCATTCTTTCCAAGATTTCCACACTCGAAAAGGATCGACATGGATTCAACCTCATTTCCAGATTCAAATACTTACCGTTCCTGTATACACTGTACCAGCGGCACACCTTCGAATGTCCGAACAGCTTTAATACACGTGTTATAAAGCACGCCAAATGTTCAATTATCTGTTGTCAACGCTGTGTTTTTTGTTGTGCTTTTGGCTAGTGTGACGATTGCAGCAAAGAGTCATTCGAATGGTGCCAATAATGATCACGGTTTTATGAGCAACATTAAAAGGAATACAACTCATTGCACAAGCCAACCGCAATAACCTTCGCGGCGGCCGTTGCGCAGCAAATGGTCAATACGAAAACAGGAGAGCAAAAATCGTAATTAATCCCAGCACAGACACGAACCCTGACCACACGGTCGTGTTGTAGCTGGTTTGCTTTTTTTTGCTCGCTGCAATTGTAATGAATAATCACATTAAAGGTTTGTCGTTTTGTGCGGAACACTCTTGAATAAAATAAAAAAAGGCTATCCTCAATTAAACGTTTGACACCCCAAACAACCTTGTAACGCTGGAGGAAGATAAAACAACATATCCGACAGGAACTTGTTAATACACGGTCAGCGATGCTTAACTTTAACGTGAACTGCATCCAGGACGCTCAATCCATCCATTTTTATTCTGTTTTCCGTATCGAATGGAAATCGAGGTAAGAAATTATGGATTTCATTTCGCGGAAGTTGTCCATGGAAATAGTCAATAATTTTTCATTATTATGAATTACATTTATTCACCGAAATGTACGTATATGAAAATCAAACTTTAAATATTAAGCAATTGAAGTATGTTATCAAGTTTTGGGTAAGTATCTTTCCTGCATTATACTAAACATTGTGTGTAAAATTTTCCTGCATGCGAGTGATTCGTGCAGCATACAACTACATCATGTTTAATATAGAATGCAGAAATTCCCAACATAATTAATAAAAATGTTAGACGCCTATTGTTTGCTTCTAAGTATACGACAAAATATTTAGAATATTGTTTTTTTTTTAATAAAAATATTTGTATAATTTGATGTTTTATTGTTTTTAAGTAAATGCTACGTAAAGTCGTCACAACCGTTTTTGACGAAACGTTTAAAACCAAAAAGTCTTAGAAAGCTCCGCAAAAAGGCCTTTTTCTTGTTCAATTAAGCTTAGCACGAACAAAATAAAACTTTGAGCATTCGCTTTGACCGAACAGGAAAGTTTCTTTAAATGATTGTGTGCAAGATTATTCATACGTGAAAATGGTTGCATACAAGTGTGGAAAATGTACTGTGTTGGTTGATTGAATGCTTTGAAGCTCAGAAAAGCGGGAAAATACAAAGCTTATGAGCATTGTCAGGGGTGAAAAACTCTTTACAAATGTTTTTCGTTTTGAAACATTTTTACCACAACTTGTATTAGTTATATAAGAATGATCAAGTAGTAAATAATTTACTACCACAATAGATTCCTTCGTAAGAGGTTTTTTTAAACTTATGAATATTACCTAATTTCTAAGTGTCTCGCAAGTTCAGTATTCGTAGGGAAAATACTGTATGCATTAATTAAAACAACAAATTAAAATTAGTTTGCTATAATTATCTACTGCAAATTAATTTGATATACATCAAAATGAACAGGAAACATTTTTCTAACAAAACTCTTTTCAACTTTGAATGTTTCTAATGTGTTAACAAGAGCAAATGAACCTTAGGCGTAAGTTCATTGGAATATTTGACGTTGTCAGAGCGTGAGGAGCGAGTCATTGTCTAAATTTTCTACTGTCGGAATTAGAGTTTCAAGAAGATTGAGAAAGAAGATCCCAATTGAACTATATCCAAAATTGAGAATGTAAATTTGATTCAAATTAGATGGAGCTTGAAAACACATAAACATTTTGTGAAATTATTCTCAGAGATTGAAATTAATCTCTTTTTGATTCTTATATGTTCCAATGCATTTAAATACGCAAAGTGCTCTATATATTTTATGCTTACTAATGTCTGTTGATTTTCACTTGAAGCAGTTTTGAAGCTTTTATTTTTTATTTATGCTTTTGAAATCGTATGCTCGTTTTGTTGAGAATAAGGAGTGAGAGAATATTAGTGTAAAAAATATGCATTTAAGCTATCGATTGTCAGTATCATCCAACAAGTATGTCAAAGATCACTAAACACGACTTTGTCTGTTAGGAGAATTGACTCATCTGCGCAATGATAACAAGTTACCACAAAGCCATTAAAGTATATGAAGTGTTTTCAAATTTACAATATTCCAAAAATTAACAAAACACAAGTCTAAACAAAGACAAACACTTTTTTAAACACAAGTTTCATAAACCTCAATCTACTCCATTTGTCTCTTATCAACTTTTCTCAACATTTCAACATGCAAAAAGCCAACTTTTTACCATTTCTCACTCACTTTCTTGCACACTTCACACAATGGATCGCGTTCCAAATGGATAGGAATCGAAATGTGCCTTTTTTTTTCCACCCAATTGATTCGATTCATGTCCACTGGCGGGCGTGCTATCAAAATGACAATTATGATATTCGCCTTCTCTTTTCAGCTTAAAAACCGTACGAAATGGAAAGTCCCAGCTGGAACCACGGGAGGTAGAAAAAAAATAAAGAAAAGCACAACTACCAGCACCTGGCACAATGGGCCCAGTGCTTCGCGCGGGAAATTGGTTCACCTCCAAAGAGCTTCTTATTCTTGTAGAAATAATCACTACAGCAGTAAGCAGCACCAGTTCCAGTTCCAAAAAAAAAAAATAAAAAAAAAAGCACTCGCCAAAATGTTAAGCAGGCGCAGCAGTACTCGGAAGCAGAGAAGGCAGGGAAGGCTGCAGAAGAATGGAAGCCTTTCTTCACTCGCTCTCTGCGGTTTGCAATTGCAATGCCGCGTAAACCGCACTGCGTGTCATGTGCCACGCGGTGTACCGTGATGATGGTGCAAGTGTCTTTGGCGAGGCGAAATTGCTGCCAGTTTCATTCGAACGCGCATCCTTTATCAGCCGTACCCCCAATGGGGATGTAATGGAATGAGCAGGGAGGGGGGGGGGGGGGTAAGGAAAGGGAGTAAGTAGGAATTTCTTCCGACTGGAGAACGTATCACAAAGACCTCGGTGCTTGTAAACGAGAACAAAAAAGGAAAGAAAGCGTCATCCCGGGATGGGATAAGCTGCACGCTCGGGAAAAGTTGCTCGTTCGTCATTTCGAAACGATTGAAATTTCTCGCGTCGAAATTTTTCCAGTCCCATTTTCAATTGGCGAGCAGTTTGTGGTGTTACCGTTTTCGCCTTGCCAAAAACTTTCGCTTTAAACTTTTTTCCCAACAGCGCAACGGAAAGGAAAAAAAAGAAAGAAGTAGAACTGTCCACCAGTCGTTGCCAAGATCGGTGACAATACCATTCGGGAGAAAGTTTTTTTTTTATTTTATTTTGGCAAATTATTTTCACTTGCCGTAAGAAAGTGTAGCACAAGCAGAGAAGAAAGCAATAAAGATAGCGTAAGATGGAGTTGGAATCGTTCCCCCGGAAAGAAGACGCTGCGCGTGGCGGAATGCAACTGCGGTCGAATGGGTGGAAAAAGTGCATTTTTGCGGAAATAATTTTAATCCGGAATCATCTTACACACCTGCTCCCGGTGTGTTTTTTTTTTTTCACTCTCTCCGTTGGCTCGTGCTGCTTCAGCTGGCACACAATGCGCTTTTGCAATTTTGCCATTAAAGAGCCCTTTTGCTGCGTGTCACAATTGTAATCTTATTGGGCGAGCGTTACAGCAATGGTTGCAGCGATTGGGCGAATACGGCAGCCCATCGTTTGAGCTGCCTCTCGAGTTCATTCTGTGAACGTGTTGCCAGTTCTCGAGTTGGCAAGGACCTGTGAAATCTCCAAAGTACCATTTGAATGTGCCATGAGACGGGAAGGCCTTTTTTTGTTTCCCTTTCGAGAGGCATTCTTGTCGGCTTTTCCCGCAGCTGGCTGATGGATATGCACTTGGCAGTAGTACTGTAAGTAGTAGAAGGAAAAGATGCACCAAAAAAGTGCAAACGAACGAAACGTAAAACACGCACCAAGCGGGCCGTAAAATTCGCCCCTTTTTGCTGTTGTGTACCACGAATCTGGCCACGATGAAGTGTGGCTGGTGACGGAGATATTGCACGATCGTGAGGCGTGCTATTTTTTGGTTTTATGTTGACGGGGTTGGTTGGTCGTTGAGGTGGTTTGCCAAAGTGGTTGGGAAATATAATGAGCTCCACTTAAAAAAAAAAACCCCCGTGACTGAAAGCGTAAAGTATCGCTCGGAGAAAGTGTCGTTTGCATCGGTAATGCTACACCTCGGAGGGCCCTTGGCAAGCAATTCGGATGTGCGTTTAAGAATGCTAATTAAACGATGACGTGCCTTTTGGCACGGGTGGGATGGGATGTAATAATAAAAAATAAAATCCCCCACGACCTTTGTCAAAGCAATAACCCCGCAGATTGGGATTTTGAGGCTTCTGCCCGCAAATGACCGATGGCAAGATCGTCTGATCCCGTCGTTCGTTTGATGAAGTAATGATTACATTTAGGGATAAGGCGATTCTGTTGTCGTTTTATCTGCTGGCCGTTGATGTTTATGATTTGCTGTTTACAGCATTGATAATTCATAAGGTACACTTCATTATCGAATGCATACGTGGCACACAGATGTGGCCGGTGTTTGTGTTTGGTTTTTCTTTGTCGTTTTAGATGGAAAACATTATAAAATAAAAAAGCTAAATCGCTTCCGAAAGGACACAGATTTCAGAGAAAGCAAAAAAAAAAAAAAAGGAGGAAAAACACACAAACAAAGCTTACCCGCCAGGCATGCCATCGTGTCATCGGTAATCGTAAAAAGATGTTTTATGTGCGAACATTAACGTCACCGGTGGTGAAGGGAGCGAACACGGCACGCCACGAGCGGTCATCAGCGCAAGGGTGTTTCGCTGATGATAAGGCAAACAGAACAAACGATCTCTTCCCTTCCCGAACCAAAAACGGTACCACCCGGGCACCTCCATCCTAGTGCAGTGCAAAAAAAAAAAGAAGAGGGCTTTTCTCTCGCGCGCGCGACCTCAAAATAAAAGCCAAAACGCAAACCCACTGCAAAAACCTATTGACCTTAAATGAAATGGCTAATGTTGCTTGAAGGAAGGGACAAAACAAAGCAACCACGAAATGGTGCCACCAAAACAAAAACAAAAAAACACAGGAGCCACTAAAACGTATCAAGAGGTGGCACCGGCGGCACAGGCGGAACACTCGCAATTGGGTAACCACGGCACGACCACGCGCGACGTTTTATTTGCATTTTGTTTATCGTTTTAACTCCATCCGGGGCGCTGGAATTTGCTGCGTATGCTTTATGGCTGAAGAGATTTGTATTTATTTTTGCTGCCTTACGAGAAGCTGGCAGCGTTCGCCCACTTGTGGACACATTTTCCACGGTATCCCCTCGTTCCGCATATTCATACCTTTTNTCTTTTACAATGTGCTGACATGTGGGAACACAGAAACACAATGCATTATTGCGAAGGCAAGAATTTCACGCTCAACTCATCGATACACGTGTTCTCTAGCCCGTCTGTCGGAACTTTTGAAACGGGTTGTTTACTGCTGCCTTTCAATGGTGCTCTTTCAATTAAAAGCATGCAAGCCGATAGATACAATGGAAAAAGGGTTTTTGTTCTGTTAATTTTTATTTCCTTTACTTCTCCGAGAGCTGTGAATTGGAAGTATGTCCATGTCCATTTTCCGTTGAGTGGATTGTAATATAAATCATCTGGCACAAATTTCTCTTTTTGTTGAATCTTTTTCGATTAGCTTCTTTTTATAAATAGTTTAACATTTGCAGATTAGTACAACATAAATAATTTGAGTTTCAGATTCAAATCGAACCACTTTTTGTCGGAAATGTGATTATTTAAATTGTTTTTTAACAAAATTGAAAAACATTTTAAAAAGGGATTTTTTCACATTTGAGTTTAACAACACCCTTTTTTTAGATTAAAACATACAATTCCTAAAGCTCTGGTAGCTTTAAGCAACGACGAGTGCTGCTTTTATTACCGATGGCAATAATTTTATCTACGTTTGTTGCTTGCCTTGCAAACATAGATATGCGATCGGGCATCCGGGTATCTGCAATCACATAAATGGCTGTGAGACAATCGCCACAATCTGAAACCGGCCGGACCGGGGACAGTAAAACAAAACGAAACAAACAGCAAAAAACACCGGACCTCGGACACCGGATCGAAAAGATTGTGCCCCTGCGTTCGCTAGCGTGCGAGTAAAATGACCAATTTTCACGGCACATATCCGTGGGGAAATCTTAGACGGGCACGGAATGGAAATAGGACCCGTTAGTGGCCGATCGATAATCGAACTCGGAACCTGCAGCATAGTTCATTGAAAACGATGATGCCGGTTGATTTTTATTGAACTTTATCGGTCGAATAACAATAAATTTGATTTATGCCATTCTCGTACCATTGCCAATAAACGTGCGAGCGGGCATAAGGCTTGAAGCAAACACAGAGAAGAAGAACAAAAAAAACTTCTTCCGGAATGCGAATCCAGTGTCTTAAGGCCATTGTGCTGCTGCTGGAACAATCGAAACGGGCACAATAAAATATGTGAGTGGTGTCATATTTCATCGTAAATAATTTGCTTCAAATTCGTGCGTCACCCACGAGAAACGGTTCCCGGGAACTGCTGGTGTGGGTATTACATGTTAAAAAAAAATAGACAAATGATCCTTAACGGAAGGATAACAAATGTTGAAATTATCAATACGTGATATCGAATAGCGTGCTTAAACTCGACGTCTTTTAGTGATTTTCTTTCATGATTTTCCTTCGGAATATCATTAATGGACAACGTAGACAAAAGGTTTGAAGTAGTTTTAAGGCAGTTGCATTCCCTGCTTCAATAACAGAATTACTCATTGATGTTTATGCGGTATCTTCAATCAAAGACACTTCAATTGAGATGATTTGCAGTATATTATAATACAAGAGTATAGCAATAATGTGATATAAATTTTTGTTTGGTCTTAGATAGCCTGTTTGCTAAAGTTTTGCTCAGTTTTTACTAAAAAAATTCAATCGGCTCTATTGTTATCTTCTTGTGGCAGAATTAATAAAAATTAGATCAGATAAGCGACTGTTTGTCATTTTTGTACAGTAAACAAACCTTTGGTGAGATTGAGTTTAAGCTTTGTAATTAAGCTATAACCATTGTCCTTTTACATATGGAGAGCTATAAAACTCAGCTTATCTGCATGAGTCGATCGCTCCGACAAGTATAATGATAACTCTTAAAGGGCCTCATACGAAGAGAACTGAGTACTTTAGAATATATATGACCATAACCCAGAAGGAGTTTCAGCATTAATGTTTCCCACTAAACCCAAATATACCTCACCGGTAATTACTTAACCCTTTGGAGGAGCATGATGTTGTCCCAGGCTGTAGATTATCGCTGGCATCAATAAAGGGCTCAGTAACGCATATAAAAGTATGATAATTTTTAACTTAAAACGTCCAACTTTTCTTTCTATGAGTCCATAGAGAGGCACTGGGAAGTCTTCAAGCTATACAACTAAAGTGGGTTTTGGTTAAAGATGCTTTTCACGACTTTTAGTGTCTGATTTACTATTATACTTTCACTTCAAACGTTACTAACAATTAATCCTAAAAATTCAAATTTTATTTTAGGCCAAATGACTTAAACAACGCTAAAACAAAAAACTAACAGAGCGTCACACTATTGTTTGTCTACTCCCTTCTTTAATCCTATAACAAAACAATAAATAGAAGATCTAGGCCAAACTATAAAAAGCCTCCAGAAAAAAACCAACCGAAACAAAACACACATAATCTGTTAACTGATGCAGTATTTCATGTGTGAAACAGCAGTTTTGTATTTCGCCTGTGTTTTTTTTTAAATTACACCAACATTCTACACAATTTCAAAGTAAATTGCATTTAGAAGCATTGGTTACATGGGTTTTGGGCACTGTTCCGCTGCAGCCTATTGCAGTCACCATCTAACCCTTTTTTTGTTGTTATTGTGTGTCGGTGCCTTCTAACGTCCGCAGCCAAACTCGCATCCGTAGTTTATCGCATCCGTTTGATCATCGATAATTTTTATGCCAGTTTTTTCGGCTTATCGAACACGGTTGCATCGAATGCAACGGTTACGGCTGTGTGTTTCGAGTGTACAACTTGGAGCTGCACAAATTGCCATGTCCTTTCATGGTTTTGTACCGCCGGCTAGCGTTTGATATGAGTGTGTTTTTGCACGAATCAAAACCTTGAGATATGGTTCGACTTGTTTCCTTTTTTCTTTTGCTTTCGCTGTTTTGTTCGAGGGTAATGCGCAACTGTAGCGGAATTGTGCTACACCAGTCACACAAGCGCACAGCACAGTGTATCAGCCTGGTGGAAGTATTTCGTTTTTTTGTTTCGCCCACTTCGATCCGATCCGCTCACACAATGGCACAACACTGAATTCCTTTTTATTTTAGTAACGAAGGTTTTAGAATCCAATTCACTGGGTCCGGTACATTCGTTAACTGATTCATTGGACGGCTGCGGAACTGACCAACGTGGAAAAACTCTCTCCCTTCCCAACCTTCCCAAACCCCCCCCCCCTTCCCTCCCCCCCTCCATCCTGCCAAACGGTAGCCATTGAAGCTTCCGGTGGAAGATTCATAGGAAAAACCATCGGATGTACATATAGCCCAGGACAAAAAAAAAAAACCCCGGCACAAAGCACACAGAAATAGATTCGGATTTTGTTTCACACACCGGGACCGGGGCCCTTTCGACGGCTTGTACGGCGCTGTTTGGATGCGCTTTTGGAAAATCGATCCTTTGACGAATACCTGAAATGGGATGCCAGGCACCGCTGGCTGAATGGTCAAATAACGAGCTTAGGGTGATGCAGCCGAGGAACCGAAGCAGCCAAAATCCCGACAACACAAACCAGCGCTGATCAGGCTGGAATCGAAAACAAAACAACAACAACAAAAAAACAGACACGTTAACGAATCAATTTTCCGTATGAATCTATTAAATGGGAAAAATGTATAGCGGAATTTTTGAAAATGAAAGAAAAAAAAAAACAAGATAACACTCGGTGAAACAGAGCATTCATTATTTTCTTTGCTCGCTGTGAATCCATAAAGGTTTACAATTACTAAACAAAAGCATCCCATCAATCGTTGTAAAAGTAAAAAAGGAAATTCACATGGGATAAAGGTTTTCTCTTCTTTTGGTTGGTAGATTGGTTGATTGACACTAAATTGAGTATAGTTGTGATATCGATTGAACCAAAGGAAACCCCTCAACCAAATAGAACCATGAATGCCAGTGCCGCAGTGTAAGAGACTGAGATTTTTATTTGCCGAATACACCACCAAAACAGTGCGCCATTTTTGGTTACACTTTTAAGACACAAATATTGTAATGGCGAACCATATAAAATGGACCTGCCAAACAATCGTTCGACCTCAGCTCAGCTGCCGCAAACATTGCGACCCGTGTGGTAGTTGGTGTTTTATGCTTCATCATAATAATTTCCTTACCGTACCGAAGATGCGCCGTACCTGGCCACCACGTGAGCACATAAACTCTTGGGCCCCGTTTTCCAGCCATAAACATGCGCTCCTAATTGTTCCATCGCAGTGTCCAACGGCACTTGGATTGCTTGGGCTGGTTGGTTGGTGAAAAAAATGCGCAAAAAAAAAAACGAGACAAACAACACGCTACGGCACTGTGTGTATGTAAGCAACCAACCCAACACCAACGGGAACAGGGTAAGGTGGGTGCCCCCATGTGAGGTCATGCCTGCTCATAAAAGCATAAAACAGATTAGCTGCACCAGCACGAGTGTCGTAATGGTTGGGTGGGAAGCCTCTAATGGTACCACGAACCCTGCGCCGGAACATTATTAAAGTCACGCAGGATCCTGGCAGGAACCAACCGGCGAAACCGGGTAGGTCATAAAACTATCGCATGACGATGGTGTCGGCGATCAAGTCGCTCGTCCATCTAGCCAGGGCCTTTCGGAAGGATTTTTTCGTAGTTGCTGGTGGGTTATTTTTTCTTTTCCCCACTGTGAAACCAGCAAAAGGATCACCGAAAGTTCTAAGTCAATCGTGGTAAGTAATCGACGGAACGTAGAGGAGGAACCAAGGGCGTTAGTACCTTGGTAGGACCTTCGTCAAGTCAAGTCACACACAGTGGGGAGGTTCTTTCTTTTATACGGTACGTATATCGTGTGCCTGTGTACTGTGCGGCGTAGTATAAAACGCTTCCCAACCTGGCCTGATGCAGGTTTGTTGCGTGTGAAACACACCTTGACCGAATCGCTGGGCGCACCGTCGTACGCATCGTGCCTTCACGGTGCTTTCGAGTGGTGAACATTTGCTGAACTTTGCTGGTGTCTGGCGCTGGTGTTGATCCGTTTCGTGAAGCCATTCGTACGCAGGGCAGGTGAAGGAGTTTTTGGGCGCTGGCACATCGAATGGGTATTTACGAGTGCATGCCAACCCAGCACGTTTGTGTGTGTGTGTGTGGTTGGTGACTACCCGCTGTGGTTAGCATGGAACGAGCAACTTTTCTTACAGGAAATATCCTACGAACCTGTGTGTGTGTGGGGGGGAGGGCTGTAAAATTTATGGTTTTATTATTGCGATTTGTATAATATGAAGATATAAGGTGTTTTATAACAAATTTACGCTCCGTTTTTTTCTTTTATTTCCACTTTTTCATTCGTAAGGCTCAAACAGTGCCAGAGAGATGGATGGAAAGGGCAGAAGGAGAGACTGATGCAGTAGTACGACGGTTAATTTGCAAACTAACACGAACCAAGCTAAATAGGCTTTGGACGCAGTCCGTATTAATGGCTAAGAAGCAGGCAAATTTTGTTGTGATATTATTAAGACTGTTTATTCAACAACAGTACCATTAAAAAACGCTAAAATAAAAACACTTGTAATTTTTTATTTGCTAAAACAGTTTTAATACCTAACAATCATTGTGTTAGGAGTCGGCTTGTTGGTATATTTGACAACGGCGCTATGTCCTAACACGACCGGACCGGGTTCAAATCCAATTAGTCTAAAACGGCCAGGCCGTCCTAACATTAATAAATTTAAAAAAATCATTTTGTTAATAAATCGACTTTGCCTGTATAAAAACTATTTTTGAAATATTTCATGTTGTCGGTGAAATATTTCACATTTCTTCAATCACTTAAAAAATTGAAAACTCTCATTTTCCTCCTAAAAATATTGAAAAAAAAACCAAACAAACAAAATGGCCACCTTAAAAAGCCCATTTTTGCATGGTGTATTTTATGCTCATTAAAAATTTACTACGTCCTTTGCCAACATTATTTCTGATGCTTTCAGCTCAGATTACTGGGAGGTTTTTCTTTTAGTTTTCGATAGGATTTTTCCTTGTTTGAGCAGGCCAACACTTTACCCGTTGGCGATGGCGTAAGAAGGGTCAGATCAATATTTGAACAATTTAGCCACGGGTTGAGCAAAGACAGAGTGGAAAGAAGAACAAAAAAAAACAACACCTTGGTTACAAATGCTAACCTGTGCAAACCTTTACCGCGTTCTGTTTGCTCAGAGTGCCGAGAAGCGTTCCAAAAACCATCTTAGCCAGAGTACACTTCTAATCACATTTCGGGTGGGGAATGAATTTTCGCTGTATGCAGTAACCGAGGAATGGAATGAATTTTTCGCTTGTAGGACTTGTGTGGCGTAACGTCGGAGAGGGTTTTACTTTTCGGATTAAAATTAATGCTCCAAAAAATACTAAAACAATAATTGTAATACGTTACGTTTGGTACATTACATAGTTTCCTTCCATTTGTGGTTATTCTTACAGTAGTTCAAATTGCATTTAATTAAAACACAATTTAAAGGTTATTTCTATGGTACATAAAGGTATTAATAATTTGTGCAGTTGTTGTTAATAATAAAAAATACATAAACCACCCTTAAGAACCTTGCTACCTGTTCACCTGTTCGTTCCAGGAAGGTAGAAACAGGTTTGGTATTAACTCGACCAGTGAACCGAACGATGCTAATTGAAAAGTGTCATGTTTGCCCCCACCGGATGTTACTACGGGGTTTATTACGTTAGTGCTCGTTCGGACTATCTCGCACCGCTTTGTGTGTGTGCGTGGAGAATTTAAGCCGCATTCACGGTCGCGCATTGTACATTTCTTTACCATCTGATATTTGTTTCCTCGTACTATTAACGAGCAATCCGTTACCATTGAAAAGCATTATGGTTTGCTTTTGCTTAAAATCCATCCTTAATGCCATTCATTCGGCGTGACGCAGACCAAGGGCGCGGGTTGCGTTGAAGGACACACTTTAAAATTAATTAACGTCACGTCTGCACAATAAACTACTCTCGACAGCCGTATCGAGCCCGGGTCGAAAAAATTGCAGGCTCGGTGTGCTTTTCTGGGATTGGCGTTACTGGGGAAGCGTACATAAATAGGTACATTTCATTATGAAAATTAACGCCAGCAAAATGAGCAAGATGACTTCCTTTGTCATGGCNACCGGGGCCCTTTCGACGGCTTGTACGGCGCTGTTTGGATGCGCTTTTGGAAAATCGATCCTTTGACGAATACCTGAAATGGGATGCCAGGCACCGCTGGCTGAATGGTCAAATAACGAGCTTAGGGTGATGCAGCCGAGGAACCGAAGCAGCCCAAAGCCCGACAACACAAACCAGCGCTGATCAGGCTGGAATCGAAAACAAAACAACAACAACAAAAAAACAGACACGTTAACGAATCAATTTTCCGTATGAATCTATTAAATGGGAAAAATGTATAGCGGAATTTTTGAAAATGAAAGAAAAAAAAAACAAGATAACACTCGGTGAAACAGAGCATTCATTATTTTCTTTGCTCACTGTGAATCCATAAAGGTTTACAATTACTAAACAAAAGCATCCCATCAATCGTTGTAAAAGTAAAAAAGGAAATTCACATGGGATAAAGGTTTTCTCTTCTTTTGGTTGGTAGATTGGTTGATTGAAACTAAATTGAGTATAGTTGTGATATCGATTGAACCAAAGGAAACCCCTCAACCAAATAGAACCATGACTGCCAGTGCCGCAGTGTAAGAGACTGAGAGTTTTATTTGCCGAATACACCACCAAAACAGTGCGCCATTTTTGGTTACACTTTTAAGACACAAATATTGTAATGGCGAACCATATAAACTGGACCTGCCAAACAATCGTTCGACCTCTGCTCAGCTGCCGCAAACATTGCGACCCGTGTGGTAGTTGGTGTTTTATGCTTCATCATAATAATTTCCTTACCGTACCGAAGATGCGCCGTACCTGGCCACCACGTGAGCACATAAACTCGTGGGCCCCGTTTTCCAGCCATAAACATGCGCTCCTAATTGTTCCATCGCAGTGTCCAACGGCACTTGGATTGCTTGGGCTGGTTGGTTGGTGAAAAAAATGCGCAAAAAAAAAACGAGACAAACAACACGCTACGGCACTGTGTGTATGTAAGCAACCAACCCAACACCAACGGGAACAGGGTAAGGAGGGTGCCCCCATGTGAGGTCATGCCTGCTCATAAAAGCATAAAACAGATTAGCTGCACCAGCACGAGTGTCGTAATGGTTGGGTGGGAAGCCTCTAATGGTACCTCGAACCCTGCGCCGGAACATTATTAAAGTCACGCAGGATCCTGGCAGGAACCAACCGGCGAAACCGGGTAGGTCATAAAACTATCGCATGACGATGGTGTCGGCGATCAAGTCGCTCGTCCCTCTAGCCAGGGCCTTTCGGAAGGATTTTTTCGTAGTTGCTGGTGGGTTATTTTTTCTTTTCCCCACTGTGAAACCAGCAAAAGGATCACCGAAAGTTCTAAGTCAATCGTGGTAAGTAATCGACGGAACGTAGAGGAGGAACCAAGGGCGTTAGTACCTTGGTAGGACCTTCGTCAAGTCAAGTCACACACAGTGGGGAGGTTCTTTCTTTTATACGGTACGTATATCGTGTGCCTGTGTACTGTGCGGCGTAGTATAAAACGCTTCCCAACCTGGCCTGATGCAGGTTTGTTGCGTGTGAAACACACCTTGACCGAATCGCTGGGCGCACCGTCGTACGCATCGTACCCACGCCTTCACGGTGCTTTCGAGTGGTGAACATTTGCTGAACTTTGCTGGTGTCTGGCGCTGGTGTTGATCCGTTTCGTGAAGCCATTCGTACGCAGGGTAGGTGAAGGAGTTTTTGGGCGCTGGCACATCGAATGGGTATTTACGAGTGCATGCCAACCCAGCACGTTTGTGTGTGTGTGTGTGTGTGTGGTTGGTGACTACCCGCTGTGGTTAGCATGGAACGAGCAACTTTTCTTACAGGAAATATCCTACGAACCTGTGTGTGTGTGGGGGGGAGGGCTGTAAAATTTATGGTTTTATTATTGCGATTTGTATAATATGAAGATATAAGGTGTTTTATAACAAATTTACGCTCCGTTTTTTTCTTTTATTTCCACTTTTTCATTCGTAAGGCTCAAACAGTGCCAGAGAGATGGATGGAAAGGGCAGAAGGACAGACTGATGCAGTAGTACGACGGTTAATTTGCAAACTAACACGAACCAGGCTAAACAGGCTTGGGACGCAGTCCGTCTTAATGGCTAAGAAACAGGCAAATTTTGTTGTGATATTATTAAGACTGTTTATTCAACAACAGTACCATTAAAAAACGCTAAAATAAAAACACTTGTAATTTTTTATTTGCTAAAACAGTTTTAATACCTAACAATCATTGTGTTAGGAGTCGGCTTGTTGGTGTATTTGACAACGGCGCTATGTCCTAACACGACCGGACCGGGTTCAAATCCAATTAGTCTAAAACGGCCAGGCTGTCCTAACATTAATAAATTTAAAAAAATCATTGTGTGAATAAATCGACTTTACCTGTATAAAAACTATTTTTGAAATGTTTCATGTTGTCGGTGAAATATTTCACATTTCTTCAATCACTTAAAAAATTGAAAATAAAACTCTCATTTTCCTCCTATAAACATTGAAAACAAAAACCAAACAAACAAAATGGCCACCTTGCAAAAGCCCATTTTTGCATGGTGTATTTTATGCTCATTAAAAATTTACTACGTCCTTTACCAACATTATTTCTGATGCTTTCAGCTCAGATTACTGGGAGGTTTTTCTTTTAGTTTTCGATAGGGTTTTTCCTTGTTTGAGCAGGCCAACACTTTACCCGTTGGCGATGGCGTAAGAAGGGTCAGATCAATATTTGAACAATTTAGCCACGGGTTGAGCAAAGACAGAGCGGAAAGGAGAAAAAAAACAACACCTTGGTTACAAATGCTAACCTGTGCAAACCTTTACCGCGTTCTGTTTGCTCAGAGTGCCGCGAAGCGTTCCAAAAACCATCTTAGCCAGAGTACACTTCTAATCACATTTCGGGTGGGGAATGAATTTTCGCTGTATGCAGTAACCGAGGAATGGAATGAATTTTTCGCTTGTAGGACTTGTGTGGTGTAACGTCGGAGAGGGTTTTACTTTTCGGATTAAAATTAATGCTCCAAAAAATACTAAAACAATAATTGTAATACGTTACGTTTGGTACATAACATAGTTTCCTTCTATTTGTGGTTATTCTCACAGTAGTTCAAGTTGCATTTAATTATAACGTAATTTAAAGGTTATTTCTATGGTACATAAAGGTATTAATAATTTGTGCAGTTGTTGTTAATAATAAAAAATACATAAACCACCCTTAAGAACCTTGCTACCTGTTCACCTGTTCGTTCCAGGAAGGTAGAAACAGGTTTGGTATTAACTCGACCAGTGAACCGAACGATGCTAATTGAAAAGTGTCATGTTTGCCCCCACCGGATGTTACTACGGGGTTTATTACGTTAGTGCTCGTTCGGACTATCTCGCACCGCTTTGTGTGTGTGCGTGGAGAATTTAAGCCGCATTCACGGTCGCGCATTGTACATTTCTTTACCATCTGATATTTGTTTCCTCGTACTATTAACGAGCAATCCGTTACCATTGAAAAGCATTATGGTTTGCTTTTGCTTAAAATCCATCCTTAATGCCATTCATTCGGCGTGACGCAGACCAAGGGCGCGGGTTGCGTTGAAGGACACACTTTAAAATTAATTAACGTCACGTCTGCACAATAAACTACTCTCGACAGCCGTATCGAGCCCGGGTCGAAAAAATTGCAGGCTCGGTGTGCTTTTCTGGGATTGGCGTTACTGGGGAAGCGTACATAAATAGGTACATTTCATTATGAAAATTAACGCCAGCAAAATGAGCAAGATGACTTCCTTTGTCATGGCTGTTATTTTGTCAAAAAGATATAAATTTTAACCTCATTGATGTTTAATGAATATTGTTTACAAAATTCCAAAAATATTATTTCGTTCCATATTAAATTGGTTTAAACATAAGCTACTATAACAAAACGTGTGGTTGTACTTATACTAAAATTTGAACCATTCAAATTTAACGATAATTGATAATTTTATAATTAAACTAGCGAAAAATTAATGTCTTCCCCGACAAGAATATCACCTAACTTGTTCTGTACCACACAATTCCTGTTCTCTCATTCTGGACGTACCTGCCATTCCTGCTCCGGGCTGGTTAGTAACAACCATAATCACGACATTTTCGCGAAATCCTGGCACAGTAATCCGCTTCATTCACCGCATGCATCTGTCATGGTGTAATCCTCTAGTAACGAGCTTGTGGTTACGATACCACCAACGTACGGTGATAAGATCTTTTGAATATGAATATTTATTGCTAATTGTCTATTTGCCGCTTTCCGCGCATTTTACATGTCTCAAATCTACGAAAGTGATGTTTTTCATTAAAATTTTACATGAAATTGGCCGTTTTTGTTTCGATCATCAAATGAAGACTTTATTTTCCTCACATAATGTGTATAATGTTTGATTTTCTATGAATTTTCTTTTTCATTATCTCTTTAATAGGAGCTTTTCCTTAATGTGTCCTTAACGTATATTTAATTTAATTTTGTTTTGTTTGGTTATTGTTTGTAAGAGGATTATAATCAAAATTGTGTTTGTAAAAGAGTAAAGCTATTACGCAAGCCTAGCATACTAAAGCAACAATCATAATTACCAGCGCTAGAGCCGGGTGTCTATTGGAAAGAGTCGATATTGTCCACTTTTTGCTACACATATCACACACAATACACTAATTACCGAACTGGTAAATGGTGTTTTCCCCCCCTTTTATCGATGCGTTTTTGCCTTTTTCTTTGTTTTGTTTTGCTCTGTTATATGGGCGCACCGTGTGCCACCTGATAGTGAGCGCCATGTTAATCGTTTCAAGTGCTTTTTGATTTATCAAATTTAATTGTTTTATTAACAGCTTCCCCTTTTCACCTTTCGACCAAATAGTCGGAATACTCCGAACGGCGCAAAAAAAAACAGAAGATTGCAATCCGTAATCAATATATCTGCTGAGAGGTGTTTTATTGGGAATAAAACCAAATGGTACTGTACCGATAGCCGTGCGGTGGATAATTAAGCTAATTGATGCCAGTTTTTGAGCTCTTTTTACGTTTCTATATATATATAACATCCAGCAAGAGTTGGTTGATGGGCTAAGCGTACGGAAATTGTGCATAAACATTGTGGATTTCGTATATTTTATAACGAATTGTTCAGTTTTTACTACAATATGTATGTTTTATCTTATTTGTCTTTTGTCATAAAATGGAGTTATTAATCATGATCATTTTTCCCTACTGATTCAGAAAGTTTTATTATTATCCATAAATCAAGTGATTGACCTTCTAGTAAAATCGACAGTTTAAACCAACAGAATGAAATCGTACATTAATACTTTTATAGCATATTCTTTAGATGCTTGTTCACCGAATTGGAAGCTTATTGGTTGAGAATTGTGATTCGCATGAACTACAAAATAGAGTAGAGTTCCCAATGCTCCATGTGTAATATAAAATGTGCTCGTACGCTCGTATCAACCCGAAATGAATATAAAGACGGAACAGTGAAGAAAATGCCTCTTGGTTGTGCACCGGTGAGGAAGTGAAAGGTTTGTGTTGCTATTATTCTTGATGCTCCTTTTTTTAGCCATATAAGACCGTTTCAAGAGTAAAGAATTGTAAATTGGTTCTCTAGGAACCAGTCGTTTTCTTCACGGGTCACAAACGCTTTTACTCTTTTTGGTCGAAATCTAAGTGTTCATACTCTGGCAGTTTTTGTGTGTCTTAGATCAAAGGGATCGCTTTTCTTGGCTTTTAATACATCAACGATAGAACCATCTGTAAGTCAATGAGCGAGTTGGATGGACGTACGAGCAGCGTTTGGCCATCTAGTTAATTTTTTGTCTGTTCGAAAATAACTGGCAATAGTAAGTTTGAATTTTATAATACACATTAAGTTTGAATATTATAGTATAAACACATAAACATTAGTTATAGGTGATATTTGTCATTGAACTTTAATATGATGCGAATGAAGACCATGCCTTGACTCGTTTATTGAGAAGACTCGTCAAACTGAACTTTCGGAATAGTTTTTCAAGGTATTAACTTTTACCATAATGTTGGAAGTGTTGCTTTTTCGTTATCTTATTGTCATAAAATTGTCTAAATCTACTACTACCCCAAGTATAACAATAATAAACTTGAGCTGCTAAAAATAAAGCGTACATTTCTCATCATTTTCTTTAAATTAAATGGTTTTATCAAATTTTATTGATGTTAATCATAATTACACGATGATATTTTTCATTCTTAGAATTGGAATTTGAACGCTTTTCGGTGGTTCTATCCTCAGAAACCATTAATATAGACATACAATCTTTCCCATTTTTTTATCTTACTATTTCTTCACAAAACCCCTTCAACTCTGCTCATGCCGTACATTATGATAGAGTCTTCCATTAAAAAGTTATAGAATAGTTTGTGACGACATGAGCGCTAAGTTTCAGTACCTCATTAAGTACAACATTACTGTCACAATTGATCGTTTCAACGTACAAGTCTTTGATTCAATACGCCACATCAACAGTTCAAAGATATCTTTCGTATCAATTGATACGTAGTGTTGGTGATACCGTTCAGTACTTTAGTTTGGTGTACTACATGCTCATTCTAAAGAAACTGAGGATGTTACTGATGGAGAAACTTTTATGGTTGGGTATCATACCACTAACAGTAGACAGTTTTTGTGATGTATCGTATGACCAAGATCCGCCGGATGATATGCATTTTCGAATTTGGGGAATACTTACCAAACTTGAAATGGCCACCATGGATCCAGTGCTTCAGCAAATTAACACCTCAATGCATC
Source organism: Anopheles rivulorum (assembly GCA_018908115.1). Lineage (NCBI taxonomy): Eukaryota > Metazoa > Arthropoda > Insecta > Diptera > Culicidae > Anopheles > Anopheles rivulorum. The sequence continues at coordinate 19,847,836 of STHB01000004.1, forward strand.
ACTGCGTGACAGTCGATATGACGTTCTCTCGATACGACAGGGAACCTGTTTTGTTGATGGAATTCGCCTGTATACACGGTTACCGTTCTCGACCGCAGTTATCCACCGCCAGATGGAATGCTTCTATCATTCGAACTGTGTTTCATCGTAAGCTTGACGACACCAAACAAAATGGTTTGTTTCAATTGTATGCTTGTGACACGGTTAACAAGACGCATGGATCGCTGGCCATCAGTTACGACCCAAGTCGGCAAAACGAAACAAGTATTAAGGTCTTGGACAATAATGGGTGTTTGTGTAATATTAAACATAATTTGAAAATTTGGTTCCCAAAATATAGGTCAAAGAAAAAACAGGAAAGATGGATCATATTACAACATGTGGTAATAATAGGATTTCTACTACTTTTTGTTGCCATTCTCATGATTTATGCAGTTTATACTCAATTTAAAACAAGTTGAATAACCAAAGCGCCTAACGCACTACTGCAAGTATCGTCACTCGCTACGTATGTTTGAAATGATTATTTATTATGACTTTTTTAATTATTATTCAAACGCTCATGTAAATTTAACGATTAAATAAAGGGTAATAATAAAAATAAAAATAATAAAAAATAAACCATTTGACTCAATTTAAGTTATTTTAAAATTATGACCAAAATCGATAACAAATTGGAATATACCTAATAATCGATCATTAAATCGATATAAATGTTTATGTTTTATTGGAAGCTGAGTGCCAAAGTATGTAATTTTTGAAGTATGGCTTCATTGGCTGTATACCTGTTCGTCAAAATGTTTGAATCTGGTACTGGAAATAAAATTTTTTAGACAACACGTGATTGAAAATCTTTTATTTAAAAAAAATAAAAAAGGTAAGCTCTTTTAACAAACGCGAGTAATAACCCACTGTTTAAAAAACAGCAAAAGATAAATTAAATTCATTGCAGCTTGCATTGAAGCACATTTTACAACTTGATGCCAAACTTTGCCTCGTATCGCTCAACAAATTTTTTTTCGAAATGCTGGAGCCAGTCGTCTTGTTCGTAAAAGTCATACGGCTGCAATAAGAAACGGAAAATTAACGGCTCTTGCTGCATTATTCCGCAAATTAATTTGCACCTTACCTGATCACCAACGATGGTTGGCACGAAGGGTAGCGGTCGGTACACGTTGTCTGTTTCAATGCCAAAGTTTTTGAACAAACTCAAACCCTGCTGCCCTTGGCTGCAATTAACAACAGCGTTTTTGAACGATGCATGTCCTTCGATGCACTTTTGGGGCGACGCGAAAGCGTGAAAACAACATGAAAGAAACAGCAAAGAGAACACAAATTTGCAACACAAACGGATGCATCATTCAATCAAAGTATTTGGAAGTATTTCTTGTCACTGCTGCTGCTACTACCTGATCAAAGTTTGTGCGAAAGTTCGTCATAAGGCATGCGACCACTGCAAATGCCTTTTTGGGTGGCAGCTTTTTAAGAATGCAACCGTGCAAAATGTTCAGTTGACATTCTTGAGGTCCGTGCTGGCAGTGCAATATCGGTGGTTCGTTTGGCTTCTCTTCAACCTGCAACGACGTGTGGAATGACATGCATTATACAGTGCATACGCATAGCTCACGCTATAGCTGGACGATACCATACGTAAGCCTTCCCAAATGGTACCAAACGGAGCTTCATTTCGTTTTCATGGCGCAACCAGGACGGGTATAGTTGATTGGTAATGAAGACCATGCTATCACTGCACAGTGCTTCGTAGTAGATGGTGACCGGTAACCTATCAGTCTTGTTGCGAGTGTTGGAACTCTGAACTACACCATTCCCATTTGTTGTTGTTTTTGTTGCGTCGATAAAGCTGTACGAGCAA
>STHB01000004.1:19869184-19914483 GCA_018908115.1 Anopheles rivulorum
AGTCAACGCGTACATATCAATGCGAAATCAATTGACCGTACTACAAGCCACCTCTGTCAACGGCTCTGTCAACCCATACAAAATTCCGTTCGATTGCTTCTATTTAATTAAACATTTTTATTGCTCCCAGGCACTGTATTGTGCACCGAAAACCCCTCAGCAACGTTGATCAATTCGTTGCCGAAAAGACTCAACCTTACTGTACAGTTTGGTTCGAATGGATTAGTGTGGTCATTTTCACCTCGCCTCGGTAGTGGATATTTGCAAAACGCGTCACATGAAACAGAAAAAAAAGAATCGATCAGCTCGATGGATGGTTATTCAATTTAACAGGAAACAAGCTTTTTGTGTCACGCACGCCATTGCATCGACGCCATGTTTTCGCTTTTCACTGGGCTTTGCCTGTTTGCGATGAGCTTGTGGGAGTGAACAAACACACCCACACACATACACACCATGTTTGAAGTGCACCCGTGCACAAATATTCAACCATAAGTGGATTTGAATGGGTTTCGGCAATGGGGTTTGAGTGTGTAAAGACTCCCCGCTCCAATATAGTGAGGAGACAAAGTGTGCTTAATGGTTGGAGTATTAAAATGTCCATTCATGCGTAGCTGTGTGCGTTTGTGTATCTGTTTTTTTTTTCTTTTTTGCGCTGTTGTTGTTGCACTCTGTGCTAAAGTGCTTCAAACGCATACCGCACTGGGTGGCGTGCGAGTGCGTAAACGGATAACGATGAGTGATATAACGTACTAATAGAGTTTTGGGTAACGGCAGTCACCTACCGGACAATGCTGCTTAAATTTAATCACGTGTTAATTGTCTCTGTCACGTTGCAATTTAAGCTGCAAAACCCGTATTTTATTGTACGGAATAAAATTACACCATGCACGTTAGTGTTTCACTTGCCAGTGGAGCAAGGAATTCTCTGCATGGCGAACAATGGGATAGAATGCTAAATGTGAAAATCTTACTATGAAGGATAATAATATAAATTTAAAAATCTTTAGCATTAAAACATTATGAAGATATACCTAGAAAGCTTTCAAAGTGACAGCTAGGAAACTTTGTTTTAGAGAATAAAAAATAAATTACAGTTTAAAACTCGCTAGAGCGAACATCTTCAGTCGTGAGTGGTTCTGCAGGTTTTTTTAGCGACTATTTAACATAGTAAAAATTATTTGATCCATTATTTATTAATCAAACAAAAATAACTTCCAAATAGCTTATTTTTGTGTAAATAAAAAATAAATTAATCATACGCAAAACTATATTACTAATAGCTCTATTAATTTCTTCGTTAAACAGAGACAATTTTTGCAAAATTCTTAAAACATACTCAAATAATATTATAAAAGCAAAATGCATCTAAACGTTCACTATTTGATACTAAAAACCTTCATATTATCCTTACCAAATCTAAAAATGAAAGAAAATTTCGCTCCATGTTCTAACAAAGCGCTCGGCAATTATTGACTTGTACCTACGGTATTGTTGAACCCAAAAAGCATTGCTCAATTTATGATCTCACACAAACAAACAAAAAACCTGAAGAAAGCAAACGTTACGGAAAGTAAAGAAAACAAATGGAAAGCTCAAAGGAAACGCAAGTGAGATATAGATTCACCCAGCCAAAAGCCGAAAGTTCATAAAAGGAGTTTCCTTAAAAGTATCCACTAGACCGACCCAAAGTTGTACAAAATCGGGGTCAACGGGAAGACTTTGCCGAAAATCGTGATGTGTGGTCTCGGCCGGGCTTCTTCCTTTCTATTTTTCCCACCAAGTAAAAAAAAGGAAGGAAAAAGACTAAACTATTTTGAGAACATCTTCATATCGTTCGGTTGAACTTTCGCCCTCACACCCGGAGGCTTTATGCTTGCTTGCTCGGGATCAAGGTTGGTATGTGTTTATGAACGGTAGTGTTCTTCGAGTTTGGAAGATTTCGGCCAAGTGGGCGTCTTAGTAATGGAACGGGCAGAAAGACTGAGCGCGGTTTTGCAATAAAGTTCCGTAAAAAAGGGAGAAACTTTCGTTCTGCAGCGATAAGTAGTTTCGCACACGATAAGCATTTGCAGTAAGGGTTCATATTTGTGTGCTTGTGGTAAGTTGAAGTGCAGTGAGCAAAATCGCAATGATGTTGTTTAGGTTCGGCGTAAGAATCGCTCGATGAAAAGTAGTTCAAGAGCCATTCATCTATTTTACGTTTTATGCGATCGTTTCGAAAGTGTGGAGATGGTTTGTAACAGATTAAACGATTAAAATTGCATTAAAACTTTAATGCACGCAATGATTTCGAAGGTTTGTTTTAGGAAATTCATAGAGTTTTGCATTATGCATCTCTTACAGGAGATATAACTTATCCCTACCAGCATAATAATCATCACAAATGCAAAGCATCTATATTTATCACAAACGTGGTACCATATTTTAACCAGAAACCGAAGATTGTTTCGTAGCAACGATTGCATTGCACTCTTTGCAAAAGGATGGAATTTGGTTTCCCTCGTAGAGAAATGTCTACAAGGCACAAAATCAGGTACACATGATGCATGCGTCAGCAAAATGAAATTGATGTTTGGGCATAGCTTTTCATTTCTCTTTTCCTTCTTTTGTTTTTCTCTTACTTGCTGCTGAATCGGTCACACCAACCGAGGTCGCACTGCCGGTCGCAAAATGCAGCCGCAGTACAGCCATGTGCGGTGAACATTGTTCTATGCGACACTTTCACGTACTTGCAGCGGGCAAAAGCGCACACCCGTGTGCTTGCACGTGCCAGATGCACTTTTGTGTCACCACCNTTGCAATAAAGTTTCGTAAAAAAGGGAGAAACTTTCGTTCTGCAGCGATAAGTAGTTTCGCACACGATAAGCATTTGCAGTAAGGGTTCATATTTGTGTGCTTGTGGTAAGTTGAAGTGCAGTGAGCAAAATCGCAATGATGTTGTTTAGGTTCGGCGTAAGAATCGCTCGATGAAAAGTAGTTCAAGAGCGATGGTTTGTAACAGATTAAACGATTAAAATTGCATTAAAACTTTGATGCACGCAATGATTTCGAAGGTTTGTTTTAGGAAATTTATAAAGTTTTTCATTAGGCATCTCTTGCGGGAGGTATAACTTATCCCTACCAGCATAATAATCATCACAAATGCAAAGCATCTATATTTATCACAAACGTGGTACCATATTTTAACCAGAAACCGAAGATTGTTTCGTAGCAACGATTGCATTGCACTCTTTGCAAAAGGATGGAATTTGGTTTCCCTCGTAGAGAAATGTCTACAAGGCACAAAATCAGGTACACATGATGCATGCGTCAGCAAAATGAAATTGATGTTTGGGCATAGCTTTTCATTTCTCTTTTCCTTCTTTTGTTTTTCTCTTACTTGCTGCTGAATCGGTCACACCAACCGAGGTCGCACTGCCGGTCGCAAAATGCAGCCGCAGTACAGCCATGTGCGGTGAACATTGTTCTATGCGACACTTTCACGTACTTGCAGCGGGCAAAAGCGCACACCCGTGTGCTTGCACGTGCCAGATGCACTTTTGTGTCACCACCGGACAGCAATGTCGAAAGGAAAGGACTATTCGTTTTTTTGTGTCTTCTTTCTCCTCTCGATCGAAAGCATCCGAGAGAACAAAACAGAGACTTTACTCTGCCCCTACTGCCAGACACAAAAGAACCCCTAAACCGTACCGGACCGTAATCTGTTGTCACATAATTCTTAGGCTACGGGATAGGATAGCTCAAGCCAGCCAGCATCTACAGCGAACAGAGCAAACGAACGGGTAGAACGCTTTATTGAGGTAAGCGAACAAACAGAAGAGTGCTTTTTTTCTGCGCTGTTGCGGCTGTGCGACACGAAGCACTCGCAGCGGGAAAACTATTTAAAAAGTATAATGCTAGATAGAGAGGTAAGGAAACAGTAAAGAGTTTACCGTCTTGCATGAGTTCTTGCCATTTTTTGTCGTTCGTTTTTAGCTTCTTTTGCAAACATCTTCCCGAGCAGAGAGGGTTTCCAACCGATTTCCAATCGAATCCCGTGGGCAAATAAGCGTTCTTTTTGTTTGTGAGCTATTTTCTTGTTGTTCCTTTCAGTTGCTAAACCTCAAGTTTTGTTTGTGTATTTGGATCGAACTTTGCGAAAATATGACTGCAACGAGTTAAAATGCTTTAATGTGTTGAAGGATCATTGTTGATCGAAAGAACAACGTGTAAGTATTTATTCTTGGAAAATTAAATGTGTTACCAAAACTATTCACCTAATAGTTAATAGTATGTAGTATAGCATGGAAAGAAGTATCATACAAAATATTACTTTAAATCATTAATTCATCTATGTAAAGGAAATCATTCATCATTTTATTGTGCTAAGTTTTCTTATAATTTACAAGCGATTGGAAATATGGCTGTTATGGCTAAAGTGTTATGAACTTAAATTTATGGCGTAATCATCAAGACGCTTAATTCGCTAATCAAAACTATGATACCACTTTTGACATTCCGCAATACGTGCTCGTGCTTTCAAACCCTTTTCTTCATCATTTCTGGCAAATGTAAAAGCAATTAAACACCTAACAATCCATAAACAATTCAGCACACTGGCGCTGCTGCGGTCGCATAAGCAGAAGAAGTTTCCTTCGGGGTAAGCTGTGGAGCAGAACATCATCGCGGGATTGTAATACAACTGCTGCTAAGGATGCTTCTAGTTTATTAAAGTTGCTTGTATCCATAACCGAGACATAGCGATGCTGTAGATGTGAGATGTTCGCGGTGGCATCGCCACGACATGGGTACATGCGGATGGTTGAAACTAAATTCCAATTTTGCCGCGTGACGATGTGCTCAACAAGCGAATCAATCCGGCTAACGTCTGTAAGCGTGCTCCATTTCGCTATGTTCCAGCATGCTTTACATATTGCGTTACGTTTTAATTATTAAGCAAATTTAATGGTAACACGAAGCATGGCTCAGAGATACTGGGCTATTCACAACACTGAGAGCTCAATTATGATAGTTTCTTACGTCTTACATATGAGTCGTTTAACCATTCGGAAATCAAAATATAGAACAACTCTAATCTAATGCTAGAAACAATCTAAGATTGAAAAAGAAAACGGAGAGGTTTAGTGGAGGTTAATTTTAATACTCCTTTGTAGCTAGTTCAGACGCAACTACTAATAAAATCACTTTACGATCTAACGTCTTACGTTTGATTTAGAGGCCAGAAGTACAATAAAAGAGAGTGTTCCTCATATTGAATATTGCGCGTATGTAGTGTCAATGTGCAATTCGCTTTCCGCCTTTCGGTGCGCGATATTTCAATTAGCTCGTGTTTCAATCACTTATGCTTGGGTCGTTGAATCCGAACTGCACCGCACAGGAAAACTTAATATTTGTTGCTTCAATGCAGACTAGCGCGGCTAATAGACGGTCGCCGGTATCAAATATCCAGCCGCAGCGAGAATGCAATATCGGGGGACAGAGATTTATCATGCTGCTATTTGAGCCCGTAATGTACTTACCCCGTTTCCTTCGGAGCACATCATGCCGTCTGCGGAGGCATGCGAATCCGGTGAATGCCGCAAGGGTTCGAAGACAAAGCAACGCTAAGCTCGGGGCAAACACAAAACATAATGCAATAACGAGGTTTTGCTCGAGTCGTACGAGAAATGCCAACGACGGTGTCGGGGCTGAGGGAAACGCTTTACAATAGCTACAACGGCATGCTTGAGGAAATCGGCTGTGGAAGAATGGATTGTTAAACAAAGGAAATAGCGTTTGTTCGCGTACCATGGCGTACACGTGAATCAATGTGAACGAAAGCATGTGAGCAAGTGCATGATTGATAATGGCGGGATTAACAAAACAGTTGATCGTTCCGTCTTAGGAGCGATGCGTAATAATTCAAAGGAACATTATTTACAGAACGAATCGACCAAGATGGTTTATAAGTTCATGAAATAAAATCGAAAAAATTGGATTGTTATGTTGTGGTTGAGTTTTTGTGCAATCAATTCGTTGAATTAATGCGTGTTTATTTACTTAACTCCTTTTTTACCTCCGTTTTCTTACACGTCAAAATACTTCTGTCATGATTGTTCCCTTGACAGCTTACGTTTATACATGCTGGTTAACCGTTTGGGGTTTTCAAGGTTTTGTATCGTAAAGCAATAAAGAAAAGGAATGTCATTATTTTCTCATTAAATACACAATAACAATAGTTTAAGGAGGTGATATTCAACACAAAGGAAAACCCATTACCCTGACAGCTTACTCAATAGATACGGAACATTAGTTTTCCATAAACAAGTTCTTTTATTTCATCTGAATATTTTCTCCACTTTATGCGAAAACGAAAATCCCATATTGATTTTAATTGCTATTACTTGCAACCGGCCTCATNAAGAATGGATTGTTAAACAAAGGAAATAGCGTTTGTTCGCGTACCATGGCGTACACGTGAATCAATGTGAACGAAAGCATGTGAGCAAGTGCATGATTGATAATGGCGGGATTAACAAAACAGTTGATCGTTCCGTCTTAGGAGCGATGCGTAATAATTCAAAGGAACATTATTTACAGAACGAATCGACCAAGATGGTTTATAAGTTCATGAAATAAAATCGAAAAAATTGGATTGTTATGTTGTGGTTGAGTTTTTGTGCAATCAATTCGTTGAATTAATGCGTGTTTATTTACTTAACTCCTTTTTTACCTCCGTTTTCTTACACGTCAAAATACTTCTGTCATGATTGTTCCCTTGACAGCTTACGTTTATACATGCTGGTTAACCGTTTGGGGTTTTCAAGGTTTTGTATCGTAAAGCAATAAAGAAAAGGAATGTCATTATTTTCTCATTAAATACACAATAACAATAGTTTAAGGAGGTGATATTCAACACAAAGGAAAACCCATTACCCTGACAGCTTACTCAATAGATACGGAACATTAGTTTTCCATAAACAAGTTCTTTTATTTCTTCTGAATATTTTCTCCACTTTATGCGAAAACGAAAATCCCATATTGATTTTCATTGCTATTACTTGCGGCCGGCCTCATCAGCGGCAAATTACTATCTTGAATGTGTTCTACTTTTATTCTATCTGAACGTTATGTAGATTATTGTTCCGCTTACGAATGCCATGTTGTCGGTTGATTTGATTTTGCACCACCCTAGTGTGAAACTGATGGTACTACACGTGCAAACAAATGCCTTTCTCAGCATATCTTTGATATCCTTAAGCTTGGTAGTACTTTGTCATACTTTTGCTATAGTCAACCCATACGTTTTTAAACATAGTATTTACACCAGTTGCATCGATATAGATTGTTTAACACAGCATTCGAATGTTGGGACTACTTGTCTTTTTTTTTTAGAACGATCCCCTTGAAAACGGTACGGGGATAGCGTTGTGTAAGTTTCGTTACAATAAGCTCTTGAGAAAGATTCTGCCAGTTTTTCTCACTTTACTATTCGTTAGTAACAGGATTTGCTGTGAGTGCTGCTACCGGGATTTCCAGTATGGTAAATTAAAGTAATGCTCATTATCACTAATCATGTTCTCTTAATGTACATAGTAACGTAAACCTTTGTTTTACGCTATTCGTGGGCCTGTCAGGCTTTGTAGATATAGTAACAAACTTACAAATACGATACAAGTATTCCAGCTTTGTACGTTACCAGAACTTTTCACTGAAAGTAAAGGAAACAATGGAGGAAGAAGATATTTTAAATACTCATAGCCTAAACATCACAGGAGACGACTTTATAATTCTTTAAAGGAAATAAAAAACATCCATAAAAAAGCAAAGTAAAAGAGAACTTACCCAAAAGCATGGCAACACGATTGTCGATGGTTGGTTGCTCCCACTGGACGATGCTTTCCTGTCCACCGCGCCATAAGACGGGCGATAAGCTTGCCACACACTTTATCCGTATCGTACCGTCGACGTAGTGCCGATGATTGACGACTATACTCAAGCCCAGAAAGCTCGAGATCAACCCATGCGGATTTTGCACCGGAGGATAGTGAATAATGCTGTTCGGGTCTGTAACGAGTACATCGTTCAGGTACCATTGGAGATTTGAGGCCGGATATGAGCGACCAGAGGTGCAGTTTAACTCCATCGTTTCCCCGTTGTGGTAGCTTTTCCGCTCACTGTCGCTAATGTGCGGACCGTCCTTTGGAAGAACTGGTGGGAAACAGTGGGAATTGTAGCAAACATTTAAAAATAAAATGAATGTCCAAAAGGAGCTAAAATAACTGAGCTCTAAACATCTAACTCACCTATCACATCCATTCGACCTTCGCCCTGAACCGAGTCAAAGTTGGGCGCCTCGGCCGAGATCTCGCACCGATAGATGCCGGAGGATTTGAGTGTTAGCCCTCGCAGCAACACCTTCGTACCGTCGGAATGGTTAGGGTCGACCCGGATGCCCTCGATTTTGTAACTCTTAATCGGTTGCGAAGCCGACGGCACATACCGATAGAACTCTTCGTTGTCTTTGTACCATTTGATTGAGTAGAGCTTTTCCTCCTCGTCGAAGCGTTCGCCGAGATAGTCGCTCTGGTAGGCATGATGCCGCCGATTGGTGCCGTCTAGTGAACTGTGCCCTTTCCGTTGACCGTTAAGCTCGTAGTGACATTCTAGCAGAGCTGATTCACTGCGATGCTTGTACGGAGGTATTCGTACGGATTTCAATTTGAGACCGAGAGATGCTGTGAAGCACAACATGTGGTACAATTGTTTGCATGAGTAAATACATCGGATACATACAGTGAACAGTTTATGATTATGATAATAAAAATTTTGAGACATAAATAAATGCAAATCAATCTGTTTGTTGTTACGTTAGACTCGTTACGTTAGGTCTTATTTAGATCAAAATAGGCAAAAATACTATTTCGCTCATTTTAATCGTTGGGTCTCTAACGGATGCATTAAAAAATAAGGAAAGATTCCTTGGAAGTAATAGTACTGAAGAAGTATTCCACCGCGAAGCGCTTTGTATGAAGCCGTATATTTAAGATAAATTATTTAGAGTATATCAAGAGTATAAAGCTGTCGAATAGACCCGAAGTACCCAAAGTAAGAATTAGTGAGAATAAAAAGTCGTGGTCATCCGGATTAGATTAGCACACAAATACCTGAAGTGAGGCGTTTGTTTGGTAAATGAACAGCGAAGGGGGGTCTATTTTTTTCTTCAGGACTTATGGTGTCTTGAGAATGTTCTCCAAGTATCTTCTCCCAGAGGTTACTATCGTCAGGAACTAAACTGCATTTAGTTATTGAAGTCAACATTCGGGCTAATCAGATCTCTGCCCATCTTAGAAATAAATCTCTGAAGCAGATGGGTTGACGATAGATCACCAATTCATAAAACTGACCCAATGAGCCTTCAACGTGACCAACAGGACCATTTTTATCAAACCTTAAATGGAAGGTTTTAGAAATAATTTTGAGATTATAGAATGAATCCATCGCAAAGGGAGCCAAATAGCATGAAAAATGACATTCCTGTTTGAAATGGCTTATGTAAAGCTTATAAACAATTGAATACAATTAGCAAAGTTTTCATTTTAATGTTAATTTATTCTTCAAATTTAAAATTAGCCTGCTTTAAAGGCAAATGTTAAATGTGTCTTTAACAGCTGGGACATAAAAGAATATTTTTCCCAAAACCAATGCACAAAAGGACATCGTCTTTAAGAAGTATTCTCATCTATCTTGAGCACAATAGAAAGGGGATCTAAGAAGCAATTTAAAAATGTCTTTCTCATGTTATTTAAAAATGGAAGCTTCTTCGTGGAAAGAAGCGGAAATACCAAGACAAGTTTTAAAATGAACATATGGATGCCATCTGCCAGCCATGCTATCAAACACCAGACACCAAATGCCCAATTAAGGTAAAATGTGTCATGTGAGTGGTCAAGCTCCGGCAGAGCCAAACGGATGAAACATTCCGAAAAAAAGGGACACCAGATAAACTTGCACCGGGGATATGTTCGTTCGTTCGCTCTCTGGGGACACCTTTTGAATGGTGACAGTTTTTTGAGCAAGCAGATAAAAAAGTTCAAATGGCTAAAGTGAACGGAAACGCTCTTACGGATACCCATCCCAAGATCACACCCTTCAGTTGTCACAACCATCCCAAAGGATCGAAGTAAAACGTTGAAGTGAAGCATTCTCTCGATGGAGCAGAACGAACGCACCGGGCCAATGAACGACGGTGGATAAGGATTAGAAAGAAATAGAAGGACAAAAAGAGGAAAAACGCCGAGCTAAAAATGACATTACCTGAAATCGAGAGGATCCCAAGAAGGAGTCCGATCCAACTGTTCAACATCAGCAGCATTGTATCCGTTTCCTGTTTCGATTCGAACATCAATTTAGCTCGCTTTCAATTTTCATCAACTTTCTTCGCGTCTCGTCAGTACATAGCACTTCAATATTTCACTTTGTCACTTTGCGTAGCATTTTTGGTTTTGGAGTATTTTTTTGTTTTGTTTATCGAATATGCACTGATTTTCTATTTTTAAAAGCTTCTTCAGTCACTTTTGTGTAACACAACTAAAATCGCTGAAACAATAACAATCCAGCAGTTTAATTAAACAATTAAAATCACCTTCAACTTCTAAGGAAAAAAGATTGGAAACTACTTTTTACATGAAATTATAAGTTCTATTCATAACTTTTCGCAACTGGCAAATTCACATAATAACTCCCATTTCCATGTTATATACACTCACACTAAAGAACAGAAAAGAATTTATTCAACAATTGAAGTCCTTGAAAATGCTAAACGTAATTGTGAAAAAGCGAAAACTAACATTCCCGCGGTATTTCAGAACGTCAACGTTAAACAAATCGATTATTTTACGACACACTTGACGTGAAGCATCGAAACAACACACGTCAACAACGCCGCCACGATAAATGCGCGCACGATAACTGTTTTGTTTTCACGCACACATTCCATACCTCACCGCGTGGTGTGTGTGTATATGTACACAGAGGAGTATTGACTAAGGTTTGAAACAAAGAGCAATTGTCTTTGTTTTTGCATACGCAGCATAAAAGCACCGATTACGAACGCAGAGCGAGAACTGTGTCAAATGGATTATCATTTCGAAGAAGAATGACTATCACACGATGCCTTTTATGAGGTCTCGGCAGTACTCGCCGGCCTTTTCGAATGATATGATGACGAAGGCGAGTGGAGCTCATGACGCCGTGCGTCAAACGATGCCGGCTTCCAACGCACGAGTTGAGCAGCGTGTCACTGAACTAAGTCCTTGGCACTGTCATCATGGTTACCAGGTCCCATGCTCACCAACGCATTGAAGCACCTACGTTCCGTTTGATTTTAATTATTGTTCCTTCAATCCCCAATAATGCTCGAACGCCAGGANTTGTGGTTTTCCTATCTATTTCTTCTTCATCGAACGCACTGATCCACGAAGCGCTTTTCCACATGATGCTTTAGTACAGTATCGCAAACAAAACAGTGCTTTTCAACCGATTCCTTCAAATTGCCGCATTCATTGTGCCGGTAAGAAGGAAAGCTTACATTTTTTCCACAGTCGCAATAAGCCTTTTTCACGTGAAACCAACATCAGCGAAGGCTGATGATTTACTAGCATTACTACTGCGTTAGCACTGCAGTGCTGCTAAATCGGCACCACACTTACATCACTATGCGGTCATTTGTCATAAACAGGACCTACTTTATGTCACACAAGAACCTTCCGAGCTGGCACCACGAATCACGCATAGGGAGGCAAGCAAGCGATCAACATGCCAACGTGGGACGATATTTCTGAGAAGAGTCGCGAAAAGTGTTCGAGCACAACCGGGCACATGTCCTTTCTACACCACGAATCAGACAAAACTGACGAATGAAATATGAATGACTCAGATTTCCCGGACTGCGTACGTACACGAGGCACTCACGCAGCCATCGCCATGTTTGGCGCTCGGCCCCTTCGGTTCGTGTCGTGTTGTTGTCGGTGTTTTCCACTTCGGAAAAGCACGAAATGGAAAGGAAATACATACATTTTCCTATCGTGAATTGGGAAACATGAGCGGTGAGATGCTGAACATGATACAGAGAGAATCGCATGGAGTTATTGTTGTTCTCTCACTCTCAGAAGTCACTCAATGCATCGATGGAAAATGCAGCGTTTATTGTGGTTTGAAGGCAAGGACTTTGTGGAAGTGATAATGTTCACAAAAAAGTAGTCAATAAAATAATTACAAAATATACCATTATGATAGGAATGCAACTCCTTGAAGTCCTTATGCCAGCAAGGAAGGAAATGAAGTATTTGTTACTCCAACGTTCGAAATACTTGGAGGTATAAAACAGTCCATAGTTTTAATCACATTTATCCCTTAAACCAAGGCACTATATCTCCATTGCACATATCAATTATGCGTGTGTGATGTTCGATACAGACACTCGAAAGTACCAAACTCAACGCACGCTCTATTCCCCAAAGGTTTTTCTGGAATTCAGTGTGAATGTCCATTATCACGCAACTAGCAAGGATGCATTGCTTCCTTTCGATAAACGCATTTTGTGCGCTGTGATAGAATATTGTAATGGCCAACCCCCAAAATGAACAACTCAATGGACCGTTAAAATACTGTAAATACGGATTCTATTGCAGCGCGACATTATCGCTACGAGACCATGAGAATGAGCATGTATGTATGTTCGAACTCATAGTTTTGCTAGTAGCGTTGGCACGTAGTTGGCTGGTGCTCTTTCTGATGTGGTGACATCCCATTGGGTAGGTAAAATGTGGTAACAATGTCAAACATAGCTTTGTCCCAGCAGACTGCTAGACTGGACAGCATTTGGGCGTACTTATTTCCCACATAAACGGAGGTACACGCGAAAGCAATAGCGCTGGCGTTGGATGATGCTGTCACGATAATTATGTTGGATGGTGCTAATAAGGATTATGAAACAGTGGATACAGCAACGTTGTTGTTAAGTACGCCAAATCCACAATACCTTCGGGAGACATTACGTTTTGTTTCGTTGCAGTGAAAAATGATGAATTGTAAAAACATGATTAAAACCATTCAGAGTATTTTAGTACATTAGAGTTTAGTCTAGTAGCTGATTAGTTTATTTTGCAGATCAATGTTTTTCAGTTTAGTGTGATAATTGTTTTCTAGTTTTTGCTTATTTTTCCTCTGGTTTTTTTTAATATTTTTACTACATTATTATATTTTGTTAATGTAATATTATAAATAAATTATTACTGTTTCCTGGAATTTAATTTCATTTCATGGGTAGGATTTAATATTTTAAATAAATTTAACTATAGTTTGTTCAAAGTGTAAGGAGTAAAAAATCGATACAACAATAAAACAATATAAGAAAATCGAAACAACAATACATTTTATTTCAGAGTTTTGCAGCCAGTTTTGATAAGTGATTGTGCCATGATTGTGAAGATTTTATTTTATTTACTTTAGAATGACAAAGCCATACATTCGGAGTTGAAGAATTTAATTGTGATTCATTTATCTGCCACAAATCATGGCATCACGCGTAAACCTAGGTTTCACAATAAAACAAAACCTTACAGATGTAGCAAGGTAGCAAGGCAGAGCACATGGTGCAGAATTCAACGTTTCTCCATTAATTTTGATACATGCCGTAAATTCATTCCAGTCGTGTACATATGTTGCGGTGTCAATTAAGTGCGTGTTCCTGCAGTTATATGACTGCTGGTTTTGATTGAATTATTACCAAGAAAAAAATGTCATCTGTTTGTGTCGTATTGTACTTCTTACTCTTGGGAAAATTAAGTTCAAAGATCTATTTGGTTGGAAGTTTTTTATGTAATCATTGCTTTAAAGAAACTGAACTTAAAATAAAAAATGAAATGAGCAACAGGCTTTTGCTATTCAGGCTTTTATTGTGAGTAGAAGGGCGACATAAATGCTCAGTCATTTTGCCTTAATTTTACCATTCCACACAAAATCACGATGGTACTTGCGAGGAACGTTGCGATGCATATTCAGCGTCGACCTCGATGGATTTGATGATTACGAAGTGATGGGGTTCGTTGTGCCAAAGCCGAAACCAACAGCTACCACAGCCACAAGCGTGGAACAGAATGATTAATGGTTTGTTTGCACGATTTCATGAATTGATGTGTCACATATGCTAAGCAACGCTCATGTTCCGTTCCGACATGTACGAACAGAAACTGTCTCATCGGCTACCTGTCTACGTCTCGATGTCTCGGTGTTCGGATTTATTTGCCAACGATGAAGAAGAGGCGAAAAAAAACGTATCATGAAATATGATTGGTATTTACGTGCGCTGCTCTCATTCAATCATTACCATGTTAATAATCAAGGTGTTTTTAAATCGCTTTCCAACCGCCGGGTTTTTATGTCCGATAGCAGCAGAATAATGAGGACATGTCAAAACCATAATCAATCAAAGTGATGAGATTTTTCCTTCTGTCGTTGTGCTTATAAACGATGGTTAAATGCTTTGAACACTCAATCGTTTGATGCATGTGGAAACTGGAAACAACAGCATTTGTGTATATTAAGTGAATAAAATGAAAGCGTTAAGCTGAGGATGAGGTACACGGGTGTGAATAATTTTGCTAAATCAAGAGAAAAATATTTTATTTCACAAATTTTCGGTACAGTCTGTCAGATTATAAGTACATTTTCCAAAGAACGATAACAATATGAGTGCAAAGGAAAGGTCTTACATCAGGCACGATGTTGACGCATGTTGTTTCTGAGGGTGATTTACAAGGGACACGAAAATTAATTTCATAATAATTAATATCTTTTGGTATTATGATGCACTCTTCACCACATAGAACATGTTCTTGGAACAATAGCATCCAGCAACTAAAGAGTCCATACTTTCAGTAACTCATTCGTTCCGAAACATGGTAGCTGTAATTGAATAATTAGATGTAGTGTAATGGACAGAAACCAGAAAACGTGCCGACAGTCTTAGTCCTAGGATTCAATTAAGAAAATTTCATATATGCTATTTGCTACTTCATTAATAGGACAAATTGATGAATTGTAGGTTGTAACCACGCGCAAGGGTCCACAATGGATCATAATGTTTTGTTAAACTCATGAACTGATAACGTTGCATTTTCGTATTTGGTTTCTCGTCGACTAAAACCATTTTATTAAAGATCGAATAAAAATCCAGTAATTTTTTTTTTGTACCTAAATGCAATATTTTCAATATCGCTTCGAACATGGTGCCAATTGAAATTTCTATGTACAAGCCAAACCATTCTATTGCAAACGGGCTGTGCCTGATAACTGGATTGACTACAGTCTCTGGACAGTGTGGAAAAACCCCCAGAATATCATCGTTGCATCCGAGGAGTAAATTCAATTCACCGAATGCATCTCTTCTGTACGTTCTGCTGATTGACATGTTCATGGAGTGGCCGGTAGAACCCATCAATCAAACTACCAATTCGTGTCACAAACCGTTCTCTTCAGAAAAAGACATTGGACTACCTATTTCATAGGATTGAAAGGAAAAAAAATACAATTCAAACTAAAAATCTCTCGTTGCGAACGTTGCTGGTGAGAGCGAACGGATGGTACTTTCTTCAAGAATCTACAGAGCAAAATTATGTAGGAAAATTTGTATAAGAATGTTAAAATCAATATGATTTGTCTGCTGAAATAGTTATGTGATTATAAAATTTGAGTATAAAACATAAAATAAGTGTTATAAAATTCATCGAAAAACATGCAAAAAGGATTCTTAGAGTAATACAAACACAATTTCATATAAACACGTATGGAATAAGATAAACGTTTTTATTTTATTGTAACTCATTTCACTACTTACTAAGGCCAATTCTACGTTATAAGCATGTTTTCATGCATAAAACTGAAACGTTCAAAGGCATTTCCGAACAAACTTGAACGAAAACTTTACGCAGAAGAAGGCAGAAAACGAACCACCTTTATTTGCCAAACCGCACACCGACGGGGTTTAGATCCCCTTTTGAATTTTGTTGTTTGCACTGTTTGGTTTGATGTTTGGATATAATTTACCCGGAAAAGGTAACCGCTTTTCTTTCGCTGTCCCACGGGTAGCCAAATAAATATTTATTCTGGAAAGCGGTGCGACTACGGTGCGTTTACAAACGTGTCTTAAGCTAAAGTCTTTGTATTAGCAGCTTGATTATACTTAAAATAATTTATTCGTTTTATTAAAAAGAAACAAGCGAATTAATTAATAGAGAAATGTATCTAATAAAAGATTTTATAAATTCATGGCATATTTAATACAATTAAAGTTGCAAACTACTGTTTCCTGGTCTGTCATCAAACGTAATTGAATTAACCAAAAAAAAAACCTCAATAATAAATTAATTTCTTTTGTTTTCATTTTCAACTACTTCACATATTTTAGTCGAAAAAAAAATTTTATCACGATGTTTCAAGATTTTTTTAGACATACAATTGAAAAGAACAAAGAAACGCTTTACCTGTAGTCAAAAAAACCATTAAAAAATCTCAAAGAAAGAAAAAGATTTCCTTCACAGTTGCAGAACCCTCGAGAGCACTGATTGCTACTGGTTACGAAAAAGATTTCATCCGATACGACTCTTAAGGATCATTTCTGGAGGACAAAAGTGGTTCACTGATCCTACCGCAATTAACGAAAACCATTTCTTTCCCATTCTTCGCTTGTTCGCAGAAGGTTTCGGGCTGGTTCGAAGCGGAAACTTCTTCGGACTATTGACGATAACGGCACACAAGTACGCCAGTAAAATCCTAATTTGACTATCCGACCGCTTGCCGTAGTTTCACCGACCATCGCTTTCCGCTTTGGAAAAACCAGCAATATCCGTATAACGACCCTCGTCAAATTAACACGCAAATTAAATTTCCTCAAGTTACTCTGCAGCAGACCTTTGGCACAGGCCGGTTCTGAACCGGTACGGGCCAAAATATCAAACCTAACAAATTTATCTTCCAGCAGTGTTTATGCTCCATTGGATGATCGTGTTCTCGCAAGTGTGTCATTTTCCATGGCCATGGGGTTCAATGGCAAGGTGTTACTGACTGGCTTTCAAAACAAACGCCCGCTTCAATTTTGCCCTTCCATCACTGCGAGCCGTCAATTAGCGGAGCACCTTAACGAAACGAAACCCAAATCCAACTCATTGATCCTTTGAGCAAAAGTTTATCGTTTCGCTTGTTCCACCGTTCGATCACGTCAGGAAATGATGATGCGACGGGGCGAAATAAGTTTCTGGCGAGATGCAAATCGAATAAAGGCGGGAGCGATGCTAAACAGTGGCTTTTCCGGTTTGCCGCTTTAGGTAAGGTTATGTGTTTGCTCATTGCCTTGAAGAGTTGTTTTTTTTTTAAACATTTGCATCAATTAATTTTTGTTAAACAAATTCTTTCAATTTTTTAATTAAAGAGCGGATTGTTTTCAAATTTCTTTCACTCGTTGAAATAACGCCCCGACACTGAGGACGTTGAAAAAAATATTTTATTTTTACCAAGGTTATGTGGAACTGATTTTTTCTTACCTTTTCCTGCTGGCTATTGGAAGCTATAAGATTACCTACATAATTGCCATCACGTAAGTGTTGCCAGCTACGGCAAAACCTTACTGCAATGGCTTACTAGTTTGTTCAACCGTGAAAGGTTATCATCCCCTATCTTGAAGTAATTGTCTAGCTTTGGCACCAAACCCGTGTTACAACCTTTATTGCACAAGCTGCCATTGTTGAGCAAAATGCCAGTGCGTACCGCTTAACATGAGGTGCAATGGTATGGAAAAAGGGACTTTCAATGCGCCAGAATTGTAAGGTAGTGCATAATTTATACTTTTGTCTTCCAAGTTTTAGTGGGATTGCCCTTAAAGAAATTTTGATTGCAGAAACGGTAGTAAAAATCTATTATTACTATACACAATCGAATAGTGAGAGCATTAGAGTATGGGGAAATAATAAAATTTTGCTTAATGGAAACGCATGGTAGCTCAAAGCTAGACAAGACAAATTACAATTTTAATATAAAAATTAGATAGCAAACTGTGGTAAATATTACTGAGAATGTCTGCAAATAAGTAACTTTTAACACTTTCACTAAGCACCAAAAAAACCTAAAAAAAACAATCTTCAAGAATAGAACCTTTACGTCAACACTTCACTAGACAGACGTTTTTACATCTTAATCTTAGTCACCGACCAGCACACAATCGTCCATCATAATAACCCTCCTAATGAGACAGCAAAAAATAAAAAAAGTTGTAAAAGTTTACGCACGGTAAGACACCGGCTTCCAAAGATCACTAGACGGAAAGGTAACCAGAAGCCAAACTAACGAAAGAACAATGGTAAGTGTTTATCTTCTGTGTCATAACATTAGCAAAGGCTTAGTCTTCTCATCATTTACACATTTTCACGCCCCAAAACTGGTGCTTTCTTGCAAAGCCAAAATGGCACAACTTTTTCTTACCTTTTTTTTTCCTGTTTTTGTTTTGTCCTTACTTTCGGCCAGCGTTCATTCAAGATTCATGATGTGGTAAGGTTGATATAAAGGTACGCTGGCAATTTACCACTCCCCGGGCATAATTTGTGGTTTACGATTTTTGTTGTTGTCTTGTGCAGAAGTTAACATGAGCAATGCTGCTGGTGAGGTACATGTGGAATTGCAAATGAATATACGGTACTTTAAGACATTTTATGCAAGATAAGATAATGGCACATTTTCTTCATTCTTTTGATGAGTGACTTGATACAGTCAAGCATTACGATGTCTAGTAACTTAAATGACTTAACATTATCACAGGTTTCAAGTTGAGTGTAATTTTAGTTTAAAAATATGTATGCCTCACAGCGTCTTTGAAACAAAATCAAACTTATCGTGTCCCATCACGGACACACCTTGAATGCAAATACTTACGATGAAACTTCTCTTTTTCCCTGAAGAAACCCGATAGTCTGTAACCCAGCAGGAGTGGAAAAAAAGGACAGAAATCAGCATGAAAACACGCAACACGCCAGCCAAGCAGGAATGGTAAATTAAAGCTATTGTTCGCGGTGTAGGAAGAACCAACCCCTATGCACCCAGGTAGTCCAGGTTGAGCTTTTAATGTTGGACCAGCGCAACGCGCACGCTTGCTTGTACGGCTTCGGCACGACTAATAGCTCGCCGGGCTCGGACCATCGTACGATATCCATTACACGGGAAAGTACATCCATCGTGATGAAGTATGGTTCGGTAAAGCTTTTTTTACGCGAACGGGCACAAAAGAAAGCAAAAGTTGGTAAAATAGAGAATTAACTACCGCATTGTTTTTTACATCGCTCTCTTTCTCACTCTTCTTTTGCCGCTGCGATGCGCCTTGAGTAACCAGACAATGTTTCTTCGAAAACTTTTGTCGGGCAAACTTTTTTTCTACACTGTTCATTAGATGCAAGTCTTAATATTTGAAGCTGGCAATGGAAGTAACAATTAGAAAAAGGGGAAAAAACTTTGAAGAAAGCACCAATGGGTGCAAGTACAAGAAAAGGAATCTGTACAGTGCCTCTTTTTGAAGTTTTTTGCAGGTATAGAAGAATAAATGACTTAATAATTTTCAGGTGTTTATTGTTTATAAGTATTATTAATAACTTGCCTCAAAGCGTAAGAGATATTGCAATAATTTGTAAAAGATTTGTTTTTCTTTTAACTAATAATAAGAATACAAAATTTAAAATTCTAGTAATGCAAAATAATCAAGAAAAAACTTATTGATGACGAAAACATGATGAAAAAAGAAATGGTTTTAATTTTTTTTTTTTCTATAAACATTAACAAAATAATCCCTTCTTGAGTTCCTCCATCGGGACATTCTTCAAATAAATGTGTTTAAAAATATAAATGTAAGTGTTATCTTTGGCTTTAAAACAAGTGTTTATTTGTTCGCACCTGGGAGTCTAATCCGAATGTAAGAGTATGGGGAAATAATTGTTTTAAATATGTTTAGTTTTCAAACTTATTCAATGGTCTAATCGGTGTGATAGAAGGTACTTTGATCTGCGAAGCATGAACGAACACATATTGCTCTGTTATTCAATTAAGTTGCCTCTACAGTAGCAACAGCAACATGTCCGAATGGGCCCGAATCAAGCACGGATAGTGCCGGAACATTCAAAACTTCGCACGTAACTTGGACACTATAATTACACCACTCATTGTTTGTTTGGAAAAATTTTCCAACTTTGTATCATGGTTACAGTGTGCGGGAGTGCTTTAATTGCCGGAACCGGATATTGTGTTTCAGCAATTTTATGCCTCAACCTCATCCGCACGGTAAGTGGATCATAGCAATTGTTTTTCCAACTGTGTGGGATATTGCCGGAAATTTACTTGCCGTCAATAATTGACGTGATGAAGACCAACAAAAAATTATTCAACAAAAAAAAAAAATCCAAGAACTTTACATACTCATTTCAGTGTTTTTTGTAATGTACTCATCATTAAATTGGTTATTACTAATAAAAAATATGCTTCGTACAGATCGGTGCGGTTACCATCAAAGTAAACAACCTTTATATCATACAATGTGGTCTGTAATGAATGTAAAATTAACATATGAATGTTGAAAAGCATTTCAACACATTTTCATTTCAGAGAGGAGGCACTGTCATATTTTTCATCATCAAAAACATATTATGTTGTGGTCAGGCAGCACAATCTGCAATTATAGAAACAAGATGGAAATAAGTTACACGGGTACAACATGACACTTTTCAATTAGTCACTTGTAGTATTTGTTTGTTTGTAAATTGGTGGAATAGGGAAAACATCATATTTCACCGAAAGCTAAAAGTGCTTTCTTTTCACGTTTAATGGTGTGTTAGTTAGAAAGAAAGTAAACACTAATTGAATATCTTATTTTTTAATGTATTGTATCTTAAGATTAAAAAGCATTATTATTAGGCTACTTTTAAATACCATCATCTTCACTTCAAAGAGTGTAGGCAATATTTTATAAAACCGAATGCGAAGCCATTAACAATTTAGTTTCTTTTCCAAACGATACACTAAGGTTTTCCTCGACATGATGGACGTTTCAATTCGAACCAATAAAGCATTAAATACATACTCCATGCTTCCGAGCACGCTTCCAAGCAATGGACGTACACCAAAGAATTATTAACTCTTCACGGAATCACAGAAACATATTGTACTGTTTGCCTTTCTACAGTCGTACACGGTCGTCTAACTAAGACTATATGTCAGACATTAAATTTCCCACAGCTTAATGCTACCGTATGTTCCACACGCTACAACGCTGTCTTCTTGGGTCGTATGCTTCTTGAAAAGGACGAAACATTCGGTTCTCATGTTGTTCCCGGTAAAAGGGTAAGTTTTATGTTGTGCACAACAAGCCCCTTTTCGATGGCTGGCGAAAAACTTGAGCGAGAGAGATCGTTGCGTTGTGGTATCCTCTTGATGGTTTGTTTTGAAAACGGTCGGAAAAGCCACAAATGCGTGACTCTTTCAATCAATAACAATGTGGTAGAATGATAACACAGCGTTCCTGGCGGTTGCCGAGAATCAATTAAACGATTAAAGTTCTTAGTTTTTCTTCTGTCGACTGTGGTTTCGTTAACGTTATGTTTAATAGTTAATGTTTTAGTTGATTAAATTTTAAATTAAGGAATTTATGAATGAATACTCAAAAGTTTTATTACAATTTGTGTTAAACCCTTAAATGACATAAAAGAAAAAAGTCAATAAAAAGTAATCATATTTCTTGCATAAAAAAAATCCATAACTAGAATTCATTTTGCTTGACTAATAACGTTTACAAATCAAAAGAAAACATTTGAAGTTCATCCATAGACACAGTCTGCTGTTAACTTCATTTTTAGGTTGAAATTCTCCAAAAAGTAATCAAGAAAAGTACCTAACCTTCACTCGACGTTACCATTTATTTTTCAACCAACATTCCACAACAACACCCTAAAGCTATTGAAAGCAAAGACACCGAGTTGTAAGAAGGCAAAATGAAAAACATAATGACGGATTTTAACTTACAAAAACTCTCACACCACATGGCGACACAACGGCATTTTTAAGAAAAGTTTTCTAATCAAATTTATTCTGCGACTTTCAACGCTTTTCATTTGTCGATTAAATTGTTCACTTACTGTGCAAGTATTTGAGTAGCCTACGGCTCTTCAACTCAACAAGTTGCAGGTTCATAAATTATTCCCTTTTGTATGGAGCCATCCAAGCGCCGAAGTGTGAAATTATATCATTGGTGTGCTTAATGTTACAATTGCCTGGATTTTTCTTTGCTTTGCCATTATTGTATCATAACATTTTCTTTTTCATGTTTTTATGCTTTAATGCAATAATTCTATTTCGCATCGTCTACTGTTTGCCTCGTAATCCAATAGTTAATCCAAGCCATTCAGCCATCATGCCATGCTTGGACATACAATTCTTCCGTGAGCATCCGCATTATGAGTGATGAAAAGCGCCGGTAAGTAAGCTTAAACACCTCTACCTTTAACCTCGGGGTCGATGTGACCGTTTAGCAGGCCGTACTGAGAAAATGTCCAGTACCTAAATTAAGAACGTCCTGTTTGCCTGCGCTAAGCGGCTCAGCGAAAGAAAGCAACGCCGGAAGCAGTCTCGTACCGTCGTAAGACGGACGGAACAGTAGACAGCGTGAACGACGACACGCTTTGTCTGACCTTATCCAAATGATGCCTCTGTTCATCTTTATCACCTCCAAGAATTAAGTATAATATTCATGAAACAAGTCCATCCTCGTGGAAGCAACGCCGATCCCGATCTCTTTGTTAAAGCAGATAATCCTTTTCTCGAGAGCAAGCTTATTATTTATTGCGAGACCCAATTATTCAATTTATACAAACTATAAAACCATTTCATATAAAAAACAACAACAATTAAGTCAAAAGTTGAGCAAAGAATGTATGGTCAAACTGTATGGTACGGTCAAGTTAATGGAAAAGTCAAATGTTAAATACACTCCAGTTTTCTCAACAAAACACGACTCTAAAGCACTTTTCCATCGAAACAATCCCATATCCATGACGGGGTGTAAATAATGTGTTGCTAATCGACGAATGACGTGATGATGGAAGTATTTTTAGCTTCTCGTGCCAAGGTAAACATTTCGTCAAATCTGCGTTCTAGGAATCCTTAACCTTAGGCAAAAAATATTAGGACATTTAGAAATGATGGGAACATTCCATGCTCCTTGCTATTTGTGAGACTTGATTTGACTTTGTTGTTTTAATTGTAAGAAAAGCATGTGTTTTGCTTTAAGTTACAATCACCCTTAAACAGAAATAAACCAAGTTGTCCTCAATGCCGTATAGTTATTCGCTTATCTACAATTCAAAAACGGACGCTATTAACTTAAACAACAGGCACAGTTGTTTGGATTTTGTACCTTCATGAAATTGGAAATGAAAACTAAATCATTTGAATGTTGTCTGCAATAGCGTGGCAAGCTATTTACATATCGTATTTATGCTCTAAAGAATCGCTATCAACTACCTGCTGTTTGTTCAACCCAATTATTGCACAGCGCACTTGATGTTGTACACAGCTCCATCAAACGAACGTAAAAATGCTATTTGTACACGTGGTTAGATGCCGATGGAACCACGCCGAGGGAAAAGTAACCTTTCTGTGGAATATTTGTGCTTGAATTATACCTAAATGTTTGGTGTTTTCTCCTAGCGTTATATCAAGATTCAAATATGATGAACTCAATATTTCAACGACACTATCATGACTTTTGTAAAAACCACAACACAACATTTTCCCATCTGTTTAAATTTTCCCAAGAAATGAGTCAACTATACTAAATGTTAGAATAAAGAATCCTTTATGTTCGAAATTTCATCATTTTTTCGTAATAATACGACCCTAGATAAATTCAAACTAAGCTGGATCCTCGCACTAGCTCCTGAGAGTGAAGAAACGGTTCCGTTGGACGGTATGAAGATGTTTACGAAATAGTTTAGTGTTTTACCCTGCCACGGAAAACGAAAAACCACCCACAACACACATCAAGAACTTGTTCATTCGCTCGTTTAGTGGATTGCGGAAAGCGTTACGAACCTTTGGTGCTGTGTTAACCTGGATCTCACTTGAGGTTAGACTTTCCAAATCCGTATCTTGTTTTCCGCATAAGCTACGGTTAGCCTTTTGGTGGAATTCTATTTCAAGATGATTGTTTCGAGTTCCCATGAAAGTCGGATTTAAGTTTGCTTTACAAATTTTTGCGATGGTGTGGAGTGTTATCAAGACAATCAAAATTGTACAAGATATTAAAGATGTTTCACAGTATATATAAACTGAAATATAAAATAAATTTGGAAAACAAATTTAGGCTGTAACAGATCATTCCTCAAATATGTTTGCATTGACAGAAGCATGCCGATGTTATTATAACTACAATAAAACACATGAAAAACGCTCACCGATGATGTACTCTACTCTTAACACGTGTTGATGGAACAAAATCAATGTAGTGTATCACCGCATCGCTGTTTAAAAATATACCATGAAAGCAGGGACATGGTAACTTTCAAAACCAGCTGAACGTTACCACGTAGGAGGTAATGTAAATACCACCGAGCAGAATCAAGCGCATGATTTAAAAAGCAAATGCATTCACTTCCTGTTGTGTCTGATGTGTTGGTTTGGCGATGGTAAAATATCTGCGCTTACACCGCCCGTGGCAAGACGGTGGATTTTTGCTTATTTGAATTGTAAATCTAGCGAATGATTGGTTTTCGCAAGGCAAAGATAACGACTGCGGATGCAATCATTGTACGGATAGTCTTGCAAGCAAAAACTGGAAACCAGGTGTAGCAGATATTGGAACTGGAACTCTTGATCTTGAAGCACAATAGATAAAAGGAGATGAAAATAATACGTATAAAAGGTGGAATGAAGACAGTTTCGATAGCAGTTTACATTTATTTTCACGTAGCATATAGGTTCGATTACGATGTTTACAAAATTCATTTCTTTGTTTCGATAAAGCAAATACTTAATAAATTAAAATAAATAAAGCATCTAAAACTGAAATCAACTATTCTACTCGTCGATGAAATAACCAACTTTTTTAAACATATCGTGTAATGACTTAAAGTGTGTGTATGGCTTACAATTCTAACAAAATTTATTTTTCGACAACCCAGAACTCATCTTTAAATCGTACATCACCTGTACACAGTATCGATAACAAAACACTATGACACCGTTTTTAATTCCCCGACGAACAAATTAACGTTGTTTCGACGCTATTGAAGCTTTACACCTACTCTTTCAGAATCCCATTCAAAACCACTCGTGGTTGGATGTATATGTGCACGGGTGCACTGCAAACATGGTGGTGAGTGCGCTTGTTCACTTCCACAAGCTCATCGCAAACAGGCAAAGCCCAGTGAAAAGCGAAAACATGGCGTCGATGCAATGGCGTGCGTGACACAAAAAGCTTGTTTCCTGTTAAATTGAATAACCATCCATCGAGCTGATCGATTCTTTTTTTTTCTGTTTCATGTGACGCGTTTTGCAAATATCCACTACCGAGGCGAGGTGAAAATGACCACACTAATCCATTCGAACCAAACTGTACAGTAAGGTTGAGTCTTTTCGGCAACGAATTGATCAACGTTGCTGAGGGGTTTTCGATGCACAATACAGTGCCTGGGAGCAATAAAAATGTTTAATTAAATAGAAGCAATCGAACGGAATTTTGTATGGGTTGACAGAGCCGTTGACAGAGGTGGCTTGTAGTACGGTCAATTGATTTCGCATTGATATGTACGCGTTGACTGCTTTACAAATCAAATGGGATGGAACTGTCATTATCGGTAGTGAATTGGAATCCGGTTGGCGATGACCTAGTACCGATAACCGGTGGAGTTTATTGTTTGGTATAGTTGCTTGCGTTGCTGAGGAGAAAAGATAAGATTGTTTTATAACTATTTCCTTTAAAATTGTGGTACAGTCTTCGGTTTAGAAGTATCAAACACAGACGAGTTAAGAACTGTTAAAGTGGAGTACAATTTAAAAAGAAGTTTGTAACGATGAGTACGGTACATCAAAAGGATCAATCAGTTAGGTTGTGACAGTTAAGTTTCGAGCAGAATAATTTAGTAAAAATTAAGGAATCCCTGTTCTTGTAGCGTTAGCAAAATAAAATTCGTAGTTTATTGTGTTAATTTAAAATTACTTAATAAATTTCTTTTAGTGCTTGCCAAAGAAAAATAGAAGAATATATTTCACATAACTTTTAAATCATTTGCATGAATTTTCACATTGGTTTTTGCTATATCACATCCACTCCTCATTGAACTGTATTATGTTAGGAAGAATATTTGATAAAAAATCAAAATAAAAAAAACTTCCAGCGAAACACAGCCGAGATTGGACGAAGATCAAACAAACAGGATTTTGCTCATATCTATTTGCAGCATTAAATTCTCATGAGGCAATTTGGCCGTTGCCTTTGTTTGATGACCGCTATAATTAAATGGAGTCTTTCACCTGGTCACGCTGGTGCATAAATCAACATATGCACCGCACAAGCGTCCATACTAAACTCGTTAGTCCGACGACGCCGCCAGTATATCTGCCAGATTAGCTAATGCTGACACAATGAGGCAGTTTTAGCGGGACAGTGCGATTACCCCCCGCCAAATTAGTTCAATGCGATGCGTAATTAGAACAATAAACAATTATAATCCAATTATAATCACAAACCAAAATGAAATTAATGCCACGATGAAAGTCTGCAGACTGTAGCTGCGCATGAAACGGCACGCAACTAAGTAGGAAACATTTGAAAGCGAAATGTGTATGTGCCCTTAAATGAGGCTTCTTTAATTCACACGTTGTTCCTGGATTTCTGGTAGGGAAGGCATAGAAACTATGGAATTTTTGAGAAAAGATGATTATATACTTTAAGTATATTTAAATGCATCAAAATGGTGTTAAATTGTTAGACTCGAACGGCAATTCTTGTTAGTAATTTAAGGGAAAACTTTTGACTCTTTAAAATTATGGGGAATCATTCCTTATGAAGCTAAAGGTATAAGTTACATGAGTTTATAATAGAAATGAATATTTAAATATTTAAGCTGGAGCATTGTCTTGGGGTTCTTTAGAAAAATGGGACGATATTAACCCTGGGCGAGCATTAGAAATTTTACTCTTTTTGAGCCCTATCCGGTGTTGTGCTTTCATTCAAAAGAGACGCACTTGTTTTCATCCGAATGATCTTGCTTTTGCAAAAACGACACAGTCTCGTAAATATCGTCATTCAGCACAGACAATGTGCGCCGCATGATGGCAAGATAAAGAGAAGCAAAGATAAAAAAAGATATGCATACATCAATAGGCCGAGGACACACGGGCGCTATTCTTTACGAAATGCCCTGGCCCTTGGTGGTGGTTCATTCGCATACAGACAAAGCAGACACCCCCGGCAGCGCGATAGTGTGGGAAAAGTTTCCATATAACGAGTTTCGACTTGTACTTGCCCAGTGTGCAAGGGTGGAACGAGCGTGTCGGTCCTCAGCAGGCAACACGGGCGTATGTGTGAAAAATAACTCCCAGGCATTGTTATCTAGATTTTACAGCACTGCTTCCTTCGCCCGAAGGCTGCACACCACTGGTGACTCTCACATGGTCGGTTTATTTATTACAAATATTAGTTTTCATCTCGTTTGTAACGAAAATAACTTCCTAACTATCCAACTTTGTCATGCGACATCCTCGGTGCTGGTCCGCCGCCAAGGGCTTGGGCGAAATGATACTGACCGGATGTGGACAGAGGTTGTTAGCGTGCGGCATATGGAACTTTTGCCAGCACGAGGTAATTGACTGTGCTTTATGTAACTTTTTGCAAAAACCCCCGGCTCGCATGTACGGCTGTGCGGGACCGAAGCAGGGAGAGTAGTTTTCCACTGACAGGAGATGAAAAATGAGAAATAGGTTCGATNCGAAATGCCCTGGCCCTTGGTGGTGGTTCATTCGCATACAGACAAAGCGGACACCCCCGGCAGCGCGATAGTGTGGGAAAAGTTTCCATATAACGAGTTTCGACTTGTACTTGCCCAGTGTGCAAGGGTGGAACGAGCGTGTCGGTCCTCAGCAGGCAACACGGGCGTATGTGTGAAAAATAACTCCCAGGCATTGTTATCTAGATTTTACAGCACTGCTTCCTTCGCCCGAAGGCTGCACACCACTGGTGACTCTCACATGGTCGGTTTATTTATTACAAATATTAGTTTTCATCTCGTTTGTAACGAAAATAACTTCCTAACTATCCAACTTTGTCATGCGACATCCTCGGTGCTGGTCCGCCGCCAAGGGCTTGGGCGAAATGATACTGACCGGATGTGGACAGAGGTTGTTAGCGTGCGGCATATGGAACTTTTGCCAGCACGAGGTAATTGACTGTGCTTTATGTAACTTTTTGCAAAAACCCCCGGCTCGCATGTACGGCTGTGCGGGACCGAAGCAGGGAGAGTAGTTTTCCACTGACAGGAGATGAAAAATGAGAAATAGGTTCGATGAGGGTGTAACGTTTCCAGCAGCCTGGGTAGGTGGGTTGGTGCAGCAACGCTAGTGAAACGGCAGTTTAATAAGCATTCGCACTGTCCGTCGTACTGCACAAGTTAATTCATAAACAAGCCGAATGAAGCATGCTTTTCATACAGGCAAACAGCTTACAACTGAGAGTTACATGAAAACACGTGTACTAGACTTGAACTATACCTATATTTTATGAAGGCAATCGTTAGTGTATGTAGAAATAAGTTGCTCAGTAGCTTCAAAATATATATGTCGTATATAATAAATTAAGGGTTTTTAATTACTAGCAATAGTTATTCCAAAAACCATGATAGTACTGGTCACTCGTGAAATTGCCATTTTAAAACGAATTTGATAGAAACATTAAAGAATAATCAGAATCAAATGATCGACCAATAACTTTTACATTTGTTTAAGGGAAATAGACAACCAGAGTTCAAAACACCCGCAACAAGACTGATAGGTTACCGGTCACTACTAAGCACTATACAGCGATTGCATGATCCTCATTACCAATCAACTATACCCGTCCTGGTTGCGCCATGAAAACGAAATGAAGCTCCGTTTGGTACCATTTGGGAAGGCTTACGTATGGTATCGTCCAGCTATAGCGTGAGCTATGCGTATGCACTGTATAATGCATGTCATTCCACACGTCGTTGCAGGTTGAAGAGAAGCCAAACGAACCACCGATATTGCACTGCCAGCACGGACCTCAAGAATGTCAATTGAACATTTTGCACGGTTGCATTCTTAAAAAGTTGCCACCCAAAAAGGCATTTGCAGTGGTCGCATGCCTCATGACGAACTTTCGCACAAACTTTGATCAGGTAGTAGCAGCAGCAGTGACAAGAAATACTTCCAAATACTTTGATTGAATGATGCATCCGTTTGTGTTGCAAATTTGTGTTCTCTTTGCTGTTTCTTTCATGTTGTTTTCACGCTTTCGCGTCACCCCAAAAGTGCATCGAAGGACATGCATCGTTCAAAAACGCTGTTGTTAATTGCAGCCAAGGGCAGCAGGGTTTGAGTTTGTTCAAAAACTTTGGAATTGATACAGACAACGTTCACCGACCGCTACCCTTCATGTCAAGCATCGTGCCACAAATAAGAGTTTAAGAAGGTGCAAATGTATGATTAAGAAGGTGTTTTGTATGAAAATGTTTAAATTGCTTCACCAGGAAATCATTCACAAAAACGTGCGCAGTAAAATTCTCGGTCACTTGTATACTTCAAGAGACAAACTCAAATCCTTGCTTGGATATTAAATAAAGATAAGAAATATTGGAAATCACACGGGCAGATTGGGATTCAAGATTGGGACGCTGCGCTTCATCGCACTGAACGAAACACGAACCTCTTCGTTAAGTGGCGTTCGGCTGCGTTCGGCTCCTTGAGAAAATGTAGAAAGATGGCTGCGTTTAGTGATATTACTTCTTTTCGGCACTACAAATCACCAATAATTAAAAATTGTAAAACTATACATAACTACACCGAAAAAGAATACATGCAAGATTCATACGTTCGATAAAATATTTTTCGACTTTTTGCTTCAAATTATTACCAATATTTATTATTGTTTAAATCAATTGTGATATTTAGAAGGACCACTGAAGAAGGACAACAATATGCTATTTTAATTACCATAGTTAGTTTTTTTTAACAAATAGTTTTGTACTTCAAATAAACGACGAAACTCATTACTAGAGCTACGAGCAGTACAACAACTCCCAGCACAACAAAATGATGGACGAGCGAAAGCTGCTTTTGCAAACTGTTTGATTTGAGCTGTTTTTCGTACTTTTCCGGTGGAAAAGTGGTAATCAATGCCACTTGATAGTTGCACGAACATTGAAAGCTCAGACCAGATTTAGACTTTACCAACGACTCATCCGTCGGGCCATAATTAATGGTAAGTGACCTGTTCTTGTTATCTGCGTCGCAAACGTTCAATTGAAACAGCCCTTGCTGTGTAGTGGAGTTGAAAAACCGATGATACTTTGGTCGAACGATTGTTCCATTCCAAGTAACACGCGACTCCTTCAGTCGCTTGTAAAGGCCATGTTGGCAGTTAAAAATAACTTTAATCTCTGGCTCCTCGTACTTTAGCGAGGCCTTTATACACTGCAGCGGAGTGTTGTTTACTTTCTGGAGTTCCGGATCCATGCTTCCCAATTCAAACGAGGTAAGAATGCCCTCCACTTCGTAGTCCGATTCGTCCGGTAGTACAATCTCGTATTCCGAATCACAATAGCTATGCACTGTTCGGGCAATGATGGATAGCCAAATAAGTTTCGCCATTAGGAGCATTTCTCCCTTACGAGCGTTTCAAAGTTGTTATGATGCGCGGAAAGGTACGACTGATGTGAAAGATTTAATGAGTCTGCTCGTGCCTTTTATAACTAAAGCACCAGAAATGACTGCTTAGCTGTGGTGGATATTGAACACTTACAATAATGAGCTGACAATACTTTCAATTTTATGAGCAACTATCAGCTAAACTTTCAATGATGACACAACCCGCACACATACGCAAGCAGAAAAGGAATAGTAAAATGTCATGTCTATTAGTACTAGTAGAATTGTTATCATGAAGGAATTTCGCCGTATAGTCCAGTGCTAAAATATGATTAAAAGTTTCATTATATTTTTGTCCAAAGCCGTAACAGAGAGCAAATCAATCAGTTATACATTTTGTTGTATCAATTGTTCATTTATTCAATTTCCAATCACACAACTATAAATTCGCAATTATTTAATGTACTTTTAACGATATTATTTAACTATTTATTGGTTTTGCGTATGTTGTACTTTGCTTGTTAGGTATGTAATTCATGGTAATGTCTTCCACGACTAGTAATCTTTATAGTTTCTATCATATGAAATATTAATTCAAGTTTCAATGAATTTCTTTGAATGTTCCTTATAGAAACCAGCAAACGATTAATGACAACAAATACAAAAACATCACTGGAATCAACCAAACGATTGAAGGCTTCACTGCTTGCTGGCGCTTTTTCAGCTTTGTTCGCCCGGTCTTTCGCATGGGAACACTCACGGCAAAGTTGAGAAACATCACAATCTCTATATGCGTGGTACAATTACACGCATTCTTAGACTGTTTTGTTGTAATGTTTTTATACTGCGCCATTAGCAAAGGAATGTTTTCATTTACAGCAAGGCCGCCCATTTTTCTGGAAGATGGTTCGCACAGCAACACTTCTAGTGCATCATGCATTAGGATGTATTTTACATACACGTTTGTTAGGCGTAAATGTAACACGGTGCTAGCTTCACGATTTTCGTGCTCGTTGCACACTATCGTTACGTTAAGCCGACCGTGCACGAAGGAAACGAACGCTTTCATGCAAGCTGCATTGCCATCGTTTGTGGCCATTCCGAAATCATTCAGCTCCAGGTAGGCTAGCGAACCTTGAAAGCTTATATCACTAGTAGGCAGCAGATTGTTTCCCCAGTATGACGGACACTGGGAACTGTTGAGCACAATTCCAAAGTATAGCTCGATACGACCAAACAGCGCGCCGTACCACACGATAGCGACACCGTTCCGCATTATTTTCTCAAACTGAACAACAGTGATCTGTATTGAAGGTGTTGCCTTTAACTTTACTCGCTGGCAAAAGACTCCCCGGAAATGGAACAATGTTACATTACCACCAAAGTAACACTTCCGCGCTGTAATCGATGATGATGTCACAACCCGTCCAAGTGTGTCCTTTTTTTGTTATGTGTGACAAAATTACTTTCATAATTTCAGACTTCTTGCCATTGCTGCATACAAACCGAATGCTGAGTTCTCGGATCGATCGCCACCACATTTAAATCGTTACGAGTATCTTCCATTTCCAATAGTCTATTATGATTTATTCTGCGGTTGGAAGAGTAAAAAATGTACCAATAAAAGTGAGGGCGGGAATATTTTTTCTTTCCCCCGAGTATTATCATACCAGATGTGCAACAGTGGAGTGCATAAAAGGCAGTAAAAGCAGCTAGCATAAAAGCGATTCCGCCATGCTTGTTATCGTCGCCTGCGAGTCACATGTGAGGATTTTTCGTTTCCCCCCAGTAGTGTAACCGTTAAGGCGGACTCGCACATTGCCATAATCAATATTTATTGCGCATTTTGCTGCCTTTATTAGAATAAACAGAAGTTTATGGGTATAATCGGAATAAAGCACACACTATGGTCGTTGTAGCTCACATTTGACACAGGTAGCGCCGCAAATGTCATGCTTGTGTGCTACGTACAGCTCGACAGCGATCTTTGCCCATCCGCAACATTACCGATGCTTTTGCACAAGTGCAAAACGAGACAGCCAGCAGTATGATTCATGATATGAACTGGAGAGTAATTTTAACCCTGCCGCGTTGTGTGGCCATAACACACCTATAAGAATTTGCGTGTTATCTGTCATCAATCTTAATCTTTTATTTTATTTATATTGACAATAATTTTGCAATGCTTTTGACGTCATAAGCCGGTGTTATGTGGATTTTAGTAAACAATTTATTATATTCGAAGGATTTACGTTATATTTGAAGGATATATGAGCTACATTTTGGTATTTTGGTGCTAGATAAACATATCAATCACCTTACTGTAATGCAATGTTCGTTCTTTTTTCCTGATTTGTTTTGATGCTTATGCTGCCATTTCCGTAAGCTATAGCTATGCAGCCTGGCCTTTCTTCATTGAATAAAAAAAAATTAAGAAGACAGAAATCTCTTTTTCAAATTTGTTACAATGCCGAGTATCAGTTTTCCAATGTCATTAAATGTTTCAATCTGATCAAAACTTGCTTTGGATTCCCCAATGGACGCGTGGAACGGCTTTGGTCATTTCATAACACAACATAAAATCACAATTCCGTACATTGGTTTTAGTTTACTTATTTCGATTGGTTTGGCTAGACTGCTCTGGAATTGGGCTTGACTTCTTTCCCAAATGTCGTTTGTGCGAAAAACAATTATTTTAGGCAGTAAAATAAATTGTCGCCGGGCTGAAACATACAGCTACAATCATAATCAAAACACGAACATTTGAACAACGCAATCGGGAATCATTTCATGTATTGGATTGCAGTTTCATTGATTATTTACTTTTTTTTTAACGAGTTTGAACAAAACTTTCGATTAAATTATTTCGCAGCTTGTTTTGAGTGAGTTTAATCATTTAAATGGGAACATATGCAATAGAAATAAAACATTAACTCAACATAAAGCCTGTCTGAAGACCAATAATCTATACAGGAATCACTTCAACAACATAAATGAACTTACCCCACTTATTACCAATTACATCCCTCACGCATACGTTGGTTCACATTTGTCTCTTAATCCATAACCGGTGTCGATCATACGCCATGGTACAAGTTTTGATTTTCATTAAGCTTGTTTCCTTTGCACTTTTGCCAGCAACAGCGAGGCTGTCGTGCGTAATAAGCATCAACAACGTTTCTAATTGAAAAACTTTCCACGAACAGCGCGTGCAAGTGTTCGCAGCAATGAAAAAGTGGAAATAATGAGATTACGCTTTGGTGGGTTCGATGATGGTAGTCATGTACGCCTCAATGAAAGAGAGTGTGCAATTACACTAATAAGTTTTTAAATTTTTGATATATTAAACATAATCCAAAAATAGCAGAAAATGAGCATATATGTTCGTAACACAGGATAAATGAAGTGTTTTAATGAGAAATTGAGTCGAATAAACAAAGCTTTTACTTGCAACAATCACCATAATTTTCGTTTTAAAATATTTCGAAAATTCCCACAGTTCATTTCGGAACAATGTTAAACTTAAAAAAGTTATACATTAACGAAAATCATTATGGAGGTTCTTTATTAAATACAGCCATTACATGATTCCAGGGCACGAGGCATCAGGATTATCTGAAAACCTTACACAAACTAAAAATGAAAGGAAGACACAAGGAAAGTGATTTTAGCTATGTTCAGTGGTGGCAACTCTGTTAAACAGAATTCGTTCATTATAGATTCATAAACAGCTAAAGCTATTTTCACCAGATGTAAGCTTATGAATAAACAAAATCCAACAACATTCCCTAAGCTTTCGGGAACAAATGCTCTACCGTTGAAGTAAGCATCTTAAGGTAGGTTTTCGTATTTTTCGTGTCGTATTTGGAAGTTTTACAATTCGGATGAATGGTGTCAATAAGCCGTCCGAAGTGATAAGAAGAAATATTTGAGCTATCAACTTGACTTTACCGGCTCGGTCTCGTCCATCAATCATCGGCCTGAAAGGATTAGGAAGGTAATAGTGTGTGCCATTTAAAACAGTCATTATAAACATTCTTCCTTTTCTTGATCATCTATCTTCATTAGGAGCAGAACATCATTTGTCATTGACTTCATTCATTCATGCCCGTGTTTCTGCATTCAACCATTCATTCTGTTTATGTTGCAGATTCAATTTTCAAGTTTGCACAACATTTTAAATACAGTTGTCAATAAACAAACAAAAAAGCGTAAACATAAAATGTTTGTGAATAGAAATGAAAAAAAATAACTTACCCTTTTCTACAATTGACATAGTAATTTTGAAAATTAATTAGCACAAGACCGTCCCCTTCAAATCAAACAGCAATAACAAATCAATCTAACTGATTTTGTCATATTGGGTTTTCAATGGAAATTGTTCCCGATATGTTACCTACATCTTGTGATATGATGTAACAACATTTATTTTGTTCTATTTTTTACTTATTCATATTTTATTATGACGGCTTAGGGCCGTATTGTATTTATTTTGTACTATGTATGAACACTTTTTTAAAGATTGTTCACCGTCCAGGGTCATTTTAGGCCTATCCGAAAACGGCAAGCTTTCTCTTCCAGGACTACGCAAAATATCGATTTTCTACAAGCTACACTATGAACCATGGGAAACTAAATCCGAGTGTGAATATCTAGGTGCGTAACATCCCTTCAGCTCCTAGGCAATGAACTAAAGCATTTGTTGGTATCGTCAATTAGAATTTACTACGGTTTTTCGGGATTTTCACGCTTGCCTACTATATCCCTATGAAGAATGGGTAAGCCATCGGAGTGAAGTGTGAATTTGAAGCCGAACACCACAAGATTTAAACAAGATTTTCTGAATGAAAGGTCTAATAAAAGCCAATGTGAAAATTCATGGAAAACTGAAAAAACTGATGGAAGTGTTGCTAAAGTTGATCCGTTTTTTTCAGATAGAAGATTTATTTTGCCTTCAATCAAAAATCAACACCTTCTCAATTGAAGGACGTTGATTACCACAAGCATACAGAANTTTTCGTACTTTTCCGGTGGAAAAGTGGTAAACAATGCCACTTGATAGTTGCACGAACATTGAAAGCTCAGACCAGATTTAGACTTTACCAACGACTCATCCGTCGGGCCATAATTAATGGTAAGTGACCTGTTCTTGTTATCTGCGTCGCAAACGTTCAATTGAAACAGCCCTTGCTGTGTAGTGGAGTTGAAAAACCGATGATACTTTGGTCGAACGATTGTTCCATTCCAAGTAACACGCGACTCCTTCAGTCGCTTGTAAAGGCCATGTTGGCAGTTAAAAATAACTTTAATCTCTGGCTCCTCGTACTTTAGCGAGGCCTTTATACACTGCAGCGGAGTGTTGTTTACTTTCTGGAGTTCCGGATCCATGCTTCCCAATTCAAACGAGGTAAGAATGCCCTCCACTTCGTAGTCCGATTCGTCCGGTAGTACAATCTCGTATTCCGAATCACAATAGCTATGCACTGTTCGGGCAATGATGGATAGCCAAATAAGTTTCGCCATTAGGAGCATTTCTCCCTTACGAGCGTTTCAAAGTTGTTATGATGCACGGAAAGTTACGACTGATGTGAAAGATTTAATGAGTCTGCTCGTGCCTTTTATAACTAAAGCACCAGAAATGACTGTTTAGCTATGGTGGATATTGAACACTTTCAATAATGAGCTGACAATACTTTTAATTGTATGAGCAACAATCAGCTAAGCTTTCAATGATGACACAACCCGCACACATACGCAAGCAGAAAAGGAATAGTAAAATGTCATGTCTATTAGTACTAGTAGAATTGTTATCATGAAGGAATTTCGCCGTATAGTCCAGTGCTAAAATATGATTAAAAGTTTCATTATATTTTTGTCCAAAGCCGTAACAGAGAGCAAATCAATCAGTTATACATTTTGTTGCATCAATTGTTCATTTATTCAATTTCCAATTACACAATTGTAAATTCGCAATTATTTAATGAAATTTTTAACGATATTATTTAACTATTTTGGGGCGGCCCGGTGGTGCATTTGGCAACGGCGCTAGGTCCCTAACACGACCGGACCGGGTTCAAATCCCATTCGGACCGTCCCCCCGTAGCATGGTTTGACTAGCCTGCTACGTGGTAAAATTAGTCTAATACGGCCTGTTCCGTTCTAACATAAATAAAAAAAAAAAAAAAAAATTTAACTATTTATTGGTTTTGCGTGTGTTGTACTTTGCTTGTTAGGTATATAATTCATGGTAATGTCTTCCACGACTAGTAATCTTTATAGTTTCTATCATATGAAATATTAATTCAAGTTTCAATGAATTTCTTTGAATGTTCCTTATAGAAACCAGCAAACGATTAATGACAATAAATACAAAAACATCACTGGAATCAACCAAACGATTGAAGGCTTCACTGCTTGCTGGTGCTTTTTCAACTTTGTTCGCCCGGTCTTTCGCATGGGAACACTCACGGCAAAGTTGAGAAACATCACAATCTCTATATGCGTGGTACAATTACACGCATTCTTAGACGGTTTTGTTGTAATGTTTTTATACTGCGCCATTAGCAAAGGAATGTTTTCATTTACAGCAAGGCCGCCCATTTTTCTGGAAGATGGTTCGCACAGCAACACTTCTAGTGCATCATGCATTAGGATGTATTTTACATACACGTTTGTTAGGCGTAAATGTAACACATTGCTAGCTTCACGATTTTCGTGCTCGTTGCACACTATCGTTACGTTAAGCCGACCGTGCACGAAGGAAACGAACGCTTTCATGCAAACTGCATTGCCGTGGTTTGTGACCATTCCGAAATCGTTCAGCTCCAGGTAGGCTAGCGAACCTTGAAAGCTTATGTCACTTGTAGGCAGCAGATTGTTTCCCCAGTATGACGGACACTGGGAACTGTTGAGCAAAAATCCAAAGTATAGCTCGATACGACCAAACAGCGCGCAGTACCACACGATAGCGACACCGTTCCGCATTATTTTCTCAAACTGAACAACAGTGATCTGTATTGAAGGTGTTGCCTTTAACTTTACTCGCTGGCAAAAGACTCCCCGGAAATGGAACGATGTTACATTGCCACCAAAGTAACACTTCCGCGCTGTAATCGATGATGATGTCACAACCCGTCCAAGTGTGTTCTTTTTTTGTTATGTGTGACAAAATTACTTTCATAATTTCAGACTTCTTGCCATTGCTGCATACAAACCGAATGCTGAGTTCTCGGATCGATCGCCACCACATTTCAATCGTTACGAGTATCTTCCATTTCCAATAGTCTATTATGATTTATTCTGCGGTTGGAAGAGTAAAAAATGTACCAATAAAAGTGAGGGCGGGAATATTTTTTCTTTCCCCCGAGTATTATCATACCAGATGTGCAACAGTGGAGTGCATAAAAGGCAGTAAAAGTCGCTAGCATAAAAGCGATCCCGCCATGCTTGTTATCGTCGCCTGCGAGTCACATGTGAGGATTTTTCTTTTCCCCCCAGTAGTGTAACCGTTAAGGCGGACTCGCACATTGCCATAATCAATATTTATTGCGCATTTTGCTGCCTTTATTAGAATAAACAGAAGTTTATGGTTATAATCGGAATAAAGCACACACTATGGTCGTTGTAGCTCACATTTGACACAGGTAGCGCCGCAAATGTCATGCTTGTGTGCTACGTACAGCTCGACAGCGATCTTTGCCCATCCGCAACATTACCGATGCTTTTGCACAAGTGCAAAACGAGACAGCCAGCAGTATGATTCATGATATGAACTGGAGAGTAATTTTAACCCTGCCGCGTTGTGTGGCCATAACACACCTATAATAATTTGCGTGTTATCTGTCATCAATCTTAATCTTTGATTTTATTTATATTGACAATAATTTTGCAATGCTTTTGACGTCATAAGCCGGTGTTATGTGGATTTTAATAAACAATTTATTATATTCGAAGGATAAACGTTATATTTGAAGGATATATGAGCTACATTTTGGTA
Organism: Anopheles rivulorum; assembly: GCA_018908115.1. Lineage (NCBI taxonomy): Eukaryota > Metazoa > Arthropoda > Insecta > Diptera > Culicidae > Anopheles > Anopheles rivulorum. The sequence continues at coordinate 19,908,126 of STHB01000004.1, forward strand.
TTTTGGTGCTAGATAAACATATCAATCACCTTACTGTAATGCAATGTTTGTTCTTTTTTCCTGATTTGTTTTTATGCTTATGCTACCATTTCCTTAAGCTATAGATATGCAACCTGGCCTTTCTTCATTGAATAAAAAAAATTTAAGAACACAGAAATCTCTTTTTCAAATTTGTTACAATGCCGAGTATCAGTTTTCCAATGTCATTCAATGTTTCAATCTGATCAAAACTTGCTTTGGATTCCCCAATGGACGCGTGGAACGGCTTTGGTCATTTCATAACACAACATAAAATCACAATTTCGTACATTGGTTTTGGTTTACTTATTTCGATTGGTTTTTCTAGACTGCTCTGGAATTGGGCTTGACTTCTTTCCCAAATGTCGTTTGTGCGAAAAACAATTATTTTAGGCAGTAAAATAAATTGTCGCCGGGCTGAAACATACAGCTACAATCATAATCAAAACACGAACATTTGAACAACGCAATCGGGAATCATTTCATGTATTGGATTGCAGTTTCATTGATTATTTACTTTTTTTTAACGAGTTTGAACAAAACTTTCGATTAAATTATTTCGCAGCTTGTTTTGAGTGAGTTTAATCATTTAAATGGGAACATATGCAATAGAAATGAAACATTAACTCAACATAAAGCCTGTCTGAAGACCAATAATCTATACAGGAATCACTTCAACAACATAAATGAACCTACCCCACTTATTACCAATTACATCCCTCACGCATACGTTGGTTCACATTTGTCTCTTAATCCATAACCGGTGTCGATCATGCGCCATGGTACAAGTTTTGATTTTCATTAAGCTTGTTTCCTTTGCACTTTTGCCAGCAACAGCGAGGCTGTCGTGCGTAATAAGCATCAGCAACGTTTCTAATTGAAAAACTTTCCACGAACAGCGCGTGCAAGTGTTCGCAGCAATGAAAAAGTGGAAATAATGAGATTACGCTTTGGTGGGTTCGATGATGGTAGTCATGTACGCCTCAATGAAAGAGAGTGTGCAATTACACTAATAAGTTTTTAAATTTTTGATATATTAAACATAATCCAAAAATAGCAGAAAATGAGCATATATGTTCGTAACACAGGATAAATGAAGTGTTTTAATGAGAAATTGAGTCGAATAAACAAAGCTTTTACTTGCAACAATCACCAGAATTTTCGTTTTAAAATATTTCGAAAATTCCCACAGTTCATTTCGGAACAATGTTAAACTTAAAAAAATTATACATTAACGAAAATCATTATGGAGGTTCTTTATTAAATACAGCCATTACATGATTCCAGGGCACGAGGCATCAGGATTATCTGAAAACCTTACAAAAACTAAAATTGAAAGGAAGACACAAGGAAAGTGATTTTAACTATGTTCAGTGGTGGCAACTCTGTTAAACAGAATTCGTTCATTATAGATTCATAAACAGCTAAAGCTATTTTCACCAGATGTAAGCTTATGAATAAACAAAATCCAACAACATTCCCTAAGCATTCGGGAACAAATGCTCTACCGTTGAAGTAAGCATCTTAAGGTAGGTTATCGTATCTTTCGTGTCGTATTTGGAAGTTTTACAATTCGGATGAATGGTGTCAATAAGCCGTCCGAAGTGATAAGAAGAAATATTTGAGCTATCAACTTGATTTTACCGGCTCGGTCTCGTCCATCAATCATCGGCCTGAAAGGATTAGGAAGGTAATAGTGTGTGCCATTTAAAACAGTTATTATAAACATTCTTCCTTTTCTTGATCATCTATCTTCATTAGGAGCAGAACATCATTTGTCATTGGCTTCATTCATCTATGCCCGTGTTTCTGCATTCAACCATTCATTCTGTTTATGTTGCAGATTCAATTTTCAAGTTTGCTCAACATTTTAAATACAGTTGTCAATATACAAACAAAAAAAGCGTAAACATAAAATGTTTGTGAATAGAAATGAAAAAAAATAACTTACCCTTTTCTACAATTGACATAGTAATTTTGAAAATTAATTAGCACAAGACCGTCCCCTTCAAAACAAACAGCAATAACAAATCAATCTAACTGATTTTGTCATATTGGATTTTCAATGGAAATTGTTCCCGATATGTTACCTACAGCTTGTGATATGATGTAATAACATTTATTTTGTTCTATTTTTTTATTTATTTATATTTTATTCTGACGGCTTAGCGCCGTATTGTATTTATGTTGTACTATGTATGAACACTTTTTTAAAGGTTGTTCACCGTCCAGGGTCATTTTAGGCGTATCCGAAAACGGAAAGCTTTCTATTCCAGGACTACGCAAAATATCGATTTTCTATAAGCGTACTCACAGCTACACTATGAAGCATGGGAAACTAAATCCGAGTGTGAATATCTAGGTGCGTAACATCCCTTCAGCTCCTAGGCAATGAACTAAAGCATTTGTTGGTATCGTCTATTAGAATTTACTACGGTTTTTCGGGATTTTCACGCTTGCCTACTATATCCCTATGAAGAATGGGTAAGCCATCGGAGTGAAGTGTGAATTTGAAGCCGAACACCACAAGATTTAAACAAGATTTTCTGAATGAAAGGTCTAATAAAAGCCAATGTGAGAATTCATGGAAAACTGAAAAAACTGATGGAAGTGTTGCTAAAGTTGATCCGTTTTTTTCAGATAGAAGATTTATTTTGCCTTCAATCAAAAATCAACACCTTCTCAATTGAAGGACGTTGATTACCACAAGCATACAGAAATTAAAAATATAGTCTTTGAAACAACAAAACTTACTGAATAATACGATAAGCTTCAGTCATTGTTATGAATTGCTACAACAAGTGATTTAAAAACTTGAAATAAAGCGAATAAAATAATGAAAAATGTTCACGTTTTAAAAAATCTATCAATTGCGATTGACGTAAGTTTGATTCGTGCTAATGATAGTAACACTAGCAACTACCAACGGAAGAGCAAACAATGTACAAAATAGACGCAACACCAAGCCGTAGAACGACGACTTGGCTCCACACATTGAGCACTGTTTTGTAAATGCAGCAATCTCTAGTGTTAAATTATTCACTAAAACCAAGCAATTGTTGATATGATGTACGTGCACAAGGAAAAAGGATACTTTGTTCTGGTTACTTTGTAGATTGGCATTATGTAGGATGTATAAATATGAACAATTTGTATGAATTGTTTTCGACTAATTTTCTACAGTTAAACTTCAATTTGTTTGAGGCAACATTTTAGCAAACTAATTCGATATAAAATTCCGATTCACATCTTCCAAACATTATTGTCATATTTGCGAGTTGTAATTAAAGTAAGAATAAACTACGTTACAAAGAATGCTCAGCCTTTTATGCCCATTAGCTTGATGTTTAAACCAAGGATTAATTAATGTTAATCAACACGGAAAGATCTGCACCATGCGTGACAAAAGACCAGTTGGTAAATCATGATTGTGGTCCCGTGTCTACCGGCTCGCACTGGAAACCGCGGATGCGGTATTTTTCTATACGCATCACAAGCCAGCCGGCACCTTAAAAAGTAGGGTAGAATAAAAGAAAAATACTTGAAATATATAAACAAACGCAGGCTGTTATTTGCGATGAAGATAAGATGCAAACACGAAACCACGCCAGCAGCATACCTATCAGGTTTTTTTTTGTCTAGACATACAAACGAACTCACGACATAGTAGAACCAACGCACTCATGTAACATTTTCGCTGCTTGCTTTGGCAATCGTTTTCTTGAACATAAACGGGTTCATCAATAGGGTTGAAATATGGAGTAAAATATTCATTACAACGAAAATACTGACAATTTCACAAACCATTCGCAGAATGACTTTAGAAGTAAGGGTGCAGAGTATTACAAAATGATCGAATTAGTTATCTGTAAAAATGTATGTATTGCAATTTGCATTGTATTAAATAATTTAACAACCGATTTTCAAACCATTCATTGATATTAACGAAAGAGAAAACAAACTAAGTGGAGCCACGAATGCATTTGTTTAAGCTTGTCAATAACTTAAGAAATAGCAGCTTAAACAGCAAATACAGGTTTAAATTTATTGTGATCTTAAAGGCGCAATCTAATTATTTTCATAAAATATCAAACAAGGAAACAGTTCCTTTAAATATTTACTAATTGAAATCAATACGAAAGAAAAAAATTAATTAAACAAAACAAAAATACACAACAATAAATGATTCGCTGGAAAATGTCAAGATATTGGAAAATCTCACCAATGACTGATGATGAAAACTGCCGGCACTGTAGCGCAGTGGCCGTTCAAATCGATGACGCCGTCGAAAACGCTGAGTCCGTAAAGTTCTGCCCGGAGTTTTCAACAGCTGCAGCCACAGTGGCTGTTTGTGCGAAGCCCGAGAAAACGGTGCCATTACATAAAAAGTAGCATGCATCCACGGGCTTTTAGGAAAATGCTTCATATCCGCTGCACAGTCCCACCGCACTGGCATCTGCACGAGATGCAGTTAGTTCGCCTTCTGGACACACCGTACACGCTTTGGTTAAAGCCAACGCTTTGTCGGAGTTGTTTCCCACAAGCATCGGCTACAGTTCCTACAGCATCGTAGAGCTAAAAAGCGTCTAAACCTGCACAGAAGCAAACGAGCGGGCTGACTTCGTTGCTGCCCATCGCCGCTCTGGGTGCCCTTGTTGGGTTTAATATTGAACCTCTCGCTACCGCGGCAAGCATCACACGGGTTGACAATATAGCTTTATCATCACCGAAAATTTTCATCACATTTCTTCCATTTTACGTTCGCTTTAGCCGCACCAACACGCAGGATATTATACACGATGCAGTAGGATGTGGTATGGCCTAAAGCGCTTCGTTACAAGAAGAGCCCTTGATGTTGACGCGTCGGACCAAAAACGGGCGTCTTCAATCAAACATTCCTGGTACGATGGTCGTAAATTGTAACCGTGGAGTTTGTCAGGCTTGGGTCATACTGGTGGAGTTTTCAATACATTTTGGTTTAAATGATTGCCATAAAACACCACGGATGAAAACTAATTGGAAACTTAGTTAAGCTACAAAATGCTTCCTGGAACCTAAAAATGTTGGAGAAAGTATTGTTAGTTAATTAGTTAAAGATTTGGGTTTTACAATGACAAGCAAGACAAGCAAGGGTGCTTAAAGCGATAAAATGTCAATGAGTTAACCAAACTTTTGTTTCGAATTACATATTACTCCGACATAACATCTTTGATGATTGAATATCAATAATCAAACATCAAGTCACACAAACGTTTCAATTTACAATTTACTCAGGCGCTTGCCCTTAAAAAGGGTGTTGTGTCCGATTCCAACGCATCTGTTCATTGTCTTGGATTGTTCGTGTGCACGTGTTCTGTTCAAGTGCCATAAACATATCGACGAAAGCGTTTTGCAGATAAACTAAAAATAGGAGCTTTTCCAATCTTCATGAAAAGATCTTCAGGATGACTGCTTTAAGCTATCTCTCAACTATGGAGTATATGCAAACTACTGAAATCCCATAAAATCCAACGAAATCTTTGGTCCATATGCATTCCAAACTAGACACGTTTTAACCCAAACTGATTATTAAACAACAATGGACACAAATGTATAAGCACACTTCTAGTTATCGTGGATTCTGGGAAGCTTCGACCAAAAGAGAAACTTTTCCCTACCTCTAATTTATTTGGAAATTTAAGATAAAGCGCAAAACTATTCCTCTTAAGATAAGAAAGTATTTCAAGATTGTTTCTTCCTTCAGGATGATTGTAGGTTATGTTTCCGACATTGTCAAAAGAAGCTCTGCCTTTAAAAGATTCTTAAAACATTTTTTACATAAACAGAAGGAATGCCATTTAAAACAACAATCTTAAGAAAGACAACCGAAAATCAATATTTGCTTGCTCTTTGCACCTCTTCCTTCATCTGTTTGACTCACGGAGAAAACTTTCCCTTCAAAAGCAACCTGTAAAAAACTTCCTTGACATGTTACAGTCTCGTTCAGTTGCGCTCACTACGGTTAGTATCAGGTGTGATATGCGGATAACGGAAAGCCGACAAACCATACGACCAACCGGTGGTCATCCTGTCACACTCACACACAAGCCGGAAGCTGAAATTATCCCAAACCACCGGAAGGATGCTTCTTTTCTTGCGTTGGGGTTTAACCGTCGTCCAACAGAACAGGCCAGGTCCTGCTGGGTGACCAGAACTGTTGGAGCATGACATTCTGGACATGAAAACTTTCACAAACATTTCTGGCTGATTTTGGAGGATAACCGGATATCTTTGGTTTGCCATTTTTGGGGCAACGTGCAAGTGCGAAGAAACCTTTGTGTCCGATACAACAAGCTTTTTG